>CM076576.1:408782178-409259925 GCA_034641835.2 Pinus albicaulis
GGGATAGCACGTTCCTCAGCACATTTTGGTCCAGCCTCTGGTCAATGTTGGATACCAAGCTCACCAAGTCCACAACTTTCCATCCCCAAACAGATGGCCAGACAGAGGTTGTCAACAGAATGATTGTACACATTCTGCGCATGTACAATTCAAAGCATCCACGCACATGGGATGAGAGCCTCCCCTATGTACAACATATTTATAATCAGGCTCTCCACAGTTCAATCGGCCATAGCCCCTTTCAGGTGGGCTTGGGATTCCAGCCACTATGTCCCATTGACGTAGCCATGCCATTTGCAGCTGCTCAAGCCAATTCAGCTCATGTCCAGTCTGAAGTTGACAAAGCCAGTAGCTTGATCGAGCGCATTCAACACATTCGCCAACAGGTTCATGATATATTGGACAGAGCCAATGCCAAGTACAAGCAACACCATGATCAACACCGGGTGCCACACAACTTCCAGGTGGGTGACAAAGTATGGCTACATTTGCAGAAGGAGCGCCTCACTGGACCCCACCGCAAGCTTCGCCCGCTCAGTATTCCACCATTCCTTTGTCTGCACCCAGTCTTCAATGTGGATCGCCTTCGTCCTTACTTCCCACCTCTACTGGACACCTTGAACATTGCAGAACAACTCACACCAACATAGTTAAACCTATACTGCATGGATCAGGCCACCACAGATTGTATCATGGACATGAAAATCAAGAACACTCGCCAAGAGAAGATCCAATTGTATCGGGTTGTCAAATCTGGCCAACTCCTGCACCATGGAAAGTGGTTCACTAGGGACCAATTTCAGCAAAAATTTCCTCATCTCATGGAGAAACTTAACGCAATGGGGACCATTAATTCCTAAGGGGGGAGGAATGATCCAGGTGGATATTGGTGGTCACCCGCCTATTCCACTTGGGGCCCCACCATTGTCTCTTTCAGTTTTCAGTTTCGGCACAACTTACTATTTTTAGCAGCTGGGTCCTAAACTTCCTGTGAGCCGTTTTGAGGCCCTAAACGACGCTTTTTGGGAAAACGAAGAGCAACATGGGTCCATGGACCGTTGCTCCTTCTTCCAAATTTGTGGGTCCCCTGATAGATCTTTCTAATGAGGTATGGTATGTGTCAAACGGAGATCGCATGCCAAAGTTACATCCCTGGGAAGTTGAAACACGAATTTACCCAAACGGGGTCCATAGTTTTGGCGCTTCATCTCCTAGGGTTAGGGTTTTGGCTGTATAGAATTTACCATTGTTTCTAAATAATAAATAGGCCCTCGAGCCTCATTGTAACTTAGTTCATAGGCCTGTAGCCGCCACATCTCTTCTCAGAGATAGCTACCAGAGCCCTAGCTAGTTTTATTTCCATTATGTCTGTAAGCAAATTTCAGTTCTTTGATATTAATGAAATGAAGTGTTATTTCCGCTGCATCTCTGTATTTATGGTTATATGCTTATTCTGTTGCGTTCCTGCATAAATCTGGATCAGATATGTCCTTCTATCTTGAGAGTTTGAGGAGTGGTAATTCCTGCTAATGCATTATAGGATATGGTCAGACTAATTTCTTCTTTCTGTTTGGTTTGTTCATGGTGTTTATCCTCTTCTTTTGAATTTTCTTGTTCATTTTCTTCCTCCTTTTCACAATATATGTAAAATAATTTCTTCTCATCACACTTATGACCTTTAGTGTATTCTCTATCACAACTGTAGCAAAGCCCTTTTTCTCTTTTTTCTTCCAATTGTTGTGGTGTCAACCTTGTAGGTTGTGGAAGTATAGGAGTAGCAACACTTCCATATTTATAGATGTGAGTGGTAGGCTTCCTTGTCGCCATAATTTTACTTTCAATTTTTCTTGCCAACCTGAATGCCTTCTCCAATGAATCAGGTTCCTAAAGGCGAACCTCATGTTGGATGTTATCCTTTAAAGTCCCTATGAAGACATAAATCCTCTGTTCTTATGAAATAGCAATTACCCTTATATTCAATTTTTGGAAGTACTCAATGTGCTCCACCATTGAACACTTTTGTTTGAGATTTATCGATTGGCTAAAGAATGTGTTGCTCTTTGTATCCTCATAATGTGCTATCATTTCCTTCATAAAAATTGACCAAGTGACAATTTTTTACGAGAGAAAAGCCATCGATACCATACAAAAGTATTTTGTTCGAAATATAAAGTTGCAATGTGTACCTTTTGGGTGTTTTTCACATTATGGAGATCAAAATATTGCTCCATCTATAGTATCCATGTTACGAGATCCTTGCCATCAAACTTCCTCATATCGATCTTTGGAATATGGTGGGTCTTCAATCCAACATTAGAGTGTATGAAACCACGATTAACAATTATTTTGTTCTCATCATGAGTTTCCTCTAGTACCATTTTGCCATTAGGAATCATTTCTTGTATCAAATTTGTCAAATCTTCCTTCATACCTTCCATGTCTGCTTTTAGATAATTCTTCATGTTTTCCATGTCGCCTTTCATTTTTTCATAGATCTTAGATTCCATGCCATCCATCTTAGCTTCCATGTGATTCTCCAAACCATCCATATTAGATTCCATGCTTTTCTTCAAATCATCCATATTAGCTTCCACACCTTTCTTCAAACCATCCATCTTAGCTTCCGTTTCATTTTTTGTTACTCTTTGTGAGAGCGAAATTTGTTGCACTTGGTCTTGTAATTTTGATATATCATGTTTCACTTATTCCTCTTCATGAGTCATAATAGAGCCTTCTAAGGGCTTAATGGGTGTTGAATTATTTTTAGATAGAATTTTATAACCAAATACTGATATATATGCTTCAATATTCTCTTGGAATCACTTCAAACTATTTTTTCAAACAAGACTTATGCAATATTTAAAAAAAAATACACACCTTTTTCTTGCTTTTGAGGAGCTTGATATTGAAACTGACGTATCTCTATAATTTTGGATCCCAAAGATTTCATCTTGTCCTTTAGTATCCCTTTAAATATTCTTTCCAATGCCATATGTCTGAACTGATTTGGATTCTTCAAGGCAAAGTTGTGCCCAATCTCCCACAATGACCTAATTATGGATTGTTCAGTAGAGTGAACTTGTACATCATTTCATGTGTCACTATTTCCTCCTTTGGCTTTGAAATCGATACACAAGAAACTACAGTCTGTTTACTTTCAGCCACATTTTACAAAATTCCAATCCGATGCTCAAAGAGAGAGTTATGATGATTTTCCCAAGGTCACCTCTTTGAGATGAAATTCGGGAGCCTACAAAAACCCTAACTTCCACAGATAATATCTCCAAAAATATTGCGAACCAAGATCTGAAATTTTTACACGAATTTTCTTAGGATTTCTTTGCAAATGGATTTTGTTTTTAGCTTCCGAACCTTTGTAAAAAAAAATTTACAACGAAAATTCCATGATGACCTGTTTGAAGAAGTGAAACCCTAGAATCCAAAGCTCTAATACCAAATGTTATGAAACCAACTCACAAAATAGAAGAAAATATAGATAAATGACTTATAAATCAACCTATTCGAGGGGGGAACCTCCTTTACATTACATAAATGAAAAATTCTTGGATGATACAAATGACAAAACCTCCTTTCTATATATTGGTGTCCATGGGGTCACAATATAATCCTAGCCGACCTAACAATAATAATGTAAGGGCACAACAATAACAATAGTGGGATTTTACGAGGCACAATAATAACAATATGGGGACTAAAAGGGTACAAAAATAACAATAAGGGTACACTAACAACAATAAGGGACTACACTAGTAATATAAAGACATAACAAATGATGATTGTAGAGAATCTAGAACTCTTTGAGCCTTGCATGCTAGATTAGGAAGATGAATAGGTCTAACCTTATGTATAGGATTTGGCACCAGATGCTCAAGAAAAGTTGACAGAGGATACAATTTTATAGAAGAGGTATAGAACTACAAGACATGGACACTATGACATTTGGAAAATTGATATTAGAGGACAAGTCCTAGGAAAATATAAATAGTACACCCAACAGAAGGTGGATGAAAATTTTTGTCACCTTATTCAGTAAAAGGTTTTACGGACCAAAAGCCTCCAAAAATGGGGAGGTGTGATCCGTAATGGATCATTATGTTATTTTTAATCTATCTCAATGCGTTTAGGTTGGAAAATGTGGAGGAATAAGCACACATGATCATTTTTATTTGCGAGTCCCACTTTGGAAAATTTGGGTTTGAAGCCGTTCGAAACCATTTTGAGGCATCAAACATATTTTTTTTGGGAGTAATTTTTTATTTTTATTTTTCACTTAAGAATCACACCTCGTAGCATTGTATTCCACACAAATACCTTTCAAATGGTGGAATAATAGCCTCAATAAGAGTCTGTATAAAAATGTTACGCCACCTAGAATTTGACCTTTGTGTTTTAATCACCGTGATTTAAGAGGATGCCATGCTAGCCCCCATTGTTCATGGAAAAGGGGCTAGCCGCATGATCATGATGAAGAAGACTCTAGAAGACTCAATATTGTAACTCTAGTTAAGATTTGAAGGAGTCAAACTTAACCACTTGTGGGCTATCGATATATGTTATAACCTAACCACTAGAAGGAAAAGGGGTTCCATTCTATTCAAGTGCATTTTATTCCATGGACAAGTAGAGTGGCCGAGAGTGGATAAGGAAATAGCAAACTTAGAGGGCATGTGTATTCCAGCAACCCATGAACCACATGTCTCACTTATTTTTACTTGCATCCATTTCCATTCAAAGAAATAAAGAGTGGAGCAACCTCACCTTCTAGTTAGGTTTTCTCTCGAAAGGGTTTTCCAGGTCATATCTTGTATCATTGTAGTTTGTGAGTGAGTGTTCTATTTGTTATCTATTTTTTGCATAGCTATAAATTGCATGCATACATAATAAATACTACTTAACAAATCCAACAATCTAAGCAGAAATAAACCCTCATAGGGCATATTTCAGATTTTCTAATATATTTTATTAGATATGTTATGACTTGCTATACAATGGAATATCCACAATAGTTTATGGATCATTTATTAAAGGTGAATTAATAGGCATGAAATAAGTGACTACTACATAAATATTATTAGCATTAATATATGAATTTCCACCTTCATGTACTCATTGAAAGGGTGTTTCTTTATGAAGCCAAATGCAAGGAATACACACACACATACATACACACATTATGTAACAATATATGCCACCAATTCCTCTATGATATGATCTCTTATTCCATACTGAGCCCAACATAAATATATCTATGTTAAGGAACTTAGATTCTTCATTATCACAAGTATATACAAGCAATATAATATCAATTTCACTTAAGATCCAACTTAACATGGGCTTTCACTCCATGGAAAGCCATGATAGTTCCAAGAGAGGATGTGTCCCAAATTTCTATTTATTATTATCTTTTTGGTCTCTTTTCATAATAATAATGTTTTCTATTCCTATTTATTGTTCATTTTCTTTCTTGCCTAGCTCCTTTTTCATTTTTAACTTCCTTCGTTAATTCAACTCGGTCTTTTAAAATGTCATCTTCATTTATTAATATTCATGATCCTTTTAAACATAGACTTACATCGAGTATGCCATATTTATCATCATTATAGCTTATCTTAACGTGGATAAACCCATCTTTTTGCTCAATTATTTTTCCCAACTTCTTTGCTTCTACGATACGAGTTGTTCAATTTGTAATTTGTTTTGTACTTCTTCTGTAACTACTACTATCATGTCCTCATCCTTGTTATCTTTCAAGCTAAAAATTAAAAGATTCAAGACTCTTTCGCTGTGCTCATGAACTAATATTATAAGCTTCTTCATCTTCTCCGTAATAGATTTGATATCCAATTTATCTTTCAAATTATTTATAACCAATTATTATTTAACTTTTCTTCCAACTCTTTAATCTTATTCCTAAATTAAAACTTTTTAAATTATTAATTTTGCATAATTAATTTTCCTAACTTTGTCACAAGAAAGACATGCAAAGATGATTTATATTAAATATAGGAGTAATTGAATGTAGCTTAGCATACATTTTCTCATTACATTGACCTTCCTATGCGATGTTGACTCTTTAGTTGGTCACTTGATTCAAATAGATTTAAAAGTTTCGAATTCTAAAAAATAATACAAAACGTTGAAAAATGGCCCATGCAAAGATTATTTGATGGAAATCCAAGAAGCAATTGCATGTAATTTAATCAACATTTTCCATGATGACTT
Organism: Pinus albicaulis; assembly: GCA_034641835.2. NCBI lineage: Eukaryota > Viridiplantae > Streptophyta > Pinopsida > Pinales > Pinaceae > Pinus > Pinus albicaulis. Next base: position 408,788,422 of record CM076576.1, read on the forward strand.
GTGAATGGACCCCTTAATTCAAAAAGTTATATAAATTATTCAAATCATGTAACCCACCCTCTCACGTTTCCTATATAAATGATTCAAATCATGTAACCCACCCTCTCACGTTTCCTATTAAGAATGGAGTCATGTCAATTTTGCTTTGGTATTTTACTAAAGTCAATTATGTATGAATCGAAATTGTGAATGGAAACATAGAAAAAAACAATGGCATTAACAAACCCTGGTCTCATATTAATTTCATTTTCGTGTGAAGTGAAGACCCAAGGATAGAAATAATATCAATTAACAAATAGATCTATACAAAATGGCATATATATATATATATATATATTCTTCACTAAAATTTATTATTAATCATGAAGTTTTATTATTTCTTTTAAATTGAAATATATATGCACTATAATGTAAATCTTGGATAATCCAAAAGCATATTAATATAAAAGGAACAAATCCATATGACACATATCTTTTATGGAGCACCTTTTATTACGAGTTAGTAAGTGGTTCACGGTACTTAACACTTTATTTTTTAAATTTCGTTCATAGATTTGTATTGATAACAAAAAAGATAATAGAAAGATAAAACTTCACATCCATACTGAAGATTCTTGGATCGTTTTCAGGATAAGTGACACATTGAGATAATTTTTGAGTTAAGGAATATAAATGTGAAATCCTTGGATTTACATCTGAAAAAAAAAAACTATGACAACTATACCCAAAAGATTAACCTGAAGTCTACATAAGGAGTGATAGAACAAAAGTATAGAGAGTACAAAAAATAGTAGATAACGAGAAACAACTAGAAATATATCATAAACATAATGTGAAAAAAGTAGACATAATGGACATATTATTCCAAAATGATGTCTCGAGAGAGAGGAGGAGAGTTTTCATCTGTAGTCTTTAGAGGTGGAACATTGATCACTGCATCCTCATCTTGATGATCATTAGATTTTGTCCTTGAGTCAGAAGCCGCAAATCTTTCCACTCGATTTAATCTGACCACTATATCATCGAGGTCATATATATTATCCCTCATAATTCTCTTGATATCCTCTTGTACGACAAATAGCTTTTACTCGTCTACTTGTTTGTCTTGAATTACCATACTAAGGAATGTTTCCATTTGCCGATGTAGGGTGATGGAATGGAGAAAATGCAGTCTTCTCTTACTGAATTTCCTAGGATCGAGAACCCATTTCAGAGAAATGTCACCAATTTCATAATTAGAATGGTATGTTCAATCCCCAAAGTCCCTTGCCTCTAAATGAAAAATATCCTTTCTAACTTCTAGGGGAGCCGCATAAAAAAATTTAGCTACTGATTCCTAAACAAATAGCCAACTATGTTTGGACGAAGATGCCCCCGAAGCACCTCCCCGATGATAGGGAAGCCATTGACATGGTGCCATTTCCATAGGTAACCTACCAACAAGACACAATATCAACACTCGAAAAAACTGAGAGAATAAGTGACTGTTGACCACCCTATAAGGACTGACAAGACACAAGACGAATATATGAAACAACTGAAAGAGTAACTGAATTTTGACCCCCGAAGAAAACAAGTTGAGGATAACCACAAGGAGGAAGAGCGAACCCAAAATAATGGTACTTCATTGCTTGCAAACTACTTTGGGTAATGTGAACTGATCGCAGTCGCATAAGACTAATTTCCCTCTAATAGACACGAAATCACAACAAAATAACTTCACCTAGACCTAGAAAACTTGAAAAAAAGAGCATGACAGGGTTTGAGTGCTTTTATAGAGAAAAGGGTGACAAGGGCAGTATAGATATCAGAACGATACCGATAAAGTTCCTTGATATCATACACTACATACCAACACTAGGAAATTGAACTAAATTCCCGCCAGGTCAGAACTTTGGGAGGTCACCGAAGGAAGTACGACAACCAGTTCAAACAAGAGACCTGACCTAGAATTATGTAAAAATAACACAAAAAACATGGTCATAATAGATAACACAAAATCAAGTTTTGAAACCAACTTAGTTTCCCATGATAACAAGTTAAGGGGAGTATGAGTACCCAAAGTTGTAAGATGAGAGAGTTATGAACCGGTAAGTGAGGTTGAAGAATTGAGAAAATACCCATCTTATCCAGCCTATTGTTCACTACAACCCCTTGAGGATGAGACCACAAACATCAACATAACCTCTGCACCTGAAGAATTTCGACCACATGATAACCATTTTTGTGCCACCCCGAGCTAACGAAGAAGTTCATATAAATAACTATCCACGTAAGGTAACGACCACCATAATTAAAACATGCCATCTAAAATTTCCTTGGTAGTAGCCAAGTGTACTACAGACTCCAGGTTTTCACCATCCTAGAGTAGTGACCCAGAATGTTGACATAAATGAAAATTTCTCTGTTGTTAGTACAAGGTATTATGATAACTAATCCACCATGGGATAGGTGCTCCATGCCTGCACAAATGAGAGATATTGCGTTAGAAAAATTGATGACTTCAACAAAAACGTTAATGATTTTCATGCGACATTTAATACTATGAGACTCGGGTTGGTAGCTTCGATGGTGTAAGCCTAGTATATTCCACGCAAGGCCCATGCAGAGCTATGCAAAGAGACCAAATCTCTCTCCGAGGGACACCACCTCCATCCCCATACATATTCCTCGCATGCAAATTATGATCCCCACGAGAAACTGGCTGTCAAAGAGAAACAACATGCCGATGACTCTTCCTATTTTGATGCCATTGCAACACCCATATTAGGTAACAATACTTAACACTTCAAATTTTCATGCATATCTACCATGTTTTGATATAATTGAAAATTTTGTACAAGTATTTTCATGTTGAATTTCCATGATCTTGGGTCTAGTTTAGAGTCTTAAAATCACTGATGCTACCAAACCAAAAATATCAACTAGAAGTAATTTGCACAATGGAAATCACACATGCACAAGAATACACAATTTGTAACAAAATTGTACAATAATATACAACCCAATCTTTGTTATTTTAAACCAATCCGAATAATACAACAACCTATGGTATACAGGATATAATGAAAAAAATTGCTACAACTTCTTGATGTCGTATCTTTTCATGCCAGTCCTTCGCTTCCGTACTGCTCACTAGTTTCCCCTTAGTCCTTTAAAGGACAACACATCAAGACTCCAGTAGGGGTGCCACCTAACACTGTTGCAAGTCACTTCTACTTGGTGTACATGGGTTGATCCAATCTACTCTCTAGGCTAGCTACTTGCTAAGCTCCAATATACTAGGGTAGCAGTCATTTTTTTCCATCAAAGTGCTACACTTTCAGCACCAATATTCACCCAACCTTCAAATCTTCTTTCTCACTTCAATATAGCTTGTCTAGGGCTACTTTAGGTAGCCAACACATTTCCCTCCACCAGACCAATGGCACCCAGTGCAATCACTGCAAGTTCTCCTCCTAGGAAGGAATTTTAACCTACAAGAAAAAGTCCTCCAAATGGTACCCACAAGCTGCAAATCAAATCGATCCAAAATGATCCACAAAACTAATCCAACACCTATAAAAATGTCATACCAAAAGTACCTTATCTCACTATTTTAAGTTCTGATTGACTTCTTCAATTTTGGTTCTGGTTAGGGTACAAAGTGTAGTCCCTAACAACCCTTATTTCCATCCCAGAATTGCTCCTTAGAGCTTTGACTTACCCTTGGAGATGTCTCCTCCTTGTTTGCTTCAGTTCTGGGCATGAATAACCCTCAAATGACCCTACCTTGCCCCTTAAACAATTGGTAGGGCCTGTGGCCTACCCACAACGACTTCTTTAAGGCTGCGACTAGCTCTCCCAAGAGTCCTACACCCACAAACACTTCAAAATAACCCTAAAACAATCCTCCCTAGCCTCAGCCTTCAAGAACAGACCCTCAACCCTCCAAAAAACAACTAGGCCCTCTTGAAATGACCCTTAACTAGTCTTCAAAGCCCATGTCATTCTGTCCTCTTTGTTGCAACTAAAAAAAAAAGAATTATCTCTCCTCCACGAGCTTATATTTTGTTATGTGTTTCAATTTTGGATGAGGAATAATGTCCTCCATCACCTCTTATTTATACACATAAATAGGGCTTGAAAAACTGTCATAAGTATTCTTAACACCAAGCCGACCTAGACTCCTCATGTGCAAACCTAATCATTAACTTCAAAAATTCATATCTCCATTTATACAACTCGAAATGAGATGATTATCATTACGTTAGATTCATCTTGCTGAGAGCTATCATTTTCATCCATCACATGCCGAAATGTGTTCATGGTTTTGGCCCAAATACCGATGGGTAAAAAACCCCTCCCTTGGGTTCCAAGCCCACAAGTGACTCTTGTGGCACTTTTCCCTCCAAACCTTGAACCCTAGGGCTTGGAGTACCTCTCAAGCTACTAAAAAAGCAACACTCCCTCTTATCAAGGGAGGTACTTCCAAGACTAGGAAGTAACTCATCATCATCATCGCTACTCAGAACACTTTCCCAATTCTTGGCACTCAAAATTGAAGCAATCCCTGTTCTGTGAACTACGCCTCTCTCGAAAGTGTCACTGTCACTACTGGAAGCATCCTGCTTCTTCTTCTTATCATGTATTTCTTTCCAATCTCTCCATGATTCCTTCTTGGTTGTTGTAGGAGAACCCTTGATCCCCACTGAGCACATGCTCTTCTTGGGCTGCAAATTCTCCCTTTGAACCTGCAAGCTCCCACTAGATCTCGACTCCCTCTGAGCCTATAGAATCTATACCTTCTTCGCTGGAACCTGTACCTGACCCTATGACACCTGCACCTAGACCTGCTTCTCTAGAACATGCACCTGCTTCTTCTTATTTCCATGATCCTCAGGCTTTCCTGTCAACCTGTAGAGACCATGCTCTCTAAATCCAAGAACAATGCCGTTAGAGCTAAAGACTCTAGGTCTGAGTCTTTCCTTCCCATCTTGGAACAAGACCTCAAACCCCTTCTTCTCGATCATCGAGACAAAAATCACGCTATATTGGAGTCCTGGTACAAATAGTACATACTGGACCTGCATCAATCATCCTGTCTCCATATTAAATGGCACAACAATCGATCCTTGGATCTCCAACTGACTCTTGTTGCCCAACACCATGTGCAACTTCGAGTCCCATTCAATTAGAGCCTTAAAAAACTATTATGACCTATCACATGCTTCTTCGTACCACTGTCCATGTACCATCTATCCTCTTTGATAGTACCCTATGAGAAATGAGAGATCATAGCAAAGTCATCCTCCTCCAATCTCCTAGTGAGATCATCTATCTCAAATAAGGTGGCAACACCAAAAACTTGCTTCCCTTTCTCATCATCTCCCTTCTTCTTAATTTGAAATCTTGATGAAAAATGACCCATCTCGCCACAGTTGAAACACTTGGCTTTACTCAAGTCCTTCCTCTGCTTACCCTTCATTTGTGCTACAAGTTCCACGTCCTCATCTACGCTCTTCATTGGATGAAAATCCTCATCTTGCAACTCTTCTTGAATGAATTCGTCCCAAAATCTATTCCAGTCTGGTAATTTCTCTCTAGAAACAATCCCTTTGATGAAGGGATTCCATTCCTCGGTGAACCCTTTCAAGGCAATCCTCACTATATATTTATCTGAAATAGTCACACGACGACAACAAGATCATATTTCACCTGAGACAAATTCATTAGATACAAAGTCACTCCTTCACCCTTTATCATCTTGGTGGACTTCAACTTATCCTCCAATACCAGTACCTAGTTCTCTTTCTTATTCTAGAACAAATTCTGAAGAGACATCCACATCGCATGGGTAGTGTTCTTCCCAGATGAATGAGGTATTAAGGAATCCTTCACACCATCTAGGATGATAATTCTCACCTTCGTATCCAAATATTCATATATTTACAGCTCGTTAGGGTCAATTGACTTCTTGATGGATTTCTCGGCAAACTCCCAGATCCAGTTGACCTACAAGACGAGCTTGATCCTTACCTTCCAAGGACTATAATTGGACAACCCCTCCATGTCCTCATACCGGAGACCTTCCTGCAAATTTGACATTGTCACCTACAATGTGACCAACTCCCTCTCACGCTGTACTTTGCTGCACACAACTCTGATTCACTGACTTCCAAAGTAGCTCAGACACTGTCCTATCCCATTTTGAATTTCCATGATCTTGGGTCTAGGTTAGAGTCTTAAAATAATTGATGTTACCAAACCAAGAATCTCAACCATAAATAGTTTGAAAAATGGAAAATATAAAAAATAAATCACACATGCACAAGAATACACAAATTTTAACAAAATTATGCAATAATTTACAACCCAATCTTCTTTATATCAAACTAATTTGAATAATACAACAGTCTATGGTATACAAAATACAATGACAAACTTTGCTGCAGCTTCTTATTGTCATATCTTGTCCTACCGGTCCTTTTATTCCGTACTACTCTTTAGCTTCCCCTTACTACTTCAAAGGAAAACACATCGAGACTTATGCTTGGTGTACATGGGCTAATCCAATCTTCTCTCTAGGCTGGCCACTTCCCGATCTCCAATATGGAAAGCTAATAGTCACTTTTTTCCAGCAAAGTGTTGCACTTTCAACACCAGTATTCACCCAACCTTCAACTCTTCTTTGTCACTTCAAGATAGATTGTCTAGGGCTACTTTGGGTAGCCAACATTCTGCCCTCCACCAGACTAATGGCACCCAATATAGCCACTGCAATTTATGCTCCTAGGATAGAATTTTTACCTCCACAAAAATTCCTCCAAATGGAACCCACAGGCTGCAAATAAAATGATCCAAAATGATCCAAAAAACTGATCCAACACCTACAAAAATGTCATACCAAACATACCTTAGCCCACTATTTTAAGGTCTGATTGACTGCTGCAATTCTGGGTTTGTTTAGGGCACAAAACACAGTCCCTAACAACCCTTATTTTTGGCCCAGAATTGCTCCTTAGAGATGAATATTACCATTGGAGAGGTCTCCTCCTTTTTTGCTTCTATTCAGGGCATGAACAACCCTTAAATGACCCTACGCTTACCCTTAGATAATTGGTAGGTCATGCGGCATTCCCACAACAACTTCCCTGCGACTGCTTCTCCCAAGGGTTCTCTACCCAAAAACACTTCAAAACAACCCTGAAACAATCCTCCCTGGCCTCTGCCTTCAATAATAGGCCCTCAGACCTCCAAATAGTAATTCGACCCTCCTAAAATGACCATTAACCAATCTTCATAGCCCACACTGTTTTGTCCTATTTTCTGCGCCTAAAAACCAAAGAATTATCTGTCCTCCATGAGCTTATCTTTTGTTCTTTGTTGCACTTTTGGATGAGGAATAATGTCCTCCATCACCTATTATTTATACACATAAATAAGGATTCTTCCAACGTCATAACAGGTCTTGAAAAACTATCATAAGTCTTCTTAACACCAAGCCGACCTAGACTCCTCATGTGCAAACCCAATTATTAACTTCAAAAATTCATATCTCCATTTCTACAACTCAAAATCAGATGATTCTTGTTGCGTTAGATTCATCTTGTCGAGAGATATCATCCTCATCCATAACATGTCGAAATATGCTCATGGTTTTTGGCCAAATCCCGATGGGTGTAAAACCCCTACCGCGGGTTCCAAGCCCACAAGTGACTCTTGTGGCACTTTTCCCTCCAAACCCCGAACCCTAGTGCTTGGAGTACCTCTCAAGCTACTCAAAAATCAACATGTTATTCATTAATTATATATATATATATATATATATATATATATATATATATATATATATATATATATGTATATATATATATATATTATGTTTTCAGTTATTATTTATTATTTATTATTATTATTATTTCTATTTCAATATTTTTTTATATTGGGTGGGATTGTTTGAAACACTTTAGGTTAGTATGGTTGGGAAAAGGTTTTAGGCCCATTTTATTATTTGGTAGTAATCTCTAGAATTATATAATTTCAAATTCTAATATAATTTTGCTAAGTTATAATAATGTATAATTTCAAATTCTAATAATATATGGTAAAAGGGAAAATGAAAAATTTACAAATATACAAAGTTACACATAGCACATATATATATATATATTGAAATACATTCCTTAGAAACACTTCACAGTTTGTATTACTTATTCTTGCTTATTGACCTCCAATTGTTGGCATTATAATTTAAAATTACTTGTAGTTTAACTAAATATATTACCATACGGGGAATTGGATTCCCCTTATTTTTTGCTATATGCTCATCTGCATCCTAACTTAACTAATTGATCTAAATCACATATAGTACTAATTTATAGGATGACATTTACATATCTCATAACTAAATCTTGAACACCATTAAGGTTGGTCTACCTGTATAGGTTAGATTGTTCGCTTAACATGGGAAAACTACCTTCTTGACTAGTTTCTTGGATTCACACCCATTCCTATCTATTTGGAACAAAATTGTTCTATATTTCTCTTGTAAGCGGGGAAAAGTATATTCACACTTTGGATGAGATATCAACCACAACTCCTAATATCAACCACAAAACCTAATATTTGATGTGTGGATTGTGTGAACACACACATCAAGAAGTGTATCCTAGTGTTATGTTATGGTATTTAAAATTCAATAATGTTTCGCTTAGTGTGAGTATTTTCTATTGTATCATCCAAATTAGATGAATCATACTATTTTGAATGGTTTATATTTATGAATGGATGTATGACTAGTAATGGAGACAAGCCCAACTTGCATGTATTTATCCCAATTTGTTGGAGAATTTTAAAAGGTTCATGTTGAATTGTTTTCAACTTACAATAGCTTTGTCCTTTGAACATTGTCTCTGCATTTACTAGTACTTTTCATCAAGCTAACACTATGTTGGATTTTAATGTTGATCCTCTTGTTGTTTGTATTTTTTCTTGGAATGGTTTAATCACATCATTACCATGGCATGGATCTTAACAATATTACTAACAAATGCATATGCACATTGGTGGAATTTTTATCAAAAATGAATTTGGAGTAGGTAATTCCATCAATATCTCTTAAGGAGCCAAGGGTTGATATACATATCGGGTTTCAAATGGGGACATGCGAATTGAAGTGTGGATGGCACAATATAGCTATGTTGTACTATGTGCAATGTTGAATCCCAATAATTATTTATCTTATAAAATATTTAAAGGGCATGGATAAGTTTGATTTATGACTTCTATATTGTAGCATCACCCTTTTTTACCCCTTTTTATTGTAATGATGATTTTAATTCTAACACCACTATGGATGGCTGGCTGGACCTCTGATTAAACATATAATAATATTATTAATTAATTAACACAAATAAAGGTTGGACAACCTTACAGATCCTTGGCTTGAGGGGAAAATTGCTTGCTCACCTATCTTAACCTAAATCCGCTTTAATGACTAAAGGCTACTTACCTAGTTTCCTTGCTTGAAAAGACACAACCCATACTAGTCTATTAAATGTTGAGGTTTCTTGAATACTCAGTGGGTCAGTTATATGAAATGTGTTATGTGACATGACTTGGTCGGAATTGAAGGTGATTGAGCTCATTAACGAGTGTTACAAAAATGAAGGAGTGGAATGATGCCATGACTTGAAGAGGGAGGAGGTTGAATAATATATTGTACCATATCTTGATAGTTGAAGGGATGTGATTGGAATCACCAGTACAAAGGGGCATATGGTGCCCGTTTTGGGGGCTTAAACTAGAAGATCGAGAAGATAACGAGTGGAAGAGTGAATTCAAGCGCTGGTAGCCATAGAGGAGAAGAAGAGAAGAATCAGACATGTAATGATAGCATGAGAAGAAAAGAAAAGAAGAATCAGGCAAGTAATGATAGCATGAGAATAAAATAAGGGTTCACTAATGCTCAAATATGGAGTGTGTGGTCGACCATAGCAGGCTCGTATTCCCTCTTTCCTTGATACTTTTTTGTTGAGCTGATGAGATACTCTTGGTGGCCTTGGTGATCAACCATACAACTATGTTCATAACCACTGAGATCATGTTTATGCCTGTGTGGCCTGTGTGAACTTCAATGAGTGAATGGACCATTCATTACTAGCAATTGAGATGGTGAAGCACTGGTGTAGTGGACTACGTCTCCTAAAAATCATGCTCAACCGATTGGTGTGAACCCTTTCCCTATGAAAGAACTTCCCTTAGACCGTGGGTTCAACTCTGGGGTGATCATTTGCAAGAAAGGTTGCAATGTAGTTGGACTATGGTTGGGTGGAGAGTGGAAGTCCCTCCTTTAGTTTCCAGATAAATCAATATACACATATAAGTATCCTTGGTTATGCCTATTGGATTATAGTTTATGATATGCATTTTTGTACTCGTGACTAATGGTTACTCCTATGATAGCTATGTAAGAATGTCTGATTTTCTATTTAATCATGGTTTACCGACTAACTTGTATACTTGTGGTGATTATGAGTTGTTTGAGTTATTTGGTTGCAACTTTCTTAGTAATTTGCAGGTTGTCTGATATGTCCTTGATGGGTGATTTGGAATCCCTCATGACTAATTGCGATTTCATAAGTTCCAACCATATTTATATGTTTTTAAGTTGGGAATTTCACTGCTATAACTGTAATGGTGGGCTATCACATTAGCAGCTTAATTTATGTGCTGTGTATATGGATTAGTTCTAGCACAAAAAGGTTGTTGAGGCCTCTATATAATCATGGTGAATTATTTAATTGGATGCCTGCATGATCATGCGATTGTTTTTAAGAATATGCTTAACATGTTTCGGCTAACTTGTTATACACTTTTAATAGAAGAATGTGGTACTCCTGTTTTCCATGCTAAAATGCTATATTTAAGTGTCTTCATGTGTTGGAGCAAAGAGCACATTAGGAGAAGGGGGTGAATCAGTGTGGCAACAATTTTGCCATTTCATAAATTTTCATGAATGAATAAATATATAGAAATAAATCGTAACCATTTGCAACATATCAATAAATAGAAAAATGCATCATCACATCAACAATATATCAAGAAACCATCACATCAACACAAGGAGACACAAGTTTTTTTTATGTCAAAACCCATACGGGAGAAAACCATAAATTCTTGTTCTTATTCTTGTTCTTCTTCAATTCATTACATATATTTTCAAGCACCGACCTACTGGAGACACCCACCCCCAAGATATGGAAGCAACTACTTGTAGTAGGCTACAACTTGATTGAGGCACCAACCTCAAAAATATGCAAGCAATTAGTCACTAAAGGCTACAACCTGATTGATGCACCAACCTCAAATATGAGCAAGCTTCATCTTGCTCTAGGGTGTCCAACCTAATTGAGGCACCAACCTTAGTGGATGCACTCACCTCCTTCTTCAACTTCTAGTGGATATCTTTTCAAAACATTTCAAACTAGATCTACCTTCTCTTCTAATCAAAATAAGTTTTCAAATAATCACATTGTTGTTGTCATACTACTATCAAGTCCCTACCATACCTTGTCCATACTCTGTTCGAACCCATTCTTCAATATGGTCACTTGCAATACTTCTTGAAACCCAAAATAAATTTCAACCTTCTCATGAGCTCCAAGGCACATAATAGAGATTTTCATGACTTCAAAAGTGTTCCCTCTTGAATCCTGATCATCATGCTTCTTTCATAATTCAATTTAGACTTATAATGAGCCTAAAAACTCAAAAAAACCATTTAAAAGAAAAATAAATAAATTAAACATTAGACAAAATGGCCCTTTTAGGGCACATTATACAAAATGAACATTTTTCGTCAATGAACATACAAAAGGGTGCTTTTCGACCTCTAAACTATGTGACATAATGTACTTTTCCAATGAAAAATAAAATAATAACAAAACATTATTTCCCACCTCATGTTAGCCAGATTTAAACCTTGGACCTCAACCTCCCAATAAAAGTCTGCCACCAACTATGCTATTCACTCGTCTTTGGAAAATGATGCTTTCAGGCTCCTGTTATTGTAAAAAAAATTAGTCCGAGAATTTGTGCCCATGTTGTGACTCTGTGTCACTTCTCATGGGAAATTATATTATCAACATGTACCAAGAAACCAATCATCATTCAAGAGGGAGCCAAATATTTTTCTATCATACTTGTGAAAGAAATCATCGTTATGTATTTGCCATAATATGCGTATAATTTTTTTTTTTGCCTTCGAAGATGTCAATGGAGCTGTAGAATACCACTTAAGATTCTAACCAAAATCAATCCATGAAACTAATCATATTGAAAAGGTCGATAATTGTTCCATCTTGCCATAGTTCTTAAAAAAATTTCATTTGGAGATATCAACAAAGCCACAAATCACTAGATTCAAACTGAAATTATTCCATGTAACCAATTATACTGTAAGGGGTGGTCATGATTCCTTCTGTCACAAAATGTGTTTGGAGTTTTGTTGTGCTATTCAACAACCCCCATTATTTGTGTATAAATTCCTTAGGAAATAATGGGAACCCTCTTTAATTTTTTTAAAGTTAGGACAATAAAACGTTTTATATAAGACATGAATATGATATCCGAATGATTAATTTATATCCTATTGGCTGAGGGACTTAAGTGGAAAACCCAAATAAACCTCATCACACATTGCATATCACAAATGAAAAAAGCAACACATAAAACTCTCCACTTTAATGTTGCGATGCGATATATCCAAAGGTATAAAAGGCGTAAAGGCTTTCAAAGTTAAATAAAAACAATAGCATAAGAAAATTCTCCCTGAAAAGCATTATTTCATAAGAACCATTGGTGGGACCCACTCACTGCCACGTCATCCATCACAAATCACAAATCACAATTCCCTTTAGTACCATCTACCATTCGTGCTTCCAAAACTCCCTATGTGATATATCACATTGTACTTCCGCCAACCTTCATCAAATTTCCGCTATCCCTCAATACATTCACACAATCGCAAATTTTGTGATTGCGATATGGATTTCGCATCACAAAACTCCCATCGCTCTTACCCCTCCAATGTTTCGATAACTTTATAGGCCGATAAAGAATTTAAAGGATTATTTAAAGGGTAAAACCTTGATTGCATATCTGTGAAATGAACACATCACATGTTTTAAAGTCATGTTCCCAAACAAAGTTGCGATGTGGGATTTTAATTAAAAACTTAAGTATGCAAGTCAAGCATGTGAACCCACGTTGCTCATAATTACTCAACCATAATGGTATGATATTCTTGAGCTTCCAAAAGTGATTTGATGGCCATTTAATTAATGTTTTAGATTTTTCCACATTCAAAACTATATTTGCCATCACTTCAAGTTTTATTGCTAAAATTGCTCCCACATTGTTAGTATTGTTCTTCATTCCCTTTTTTTTTTATATTATTACAGCCTACTCCCGAGAAGCATAATTATTGTGAGATGTATAAGGCTGCAAATAAGGGAAAAAAATCCATGGCTCCTCCAAACCCAACAGCTCTTGCTTCATAAGTAACATATACGCCTCCACTATTTCCTGACACAACCCGCGCTCCAGAAAGTGGGTCTTCCTCTTGGGAATCCATGTATAGGTTATTTGAGGATGAAAAACCCAGGATAATTAAGAGAGTAGACATGGATGATGTTGTAACCTCTTCTAAAACCTCTATCAGTGAAGTCTCCAACTCCTTTCTCCATAGAATTGCTGCTCTCCCAAATATTCTTCCATATATTGATATGGTCAAATGGGTAGTTGAAAATTTGAATATCATTGATAGGACATTTCTCACCTCAAGAGATACATTGATACGGTATTTTAAAGCAGAGGATTTGAAGAAAATGTATCATATACCTAACCCATATAATTTATATGACAAAAGTTTCCTTGAGAAGTTTCCAGAGGAGAATAAGCTGCAGTCACATCTGATAAGACAATGGAGACACAACCCTAACAAGCAAAAACATGACGATAAGGGTATGTATTATGTATCTTCTCTCACTAGTCCCTATTGCTACATTGCCGTTATGATGTGTAGGCTTTTTGGTTCTCCTAATACTAATAAATTCTCAATTGAATGGGTCCCTCTCATGGAGGCTGTATCAAACTCATACATTATGGATCAGGCAACCATTCTTTCCAATAATATTTCCTCAAAAATCCTAATCTATAGAAATAATCGTATAGTCACCTCCAGGACAGTTCCCCCATTTTTTATGAGTGCTTATATGATGGATGCATTGTGTTTTACTTCAGATTTCCCAAATATTGGATGGAAATGGACCATTCAAGACCCTAATCCTATCGATGTTTACCATATTATCCTCTGGGAATCCAAGTATGAATCTCATTTCTATAGAATTTTCCATGGAGTCAATTTACCACTTCACCAAGATATTTTTGGTGATAAAGCCCCAATATTTTCAAATTAATCTCGAGATGATTTCACTTCCATAGGAAAATGGTTTGGGGAGGATGATCTGGGTCTGTCAGCAACCGAATTTACCCATGATATTTTACTTCTGTGATGTTGTTAGAATTTCATTTTAAAATAGCACAACGGAACACATATGCATGCTGTAAAGAAGAGGAAACAAGACAACCATAAAAAACATAAGGACACGAGACGTTGATAACAAAGTTCACCCAGTGTGGGCTACGTCTCCGGGCCTGGTGTCAAAATGGGGTAGGCCACTTCATAAGAAGCTGGAAATGGGGAGATGTACATGGATGATGTTCTTTGTCATACAAGGAGATGTGCCATAAACATGAGTGGCTTGTCTCTCAACGAGATGTTCCGCTATAGTAACTCTCACTCACAAAGGACCTCCTATCAGCATGACATAATCTCACATGAAGCAAAACAAAGATCCCACAAGATGCATCAAGCAAGGATCTAGAAATAATAATACATATTATAGAAAAACAAGGCACATGATCAACTGCACATACCTCGACCCCTGAATTTGGCTAAAGAAGCAGATGCTTATTTGATGAATCTCGCTGCACCATAGAATTTATGGCGTCGAGGGGCATTGAATCAACTGTCCACACTTTAGAATCTAACACCATCACTCCAATCTGGAAAATGGCTGAAAAATGGGAAGCTTTGTTGCTGAAATGGACATCGCCATCAGATTCCTGTCACTGAGAGGTGTAAAATAGACATAAATTTTATCGAAAATGGACTCCGACAAGTTTTAGGCCTCAAGGAATATTTTTGATGCCCTCAAGATTCCCTAAGATTCTGTTCTGTCGGGAATCTGAAAATCTCTTGCTCAAATGGCCATTCTGAATTTACCATCACGTTCCCTACGAAATTTTGGTTAAAATGACTGTAAAATTCATATCATTCTGACAAAATAAAAATTTACCCCCCCATGGAATCTTTCAGGTATTAAGGAATATTCTCTGCAACAGATTATTTGCCTCAAAAAGCGTGCCCGCACATGATTCCGCCTTGCTGTGGGGTCATGGTTCTACACTCCTGCTCTACTGGTCCGCCCTCCTCTGCCCCATGAAAATTAAATTTAGGTTTAAAAATTGGTGGGGTGGCAGAATTTACAAAGCTGCCACCCATGGCGTAGTGGTTCAATGTAGTAATGGAGGCGGAGAGGTCGGGGGATCAAATCACGCCTCTCCCCAACTTAGATGCAGTTAGTGTATAATAATGGTGGCATGTTTTTCAAATGCGGTTTGAATTTTTTTGTTGGGGTGGTTGGTTATATGTTTGGGATCGCCCACTTGGGGGTCGGTCAAGTGTGACGGGCGGGTTCGACCCCCCCTGCCTTTGGGTGGCAATATATATATGTATAAATGTGATAGGCAGGGTCTGCTCCACATGGCCCTGTCCCAACACTTTGAAACAAAACTTGTTATATGTAGGGCTTCGGCCGAGGGTGGCAGGGTTTGGCCACTTACCGCCCCAATTAAAATATGCATAAAGTTTGTGTTATAACTGCTCGGTGGGGGTGGCGACCCGCCACCCCTATTTTTATAAAATTTTTTGGTTTGTTTATAAAAAATTAGTCATTTTAATTTTTTTTTGAAAGTAAGGGTTAGAGGGAATTTTAACTAGGAAAATATTTCGCCCGTTTTCGGGAGCTAAGTTCCCTGCCGGTTGATGGTAAATTTGTGGGACACCTAAACCTGGCCCACTGCCCAACTTTGACCACAACTTTTACTGGCCCTAACTTCTCCATATGAGTTCGGATTGGAGATCTGTTCACATTGTTGGAAAGAGGGCGACAAGTACTTCAATCTAAACTTGGTTCAAGAGTAATATGACCACTTTGAATTTTGACAATTTTTGAGCCCTCTTGGTCTCCTGAGTGTTTCTGGAGCCACCTGGATCAAAAGAACTTTTTACATATGTCAGAGTTTATGGAAATCTTGCCAAATCCCATGTTCTCCCACTGTATGTACCAGACAAGCTCCTGGCAAGGGAAATTTCTTATTAAACAATTGGGAATGGGTTAACCAAAGATTTGAAAGAAGCTGAAAACGTTTCCTAGACTTCTTTCCCTATCCATTGTGGTGTTTGTGCTCTAGACAACTTCAAACTTGTTGGATTGGAAATCAATAAGATTTAATTCTTAAAGCTCTCTACTATTCCCAACTGACAATTTGATCCTAATAAAATAACCCAAAACTATATAACGCAATTAAAGATCAGGAATTTCCTTCATGAAAATGATGAATATGATGATTTGTTTGAATTCGAAGAGACCTATTTATAGGTTGAAAAGCTAGAAGCAATGCGTCTTAACTCTGAGAAACTTGCCCAATTTAAAGTATACAGGAACAAAAGGTTGGAGAGTATCCCTCTCGACAACTTAAAGGTGTGTCAACCTATTTCACAGAAAGAAAAGAAGCTGGAATAGCCTCCCAAGGCACTGAGGTCCTATAGGGAGCAAAGGAAGTCAAATCAACTGAAGAACATACTATTAATCCTTCGTTCAACAATGAATTGGATAAAGTATGGAATCAATTTGACCAACAACTTAAAGGACAACAAGAGGAGAAAATAATTGATCTCGAAGAGACAATCTACACACCTCAAGAGAAGAGTTAGAGTCCACTCATTATTGGGGCTTCTGCTTAGGTGGTCAATACAGAGGAAATTGAATTAATCTAGGCCTTGCCTTCATTTGAGATTGTTCTAAGGATAGAAGAAATCCCTGCTCTCGACATCTTTTACAGTCCCAAACATTGGGCTGTAATGAGAAGACAAATAAAGAGAAGGAGAGTTGATCAATCATAGGCATTAGTCCCTCGTGACATACCCATGGAAGTAGTGTGGACAGATCCACAAACTGATCCATTTAAAGATCTAACAAGGTTGACACATTTTGGAGGTGCTTATGAATTTTCCACAATTAATAAGGCATCAGAGGTCCAACAAATAGTCAAAGAGAAGGATGAAAGAATCCTACAATTGGAACAAGAATTGTTAGCAGAGAAACATAGTGTTAATCATCAATTATAGACACACGTGTCACAACTTCAGTAAAACTTAGATCAATTGAAGTTACAACATCAATATGACATCAATGTAAAAAATGATAAAATTCATCAACTCCAGTTCACAGTGGAACAATTAAAGGTAACCCAAAGATAAATGACTTCAAGAATTAAGCTTTGGAACTAAACACCTTGTTGGTTCAACAACAAGTAGTATTTTGTCAAAATATGACAATCATCAATGATCTATGGGATAAAAGTGATTCACTGATGAATCAATCGGCCGATCTAAGGACGAACTTTGATGACATTAATGAAAAAATTACGGAATAAATCACTTGGTAGGAAAGTGCAGTGGGGCGAAAGGAAAATCTTCCCAGAATTTAGGATTCCAAAAAGGAAATCCTATTTACTGATTGGGACATACAACTGAAACAGGCAGAGAGATAAATATTCAGGGCAAGGGATGTGGCTAACAACATTGTTGAAACTGCCAGCAATAATCTATTTGGTGCCAATCTAATCCAATAATTTCCACTTGGTTCTCTCCCTAATGTCAAATATTTTATGAAACAGTGGCAAGAAATGTGAAAAGCAAAGGAATAAAACATCAGGAAGTTAGCAAAGCTTGACCAGAGAAGTACTGGCAATACTTGGTGAAGCCACACAGTCAGTGGCTGATGCTGCGCTGCTTAACTGACACCTCATCCCATACGATGGATCCAATATCAGATGCAGTTTACATTGGATAGTTTTCCATCATGCCAGCTCGACCCCCTAAAGTATAGCTAATGTTAGATATTCATCAACTCAAGAAGTGAATGGGCAAGGGGACATCATCACACTCTTGAGCAAGTCATCTAACAAATTCTATTTCTGTCTTATTTTCAATTATTTTAAGGAGAGTTGTTTAAACCTCTTTATTACTTTGTGTATTTTATATTTTTATACTTTTAGTGTTTACTATATGAACCCTTTCATGTCTACAAAGAAAAGGTCCTGAAATTTTGTAAGGAAGGCTTTGGGAAGTTTCACTTTTGTACTCTTGAAATCATCTTAATAGAAAGACTGGACCAAAGACTATTTCTTCCATGAGCAGAGTTAAGATATACATGGTACTTCTATCTTTATATTGTTGTTATGTTTTATGTAATTGATATTCATACTTCTTTTATATTGTTTTGTTATATGTATCTTTTAAATACAATTGAGCATTAATTCACTATTGAACATGCAAAGATTGTTATCTTTCAATATATATACAAGACATGCATCTATTTAATGCGATATGAGATTAATCAATTAATTTTATTAACTATTTATTCATGTTAATTAACTTTAAATATTTTTCACTTAGTATTTGATAATATTTATTATCATATACTTGAGATAATATCTCAAGATTGCATATAAAGAAAGATAATTAATATTGAGAAATAGATAGGTATATATACTCTGTTAGCTTGTTATCACTCTCATTATGAAGTTACATTTAGTTATAAATACCCACATCCATTCAATTATACTTTATTGGGAAATTGGTCCCATCATCCCCAGTCGGAGTTGCTATTCCAAATGGAAAAGGAGCGTTTTTTAAAGTTCTCGACTGCGTGGTTATCCCCCGATGTTGTTGCAGCAATTTTCAAGGTATCAACATTTTTGGCGCTAGAAGGAGGGCCAACTAGACTATGAATGGAATTAAGGTCCAATGCTAAATCTAAATTCCATCAAAAGAGTCAATCTCCCTCCAAATATCCTAGAACTTCAACGTCACATTCAAAATCTCCTCCCTTAAGGTCTGAAGTTGTTCAAACATCTCTCAAATCTCCTAGTACATTTCTTAAGGTAATTATTCTAGATTGCATTCTAGAAACACCTGAATTTCAGACCTTGATTAAAAATTTAGAATATATATCTATTTTACGAGAAAATCCTATACAATATGAAACTTATGAAGGAAGTGTAACCTCAATTTTTCAAGGTACCGGTGCATTGAAATGTTCTCAAAGTAAAAAAATTGGAATAAATCCATTCGAGTTTCCACTCCATTCTCACCGAAGGAAGACTCCTACATCAGAAACTCAAACATCTGCTAGCAAGATTATATCATCTTATCCTCAACAAACTCCATCATTCATTCCTCCTTCATTTCCTTCTTCCCAATCAATCTCCTCATCTATTCATATCTCTTCATCTCAAACAACTAGTGCTGCCTCAAGCAATACTATTTTAGCGATTATTTATTCTACTACATCAACCTCTAGAAATACTACAACATCTTCCAATCCTACATGTCATACAATGGAAAATAGACCATGGACTAATCAAGGAGTTGTTCAATTGGCAGGACCTCTTCATGATTTACTAAAGCACCCAGAAAAATGGTTTCCTAAGTATAATCCTGACTATGGACTCCTTGCTAAGGAACACCTCCATAATTTCATTCTTGCCATGAACCTCAATTCAGTATCTGAAGAATATTGTGTAGTTAGGTTATTTCCTTATACTTTCCAAGGATCAGCAGGATCATGGTACTTTTCGCTACCATCAAGAACTATAACTTGTTGGGACATATTCGAAGAGTAGTTTTTAACCAAGTTTGGTGATGATCACATTACTGCTACTCTTATAAATTATCTTTCTAATCTCAAAGCTAATTCAGGAGAAAATATGAAAGACTTTAATTCTAGGTTCAATAAATTGTTAAACAAAATCCCAACTACATCAAAGCCTGGTGTTGATGTATATATTGAATGGTACATATCCTCTCTTCCTTCTAATATTGCAATTTTTGTAGATAGGGCCAATAAGGAAACTTTAGTTGAGAACATGAAGGAAGCAATGTCAGTTGAAAAGAGAATACTTGCATTAGAAAATAATACTGCCCAGGAATAAAGGAAAAAAAAAGTTTCATTTCAGGATGAACCAAAGAGAAAAACTCCTAAAGATCCTTTCGATCTTGAAGGATTGAAAAAGGTCCTTAAATCTATGTCAAATGTGATGGTAGAAATAAAAAAGTAGGTAGCTGAGTCTTCTTCTAAGAAGCCTTTTAGATCTTTTAAGAAAGCTCAAACATCTAATCCTCAACTACCTAATATTATATCCAACACTGAATCTGATCAGGACAAGGACGAAGATGAAACAATATTATCTACTGAATAATCTCAAGATGAAGAACTTGTAGAAGTACATGGGTTATGGGATTTCATACTCCCTACATCTGATAATGAGATGAGCATGAAGCCTTACCTGTTAGCACCAAAAGTAAAGGTCCTATTGATTCATCGCAATCAATCCAGAAACATAAACCCTCATCCCTTACTGCTAAAGACAAAGTTATCAGTAAAAAATATCCTTCTATATATTCTCAATTATTCCCATCCTCTTCATATTGTCCCTCTTGATCAAAGACATTAGTAGTCTCTGACACCATTGAATAAAATATAGTTGAAGATATGAATAAAATCAAAGCAAACATCTCCCTACAGGAGGTAGCTAAATTGAAACATCAACATATGTTTCTACTAAAAGAATTGAATGCAGTCCCTGCTTCTCCTCTACCTACTCCTATTACATCCAAAGCCTCTAAAGGAGTAGGTAAACCTCCTAATGATTGATACGAAAATATTGATTCCTCGGATGCCATATTAATTGGGGATAGATCCAATTGACATAATCCTCTGTTCCTTCTGAATTTTTAAATTTTCAATAAAAATGTGCACAATTTCCTAATAGACTTTGGGGCTTCTTCAAATATAATTCCATATTATATTTTTCTCAAGTTAAACATTTCACCCCAAAATTATGTTGTTCACATTGTTCAACTTGATAGAACCAAAGTCAATGTTTTAGGAGAAATGAATTCTATCCTCATTAGACTTGCTTCTAATTCAAAAGTCCATCAAGTAATTCACATACTAGTTGCTGATATACTTGACTTTTATGGTTTTATTCTTAGTAGAGATTGGTTTGAAAAGCTTCATGGTTATTTTTCCACAAACTGGTCTCATATGTGGCTTCCTTACAATCGTAAGCCAAATCAAATTTGAGTTGATCGTGAAAAAGACATGAAATACTCAATATATAATTTTAAAGATGAAAATGAGCCAATGGCATTTACCAATAACAACCCTGGGAATTACTCTACTGAATTATTTTTGAATAATTTTAATGCTCAACAATCCCCATTTTTAATCAATTCAATTACTTCTCAAATTGAAAAATTTTCACAATTAGATTCTTCTAAATGTGTAAATATTGTACAAAAAGCATTAGTTAAATATTTATTTTGGACTTTGTATTTTGATGGTTCTAGGTCCAATGATGGTGCAGGAGTAGGTTGTATATTAATCAATCCAGAAGGAGAAAAAGCAATGGTATATTTTAGATTAGAGTTTGAATGCATGAATATTGCTGCTGAATATGAGGCACTAGTCCAAGGATTGTATAAAGAAATATATTTAAATGTCAAATATCTTCAAGTATTTGGAGATTCTAAAATTATTGTAAAGCAGGTAAGAAACACCATTCATTGTGTTTCTTCACATTTAAAGCATTATAAATCTCTGGTTCAAACCCTCACTTCTCATTTCTTGGCATTTAACATCGCTCGTATCCTAAGACTTCAAAATGCTAGTGCTAACCTCTTGGCCAATGTAGCATCTAGACTTATACCATCTCAGGATTATAGTCCATATATATTTTCTAGTGAATTAATTTTTCGACCATCCATCCCAGACAATTTCACCAATTGGCGTGTGTTCAATGATGATGTAGACATTTTGACCATTTTAACATCTGAAGGATCATATGGTGATCAAATAGTTGATGAGGATGAACATGAGACACAATTAAAACAAAAAATTGATGAAAATGATTTACCTAACTCTGTGGTTAAACTTGAAGATATATATGATTTGAAAGACAGATTTAAGAAGGTTACTAACTCCAAACTTTGAAGTTCAACTTTGAGGTTTGAAATAGTAAACCTTGGAACTCATCTCAAACCCCAAAACATCAATCTAGGTCTAGGTCTTTGATTAGATGAGATATTAGCCTTCATTCATTTATTAAAAAGATACAAGAGTGTTTTTTCTTCAAGCTATGAAGATCTTAGAATATATGACACCTCCATTATCGAACACACTATCCCAATGATATCTGATGACAAACCTTTACAACAAAAATTAAGGAAAATTCACCCCAATATTGAAAGTAAAATAAAATCTGAGTTGAATAAAATCCTTAAAGCTAAAATATTTTTTCCTATTAGAGACTCCAAATGGGTATCAAACTTAGTGCATTTCAAGAAGAAAAATGGTGACATACACATTTGTATTGATTTTAGAAATCTCAATAAAGCTTGTGAAAATGATAATTTCCCATTACCACCCATGGAAAAAATTTTACAATTAGTTGCATGTTTCGAGGTCATGTCTTTCCTTGATGGTTTTTTAGGATACAACCAAATCCTAGTTCATCTAGATGATAGATTGACGACTATGTTCAGAACCAAATGGGGGACTTATGCTTATTATAAAATGCCTTTTGATCTAATAAATGCGGGGGAAACCTTCTAAAGAGCCATGGACATAGATTTTAGAAGGCTGATAAATAAGAGATTGTTGTTTACTTGGATGATATAACAATCTAATCGAAGAAAAGAAGCAACCATGATCATGACTTACTGTAAAAAATATGGAATTTCGTTAAGTCCAAAAAAGTCTTATTTCGCTCTTAGTGAAGGAAAATTTTTAGGATTTATTGTATCCAAAGAAGGCATTTTGTATTGATCTTGAAAGGATTAAGGCAATCTATGAAATTTCGTTACCACATAACAAGAAATCCATGCAGTCCTTTCTAGGACGGATTGATTTTTTCAAGAGATTTGTCCCTGAATTTTCCCAAATTGTCCTTCCATTACAAGCCATGACCAAGAAAATTCCAGTATTTAAGTGGGCCCACAATGAAAGAGAAGATTTTGATTCAATCAAATAAGCCATTATAAATGCTCATTATTTAAATACTTCAAATTTCTCTAATCATTTTATTTTATATACTTTCGCTTCAGAAACATCATATGTTGTCGGTTTAATACAACTTAATGATCAACAAATTAAGGCACCCATCTCATTCTTTAGTTCAAATTTTCAAGGTTCTGTTGTGCTATACAACACCCTGCATTTATTTTAATAAATGAGGACCCTTTAGAAATAATTAGAAAATTCATTTTCATTTATTTATTAGCTTTAAAACAAAAAAACTTAGAAAATAAAGTTCTCTTTGTGCTTTTCTGCTTTAGTGCATTGCAAACCGCATAACTTACAACCTAAAAGACTTGAAATCCACTAATTCACGCGGGTTGCGAAATGCGCTAAACCTTTTCCGAAGTTATATAAAAAACTTGCAAACGCTTCAATCACCGTTATATTTTGTTTATTGCATTGCACCTCATTTAAACGATCAACTTATAAAGAAATTCGATAAAAGTTATAAGTTGTGATTATGCGGACTCGACGAGCCAATAAAGAAATAAACATAAAGCTCCAAAGTCCCATAAAGCGCAACCACTTTACTTCTCAAATGCGTAATTCGCATTTCGCACAACTTAACCGAAAGAAAATTCATTTACCAGATAAAATTTGCGACGTGTGATTTGCGCCGATCGCATTTTGTAGAATTTATGAGTAACATCGTAAACGGTAAAAGTTATAAGTTACGATATGCAAACAAAGGGCATTTAATTACTCAAGCACGCGAAATGACTTATATCGTATCAAACCGAAATCCGAGATCTAATGTCTTTAGTTGATTGATAGCTATTTCGTGTGAAGCTGTAAGATATTTGATTTGAAATGATTATTGATGATTAATAACATTTTTGATAAGATTCATATCTATTCGTGCATGTTTGATATAAACAACGGATTTGTTTTTCTGTTCTCAATATTTTTAATGATTTCTCTATTTACTTGAAATCAGGAAACCAACTAACAGAACAAAGAAAATAGAGATGAACAAGAAAGTAAAGAGATTGCTCAAATGTTGTCTACTGAAGAATCAAACATGTCTCCCGTGTTTTCAGACACCACCTGCAACAAGGAATGCAACGATTTATCATGGGAAGTGATGTATCAGTTTTTTGAAAATGAAAAGCCAATGTTAATAGATAAAGTTGCTTCAACAGACTTATCTGTTTCTTCAGACCCAACTGATTTTGACGTCACATGTTCATTCGTCCATAAGGTAGCCGCAAGGCCAAAAATTATTCCTTACACATACATGCTTAAGTGGGTAATTGACCACTTAAACATAGAAGATAGAACTTTTAAAGATTCAAAAGGCGAGAATATTGGTTCTTTCAGGGAAGATGATTTAAAAGCAATGTACCACTTACCAGGCCCACAACAAAACTATGAAAAAGCCTTGTCCAAGGCTTTAGAGCAAACAATCCAGATCTAACAAAATTCATTAAAGAATGGAAGGAAGATCAGGGTAAGCTTAAACGAGATAAAATCGGTATGTACCCAATTTCCCGAATTCCTTCCCCTTATTGCTATGCTGCGGGTATGTTGTGTAGATTGTTTTAAAAACCTGATACCACTAGGTTTTCAGTAGATTGGGTCCCATTGATTGATGCAATTTTCAATTCCTTAATTCTGAATTGGGAAAATATTCCATCTGATAATTTAGCCAAACACATCATAGAGTATACGAATGAAAGGAGTGTTTCATCCAAAGAAATACCTCCTTTTTATATGAGTGCCTATGTCATGGACACAATCTGCTTTTCTTATAGTTTTCCTACCATGGGACAGAAATGGACTACCCAAGACCCTACCCCAATCCACATTTACCACAGATCCCTCTAGGATTCAGACTTCCATCTGCATTTTTATAAAATTTGTCATGGAGTCATGTTGCCTATGCACCAGATGATATTCAGTGAGAAAGCCCCTAGGGTTTCCAAAGAAGCTGGTACATATATTCTTTCTGTGGCTAGATGGTTTGTAGAGGAGAGTTTTACATATGTCAGAGTATTTGGGAGTTATGCTTCTCCCCACGTCCTACAATATTATGTTCCTGATAAGTTACTTGCAAGAGAGATAGCCTGCTAGCCTGTTAATGGTATTAATAAACAACTGAAAGATGCTAAGAAGGCCATTTGGCCTAATTTTCCTTTAGAGTGCGATACTTTTTCACTTTTTGATATTGGCCATGCCTACAAAGAAGTTTGAAAGATTAATCTATTGAATTTGGAAGTAATGCCAAAGAGGTTGTATGATCCAAATGATGTAATTAAAAATTACACCACTAAGTTCAAAATGAAGCCTTTTGTAAAAGAAATAGACAGATTTGATGATCTCTTTCAAGGCATGGAAAATTTTTCTGATATAATTAATTTTGTAGCCAGTCAACTTAACCAAGATGATTTGGAAGCCTTCCAAATATACAGAAATAAGAGACTGGAGAGTGTTCCTCTCAACTTGTTAACTGTTGAAGATGTCAACAAACCTACTCCAAGTATTAGCTTGGATAATGAAGCAAAAGACATGTTCGAGGATGAGTCGAGTCAATCAGAGCATCAATCTCACAATTTGGATCATTCTGACAATGAATCCGAATCCAGAAACGATAGCCCAGAAAAGATAATTGATTGAGTAATCCAAGAGATAGAGATGCAGGAGAAAAGAGAAAGTAATGGAACAAAATCAACTTCTCAAGAGGTTCATCATAGTCATGATACACTTGATCAGTCAGAAAAGTCCCAAACAAGGAATTTGAGTAGTGAATGGGATGAGTTTTCTGAAGCAATAAAAACTCCTATAACCAATCCCAATGTTGATCAAGAAAATAATTTTCAAACACCTGAAAATTCCCAGAAGATAGTGGAAACTGTTAATCCACTACAACAAGTTCCAAAAACTCATGATTGGGAGATCATACCAGCCTACCCCACAGAACAAATAGTTTTACAAATTAAGGAAATTACTTCGCTGGATATCTTCTACAGTCCTAGTCATAATGTTGTAGTCAAGTGAAATAAAATGAGAAGAATTGATGAGACAGTCTCAGATCTCATAAATGAATCTGCTGACATTTTGTGGAAGGATCCCTTAGCTGATCCTACTGAACATTTAACTAAATTATCACGGTATGTAGGGGCATATGCTACTGCTACTGTTGATAAAACTACTGAGGTTAAAATGTTGCTGAAGAAAAAGGAAGACAAAATACAAGAACTAGAGAGATTGTTAGATGAAGAAAAATCTAACTCTAGTGAGCAAATGAAATCAAAGATAACCCAATTTCAAAAATATTTCGAGAGTCTTAAATTGAGGCATCAAGCAAAAATCACTGAGAAACAAGCACAAATAGAAGCAGCAGTGACCAGGTTACAAAGCTAGCCACAATTAGAGAAATTCATAAAATAAGCATTGGATGTAAATCCTAAGTTAAAGCAACAACAAGAAGTATTTTTCGAACAAGATTCTATTATTGACTCTTATTGTGACTCAAATGAAATACTGATCTAGCAAGTAGCTATCCAGAAACTTGAATGTGAGAAGCTCAAGAAGAAAATCAATGAACACATTCAATGGCAAGCATCGGACTCAGGAAAGGAATCTAATGTACCCCAGGTACATAGTTCCACAAGGATATCCTATTCAAATATTGGGAAGCACAAATAAAGCAGACAGAGAAAGAAACAACGAAAACATCAAGATTATCAAAGGAAATTACTGAATATGTATGTGAACAGTTGGTGAAAGCAGAACTTATCAAAGAGTACACGTCTAAAGTGTTCTCAGAAGTCAAACAACTAAAAACACAGTGGAAGCAAAAGGCAGAAATTCAAGAAGAAATAATTAAAAAGGTAAATAAGATTGATCCAGAAAATTATTGGAATTTTCTGATCAAACCTTATCATCAATTCCAGATCCTGCAGTCTTTAACGGATTCAATAAGAAGATCGCAACCAGTACTTTCAAACGCAGTATTCAAGGGATAGGTCAGATCGAGGATTTCATAGCCAGCTCAGCTCAAGCCCATGCTATATATTTTTCAACTTTGTGACCAAATCCAAAAGAAAGGGCATAATTTTCATAAATCATATTGTTACTTTATTTTCCTAGATTGTAGTTTAAGTTAGTCTTAAGAGGATGGTTGTTTGAAGCCTCCTCTATATTTTTGTAATAAGATATTTTAGAACATATTCAGCTTAGTATTTAAACCCCTCTCATGCATTTAGAGAAGGGTCTAGAAATTTGTCAAAAACATTTGCAAAGAATTCACTATTATAAGTTTGTGAATACTTTGATGAACTAATGGAACACATCTGTTATCTTTTTACAATTAAAGCCGTTTAACTGATGTTGCACTACTGTACTCTTTAAATTGCTTGAAAGTGAAGAGGAGTAGATCAATTAGTGTCAGTTTACATGAGTAGAACTTTGTACATATGGTACTTTTATTCACTTGTATCAAGGCTTGCTTTATAGATTGGCAATCATCTTTTTACTGCATTATATATTTGAAATGATATTATAGATGAATGTTACATGCACTTCTGTTCTAATATTTTCATGTGATTTCTTATTGAATATATAATCACACATATGAATGCGATATATTTTTCAAAATTCTTCTAGTCAAACTACTTTGTTAGAAGAATCATCTTATATAATTTTAATCTCTTTCAACTGTTAAATGATCTATATTACTAGTAGTTGAAGGATATCTCTTTTGATTGCATAAAGGAAGAAACACCTCGAGTATATAGTAGAATAAATAGTTTAGATAGATGCATATGATAGATTAAAATCATTCTCCATTTGCATGTTGTATAATCAAAACACCCTCAAAATCATCCTTATTGGGAAACTAGTCCCATTATCCCCAAGCAGAGCCACTAAACAAAATAGAAAATAAGCTGCTTTAAGGTCCGGACCGAGTGGTTTTCCCCCATGTTTTGGCAGTGAAATTCTGAGGCCTCAACATTATGGTGCTAGAAGGAGGTCCTTGTGAATGGAAAAAATATCTGATCAATCTAAAGGTCAATCTAAGAGTCTCTCTCCCTCTAGATCCCCATCAAATTCCAGAAAATTATCGAGATCCTCATCTTTAAAATCTGAAGTTGATCATCCTTCTCCTAAGTCTCCTAGTGATACTCAACCCATACTATCTCATGATTCCCATCAAGCTTCCCCAAAAGTTTAGTCTTTGATAGAAAAGTTAGAGAGAGTATCTATTTCTGCTAAAAAGCCTGAATCTTCTCAAATATTGGATATCACTATTTCGTCTTCTTTACAACCTCAAAGAATATTAACTCTATCAGAAAGTCAAAAGATAAGAATTATTCCTTTTGAATTTCCCATCGATAGTACTCGAAAAATACTAAAGAGGACTCAATCAGAGTCAATTGCCAGCGAGACTTTATGCCATTCACCTTTATTACCTCCGGTCACTTCCACAACTTCCATTCCAACAATCAGTGTTACTTTGACTAGTTCCAGTACTCAAAATACTATCCCTTCAACTAGTCCTAGCACCTAGCCTGCCTCTTCTTCAACTCAAACTACACCCATCCAACCTATTAAAAATCCAATGGCAGGAAATCCATGGAAAAATCCAGGGGCTATAAATATGCCCGCTCCTCTTCATGTTCTACCAAAATCACCTGAAAGATGGTTACCTAAATTTAATCCCGATGATGGTCTTTCAATAAAAGAACACACTCACAATTTTATGTTAGCTTTCAATCTAAATGGAGTATTTGAAGAGGATTGTGTTGTAATATTTTCTTCGTATACTCTATTAGTATCCGTAGGATCCTGGTATTTTCACTGTCGGCCCGCTCTATAACTAGCTAGAATATGTTCGAAGAACAATTTCTAGACATGTTTGGGGATGAAAGGACTATTTCTACACTCATAAATGATTTGTCAAATATAAAAGCTAAATCATGTGAGAATATAAAAGATTTCAATTGAAGATTTAGTAAATTACTCAAATTGAGTGGTATATTTTGTCTCTTCCATCCAATATAGTTATTTTGGTTGATAGAGAAAAATTGCCAACACTTGCAGAAAACATGAAAGAATCTCTATCTGTAGAGAAACCTATAACTTCTCTTCAGAAAAATAATTCTCAAGAAGATCGAAAATCAAAGAAGTTATATTTCAAAGATGATTCTAAAAAGAGGCTACCAAAAGACACTTTTGATGTGGAAGGTCTTCAAAAAGTTTTGAAGACCATGACAAACGAGATGGCAGGTATCAAGAAACAAGTTTTTAAAAATTATATATCAAAAAAGACTTTAAGAAACTTTAAGAAAGGTTAGTCATCTAATACTCAACCTCCAAATATCATATCTAATGATGAATCTGGTCAAGATACAGAAGAAGTGCAGACACAGGAAGAAGAAGATGATGAAGAAGAATAAGTTGAACTAAATGGAATGTGGGATTTCATCCTACCAAATGAAGAACAACATGAAGCTTTATCTATGTGTACAAGGAGAAACAAGAATATTGAAGCAACACAACCAAATTAACAACAAAAGAGTTCTACTCCTGTTAAGGATAAATTAGTAAGCAAAAAGTCTACTTCAAAGGCTACACAAACAAATCCCGTTACTTCATATACTCCTCCTACATCTAAGACAATGGTAGTCTCAGACACCATTGAGTATAATATAGTTGAATATATGAAGAAAACCAGGGCCAACATTTCAGTTCACAAGCTTACTAAATTAAAGCAACAACAAAAAATCTTACTTAGAGACTTAAATACGGTTCTTGATTCAACCTTACCTGCTCCAGTTATAGTACAAGCTCCTAATGAAATGGGTAAGCCACCTTCCCCTTCAACTAAAATAGATGTTACAGACTTTATTATGATAGGTGATCAATCCATCTCTCATACTCCTGTATTTCTCTTAAACTATTAGATCTATAACAAAAACATTCATAATTGTTTAATAGAATTAGGGGCATCCTCTAATATAATGCCAAAATCAGTCTGTTCTAAGTTGAACATAACTCCTCAGAGTTCCCCTGTTCATATAGTACAACTTGATGGAACCAGAGTAGAGGTGGTAGGAGAAATAAATTGTGTTTCCATCATATTGTCATCAAATCCCAAGGCTACTAAAATAATCAATATACTCGTGGCTAATATTCTTGAGTTGTACGGCTTAGTTTTAGGCTGATTTTGGTCTTAAGATCTTCATGGGTATTTTACAACAAACTGGTCGCATATGTGGTTACCATATAATGGAAAGCAAAATTCGGGTAGACAAAAATTTCATAAACCATACAGTCACCGATCTTGAAGGAGTAAATGAGCCAGTAGCATTCAATAACAACATTATTGGAACCTACTCAACAGAGTCATTTTTGGGAAATTTCAATGCTCAACCATCACCGTTCTTTGATAATGCAGTTGTTTCTCAGATTGAGAAGTTTCCCCAGCCAGATAACTCCAAATGTATAAATTTTTCAGATAGAACAGTAGTTAATTCCTTATTTTGGACTCTTTATTTTGACCGTTCTAAATCTGAAGATGTAACAGGTGCAGGCTGTATTTTTAGAAACCTAGAAGGAGAAAAAACCATGTTAGTCTGCAGAGTAGAATTAAATTGTACAAATAATATAGCTGAATACGACGTATTAATCCAAGGTTTGTACAAAGCCATTGAACTTAATATCAAATATTTGAAGGTTCTAGGAGATTCAAAAATCATTGTTAGATGGGTAAGAGATACCATTCATTGCAATTCTGGACATTTAAAACATTATCAATCATTAGTCCAAGAATTAACCATTCATTTCTTAGCCTTCAACATTTCTTCTGTACCTAGAATGTAGAACGCTAATGCAGATCTACTGGCTAATGTAGCGTCAAAGTTAATTCCATCCCGAGAGTTTAGTCCCGATAGATTTTCTATTGAATTAATTTTTAGGCCTTCTATTCCTGATAATATTACCAATTGGAGAGTATTCAATAATGATTTAGATATCATAGATTTCTTAACATCTGAAGGATCTTAATATAGTCAAATTTGGATGAAAATGAACATGACATTCAGATTAAGAAAGAATAGAATGAAAATCCTATTCCTAAGTCTGTTGTCAAGTTAGAAGACTTATATGATCTAAAATATAGGTTTAAAAGAGTTACCAACTCAAACATTCAAAGCTCTACCTTAATATTTGAGTTAGTAAATCTAGGAACTGACAAAAAACCTCAAAATGTCAATCTAGGTCTTGGTCTATGTTCCGAAGAAAGATTATCATTTATCAGATTATTTAGAATATAAAAAAATTTCTTTGATTGGGATTACATTGATCTTAAAACATATGACACTTCTTTGATTCAACACACAATTCCTATGATCTCAGAAGAAAAACCTATACAGCAGAAATTGAGGAATATTCATCCAAATCTGGAAAATAAAATCAAAACAGAACTGAACAAACTCCTCAAGGAAAAAATCATCTTTCTAGTCAGGAATTCTAAATGGGTATCAAATTTGGTACCTGTCAGGAAGAATGACGGTGATATTAGAATTTGCATTGATTTTAGGAATTTTGACAAAGCTTTTTAGAAGGAAAACTTTCCATTACCAACCATGGAACAAGTACTGCAGATAGTAGCCAATTCTAAACTTATGTCCTTTCTAGATGGTTTCTCAGGATATAACCAAATTATCGTACATCTAGATGATAGATTAAAGATTCAATTCAAGACTAAGTGGGGAAATTACACCTATCAAAATATGCCATTTGGATTAATCAATGCAGGTGAAACTTTTCAGAGAGCTATGGACACAACTTTTAGGGGGCTCATAAATAAATCAATGGTTATTTATTTAGATGACATTACAGTATTTTCTAAACAAGTAACCAATCATGTGAATGATCTAAAGAAAGTATTTGAACGTTTTAAAAGGTATGGAATCTCATTAAATCCAAAGAAGTCATTTTTTTTATTACATGAAGGAAAACCTTTAGGATTCATTGTGTCAGAAAGAGGGATCTATATTGATCCTGAAAAAAATTGAAGAGATTAAAAGAATTCCTTTCCCTCATAAAAAAAAAGCTATGCAGATGTTTCTTGGGAAAATTAATTTTGTTAAAAAAAATTTCCCTAAATTTTCAAAAATAGTTTTACCATTACAGAACACGATTAAGAAAAATTTATTCTTTAAATGGGAACATAATCAAAGAGAAGCATTTGATTTGATTAAACAATCAATTATCAATACTCCATTTCTGACTACCCCCAATTTTCTTAATCCTTTTACTTTATACATGTTTTCATCATATACATCATACAATGTTGTTTTAACACAGCTTAATGACTAACAAATTGAAGCACCAATATCATTTTTCAGTCCCAATTTGCAAGGTGCAGAACTAAATTATTCATCTCTGGAAAAGAAATCATTTTCTGTATTTAAGGCTATAAATAATTCCAGACCTTTTCTCCTAAAAAATCACACCAAAATCATAGCTTCATTCTCTGCAGTGAGACAACTATTAATGAAAAGAGAATTAGGAGATAAAAGGGCTAATTGGGTTACCACTTTACAAGAATATGATGTAGAAAATAGACCCTCTAAAATTTTTAGAGGTCAAGGTTTTGGCAGAATGCTTACAAGAGAATCACATCTATCATCAGAAGAAGATTCACGTAACAATGTGCAAATATCATAGGTAAACCTCAATAATGCACAATCTCAATACGTTGATCTTATATTCTATTTGAAGAATGGATATGTTATGAATCAACTCAGTTACAAAATGAAACAATATTTAAGATTAAAGGCCAAGCTATATGAATTAATCAATGGTGTATTGTTTTGAATAAATTTTGATCATGTACTACTAAGATTCATAGAAAAATCTAAAGCAGATAAAGTCTTGTAGGAACTCCATGATGGACTAGCTAGAGGACATTTTGGAGGAAATAGGATATTGGAGCGATAAAAATGTGTCTTTGTAACTCCTAATTACCTCACATTAATTGTCAACCCAGGGACGACTTTTTGTTTCAAGAGTGTACTCAGTCTGAGGCGGTTATTTACTCAAGAGTAATGTTTTGCAGTATAGTGCTTAAAATCAAAAGTAAATGAAAGCTGGAAATAAAATCTACTTACAA
Organism: Pinus albicaulis; assembly: GCA_034641835.2. Lineage (NCBI taxonomy): Eukaryota > Viridiplantae > Streptophyta > Pinopsida > Pinales > Pinaceae > Pinus > Pinus albicaulis. Next base: position 408,822,082 of record CM076576.1, read on the forward strand.
CAAAGCATTTTAAGACTTAAATCATGCATTCGGAAAAATAAGCAATGTATCAGTCAAGGATTCGACAACAATAGCCCATCCCTTTGGAAACTGATGTAACCAAAAGTAATCAAGGAACAGATCATCAATCTGAGGACTAGACAGCAAATGCCAATGCCCACTACAGTTTCAGATCGTTCTGCACACCAAAGCAAAGATAATGCGAATAACAGGAAATGGAAAGCTGCCATTGAAAGTAAACTAGGAAAGCTCTTTAAAAGCAAACTCTTGCAATTAATCAACCAAACTAAACAACGAAGTAAAGAACATGAAACTGTAAAGCATTACGATTCAAAGAAATAGGAACTAAATCAAACCATCACACGGCGAAAATTGGAAAGATATGATACAACAGCAGCATACTCCACCAGAGGCTGGGCCCTTAGCCGCCAGCGGATGCTGCTGGGCTACTTCAGATCAGGTGAATGAACAACAACCCTTTTATTTATTCATCCTCAAATTGTGAAATCATTACAATAGCAAAAGCTTTGAAGATTACAATGGCAATGCAACAATCCCTATCCTATCATGAATAATCCATCTTCATTCTTGAATCTCTAAGTCTGAATCCTCAATTCCATCATTCGAATCCATCCCGAATCATCCTCAAAGTCCTTCTCCCTCTCTGATCTCTGTTCCGATTTAAATACAAAGAGAGCAGAGAGTGGTTACAATAGAGATAATTACAACATGATTCTATTACAAAATTGGTTTGCTTCTAACCATTTGATCAACAAGAACAAGGCGAATTTGGCTTTGCAGCTGAGATTTGGAGGACGGCCGCAACAACAAATCTTAGAAAATCATGCTCAAAGAACCCTTCGTTTCTCTTAGTACAAGCCGAATTTGGGCAAACCGTTCTTAACTAAAGTTAATTGGGTCCGTTCTGGACAAAACCCATGTTCCGGATTTTCCAGATTCTGCTTCATTTGCTCAGAATCTCAACCGCAAAATCGTCACTTCTTATTCCAGCGAATTTCTGAGTTGGCACTTTTAATGATCAAATCTTCAATCTGGAAATGATCTTGGAGGCTAAAAATGGTGAATAATGTTACAATTGATTTATTAAAACTATCATTGATAAAATCATACATAATCTTCAATTTATTAGAAATAAAGGAGAATAAATAATATTCATTCATAAGAGCATAAATCATTATAAAATGGATTTAAATAATAAATTATAATAAATGACGTGATGAAGAATGGTAGAAATGGGTGGAATAAGCGCTCACAAGTGATAATAATAATGGCATATTAATCACTTCAACATGTGACACCACACAAAATATTGCATTCAGGTTACTATTGGACTACACTTTTCAAGGATGCTCATGAATATGCAAGAAAATACAAAATGTGTCAAAGTGCATCTGGAAGACAAACGAAGTCAGTCTTCCCATTACAGCTAGTCAATATCGAACACCCATTTGACCAACAGGGATTAGATATAATTGGTGAGATTGTTCCAAACTCTTCCAAACATCATAGATATATTCTCATAGCTACATATTACTTTACTAAATGGGTGGAAGAAATTCCATTAAAGGTAGCCAACATTGATAATATCATTGATTTCATCGACCAATATATCATAACTAGGTTTGGCTTACCTACTGCTTTAATGTTTGATAACACATCTTAATTCTCAGGAACTGCTATTATGGAATTTTCAATTAAAAGAGGTTTTGAACTTAAGTATTCTGCAAATTATTACTCGTAAGGAAATGGTTTAGCAGAATCTATAAACAAGAACTTGACTAGAGTAATCAAAATAATTGTTGATCCAAACCAAAAAAATTGGCACATGTCATTGATATTTTCTATTTGGGCAGATCGAATAACTAAAGAAAATTCTATTGGCACTTCTCCATTCAATCTTGTCTATGTAAAATAAGATGTACTTCCTACCAATGTATTTATTCCCTCTCTTTCCTTAGTACAATTTATTGATGAATCTCTTTCTTCTTCTTTACAACTTAGACAGTGTCAAATTCTTAAGCTAGAAGAAGAAAGATAAAAAGCTAAAGATACTCATGCACATCATCAACAGATAGTGAAAGCCTCATTTGATTCAACTTTTGTTATTACAAAAAAAAATTCAAATTGGTGATCTAGAATTGAAATGGGACAAAGCACATGAGGAAAAAGGTAAACATATGAAGTTTCAAAAACTCTGGCTAGGTCCATTTCAAATAATTGAAGAAATAGACCCATCGAAATTCTTATTGCAAGATCTCTCAGGCAAAAGAGATTTTTTGCATGTTAATGGGCAGATTTTGAAAAAATACATTTCATAGGAGGTAACTCCTTCTATTCCATGTATACTAGTGTCTTTTTCTTTTCCTTAGAAAAATAAAAGTTTCTTAGTATAATTTTTTTTCTTTTCAAAATAAAATCTCATATGATCCTTTTCTATTTATCACTTATAGAAATAAGAAGCGTTAAGGAAACAATTGAAAGAATTGAAAGACAGATATATTTTATTTTTACTGAAAAATACAATTTCACTAAAGTTATTTATTCTTTGATGAACTCTCATCCTTATATAGCATGATTATTCTATCATCAGTCAAGAAAAAATTCTTTAACATAGTAAAGACTCTTTTACATAAAATCAATATAAAACTCAACATTATCATCTAGAATCCTCAAAAGGAACAATGATTCACCCCATCCGGGAAAACTTATTAATTTTTGAAATAATTCAAAAAATATTATAACTATAGAAACTTAAAAGATAATAAGTCTCATCACGAGCTTGTTTACCATGTTCATAGGGAAAGAGATGAAATCACATTACCAATACTTCCTACCAAAACAGGGTAATGAATTGAGATTATATCAAGAGGACAAGGGGTCTCATCAAGAGCTAGCTTGATTAATTTAATTACAACTAGTGAATGGAGTTGTCATCATTTGGCTACCAAGCCAAGACAATGACTTTTAAGTAAATAAAAATATGATACAAAAAGAAAATTTTCAAAAAAGTTCGAATTTATTTTTGGAAATTGTAAGAAACACACGATGGGACAATGAATCATTGTTGGGTAAAAGGTGCCAAAAGCTTAAATTTCTTATTGAAATAGAGACTGTACCTATGATAAAAGAGTAAATATTTATAAATTTGATCTGTGAGAGCCACCTGATTTATCTTTTTGAACTAGGTAAAGACTGATATAGATTCTCATACTTATATCTTTAAAAGAGGGATTTTTATGACTTATAATCAAGATAGATTTTATTACTTAGTAAGATATTATTTGTTTGAAATTCATTACTGCAATTATTTTTATTTCAAAAAATCTTTAGAAATTTCAAAAATTTAGTTAGAGATAGTTGGTTCTCCCAAGTGAATCGTCAATTGTTGTGATATATGACACCCCCATTTATTTTAATAAATGGGGACCCATTAGAAATAGTTAGGAAATTCATTTTTATTTATTTCTTTAGCTTTAAATAAAAAAAACTTTGGAAATAAATTTTTCTTTGTATTTTTCTGCTTTAGCGCATCGTAAACCGCATAACTTACAACCCAAAAGACTTGCAATCCACTAAGTCACGTAGGCTGCGAAATGTGCTAAGCCTTTTCTGAAGTTATATTAAATTTTTTTAAACAATTCAATTATCGTTATATTTTCCTTATCAAATTGCACCTCATTTAAACGATCAACTTATAAAGCAATTTAGTATAAGTTGCAATTACACGGACCTGAAGAGCCAACAAAGAAATAAATATAAACCTCTAAAGTCCCATAAAGCGCGGCCACTTGAATTTTTGAATGCACAATTCACATTTCGCACAACTTAACCAAAATAAAATTTGTTTACCGCATAAGAATTGCGGCGATTTGTGCAAATCACATTTTGCTGAATTTGTGGGTAAACATCATAAACGGTAAAAGTTATAAGTTGCGATATGTGAAATAATGGAATTTAATTACTCAAGCATGTGAAATGACTTATGTTGTATCAAACCCAAATCTGGTATCTAACATATTAAGTTGATTGATAGCTATTTTGGGCGAAGGTGTAAGAGATTTGATTTTGAAATGATTATCGACGATTAATATCATATTTAATAGATTCATATCTATTCATGCTTATTTGATCTAAACGATATATTTTTCTCTCTATTCTCTATACTTTTAATGTTTTCTCTATTTACTTGAAATCAGGAAATCATTTAACGGAGTGAGGAAGATTGAAATGAACAAAAGTCAAATAAATTGTTGAAACATTGTCTACTGAAGAATCAAACATGTCTCCCTTATTTTCAGATGCCACCTGCAACAAGGATTGTTGTAGTTCATCATGGGAGGAAATTTCTACGCCATTCGAAGAAGAAAATTCAATGGTAATAACCAAAGCCACTACAATAGGCACGACAGTTACTTCAAACACGACCTACATCGATGCTACATGTTCATTTGTCCACAAGGTAGCCACAAGGCCAAAAATTCTCCCTTATAAAGACATGGTTAAGTGGTTAATTGACCACTTCAACATAGAAGATAGGAAATTGAAATATTCAAAGGGAGAAAACATAAGTTCATTCAGGGCAGAATATTTACAAGCAATGTACCATCTACCCTCCCTGCAGCAGAAATATAACAAAGCTTTTCTACAAAGCTTTAGAGCAGAGCATCCAGACCTCATGAAAGTAATAAATGAATGGAAGTAAGACCAGGGAAAGCTGAAGCGAGATAAACTCGGTATGTACCCAATTTCCCAAATTCCTTCCCCTTATTGCTATGTTGCCAGTATGTTGTGTAGATTGTTTTCAAAGCCTGATACCACTAGGTTTTCAGTAGATTGGGTTCCATTTATTGATGCAATTGGCAACTCCTTAATTCTAAACTGGGAGAATATCCTATCTGAAAATTTAGCCAAACACATCATAGAATATAGGAATAAAAGGAGTGTTTCATCTAGATAAATCCCTCCCTTTTATATGAGTGTCTATGTCATAGACGCAGTCTGATTTTATTCTAGATTTCTTACCATGGGATGGAAATGCACTGCCCAAGACCCTACCCGAATCCACATTTACTACAGAGCCCTTTGAGATTCAAACTTCCATTTGCATTTTTACAAAAAAATTCATGGATTCATGTTGCCTATGAACCATATGATATTTAATGAGAAATCCCCTAGGGTTTCCAAAGAAGCTAGTACAAATATTCTTTTTGTAGCTAGATGGTTTGCAGAGGAAAATTCTATAAATGTTAGAGTATTTGGGAGTTATGCTTCTCCCCACGTCCTACCATATTATGTTCTTGATAAGTTAATTGCAAGAGAGATAGCCTACCAGCTTGTTAATGGTATTACTAAACAACTGAAAGATGTTAAGAAGGTCGTTTGGCCTAATTTTCCTTTACAGTGCAGTACTTTTTCACATTTTGATATTGGCCATGCTTACAAGGAAGTTTCAAAGATTAATCTATTGAATTTGGCAAGAATTACAAAGGGGTTGTATGATCCAAATGATGTAATTAAAAAATACACCACTGAGCTTAAAATGAAGCCTTTTGTAAAATAGATAAATGGATTTGATGATCTCTTTCAAGGCATGGAAAATTTTTCAGATATAATTAAGTTTCCAGCCAGTCAACTTAACCAAGACGATTTGGAAGCCTTCCAAATATACAGAAATAAGAGACTGGAGAGACTTCCTCTCAACTTGTTAACTATTTAAGATTTCAACAGATCTACTCCAATTATTAGCTTGGATATTGAAGCAAAATACATGTTCGAGGATGATTCGGGTCAATTAGAGAATCAATATTACAATTCGGATGAATCCACATCCAAAAAGAATAGCCTAGAAAATTTATTTGATCAGGAAATCCAAGAGATAGAGATGCAGGAGAAAATAGAAAGTAATGGAACATAATTGACTTATCAATAAGTTCAACACAGTCATGATACACTTGATTAGTTATAAAAGTCCCAAATAAAGAATTTGAGTACTAAATGGGATGAGTTTTCTTAAGCAATAAAAACTCATAAAACCAATCCCAATGCTAGTCAAGCTACTAGTTTTCAAACACCTGAACATTCCTAGAAGAAAGTGGAAACTATTAATCCAATACAAGAAGTCCCAGAAACTCATGATCGAGAGATCATATAGGCCTACCCTACAAAACAAATAGTTTTACAAATTGAGGAAATTCCTTCACTGGATATCTTATACAGTCCTAGTCATAAGGTTGTAGTCGAGAGAAATAAAATGAGAAGAATCAAAGAGACAGTCTCAGATCTCATAAATGAATCTGTTGACTTTTTCTGGAAGGATCTCTTAGTTGATCCTATGGAACATTTAACTAAATTATCACAGTATGTAGGGGAATATGCTACTTCCACTATTGATAAAGTTGTTGAGGTTAAAATGTTGTTGAAGCAAAAGGAATACATAATACAAGAACTAAAGAGATTGTTAGATGAAGAAAAGGCTAACTACAGCAAGAAAATGAAATCAAAGATAGCCCAATTTCAAAAATATTTCGAGAGTCTTAAATTGTAGTCTCAAGCAGAAATCACTGAGAAAAAAGCACAATTGGAAGCAACAATGAGAAGATTACAAAGCCAGACATAATTAGAGTAATTCCTAAAATAAGCATTGGATGTAAATGCTAAGTTAAAGCAACAATAGGAAGTATTTTTCCAGCAAGCCTCTATGATTGACTCTTATTGTGACTCAAATGAAATACTGATCCAAGAAGTAGCTATCCAGAAACTTGAATGTGAGAAGCTCAAGAAGGAAATCAATGAACACATTCAATGGAAAGCATCAGACTTAGGAAATAAATCTAATCTACCCCACATAGATAAGTTTCATAAGGAGATCTTATTTAAATATTGGGAAGCACAAATAAAGCAGACCGAGAAAGAAGCATAAAAAACATCAAGATTATCAAAAGACATTACTGAATTTGTATGTGAACAGATGGTGAAAGAAGAACTTATCAAAGAGTACACGTCTCAAGTGTTCTCAAAATTCAAATAGCTAGAAACATAGTGGAAGAAAAAGGCACAAACATAGGATGAAATAATTTAAAAGGTAAATAATTTTGATCAAGCAAATTATTGGAATTTTCTGATCAAACCTTAGCATCAATACTAGATCCTGCAATCTTTAATAGATTCAACAAAAATATCGCAGCCAGTACTCTCAAACACAATTTTCAAGGGATAGGTCAGATCGAAGATTTTACAGTGAGCTCAGCTTAAGCCTATGCTAGATATTTGTCAACTTCCTAACCAAATCCAAAAGAAAGGGAGGAATTCATAAATCATATTGTTACTTTATTTTCCTAGATTGTAGTTTAATTTAGTCTTATGAGAATGGTTGTTTGAAACCTCCTCTGTATTTTTGTAACAATCTGTTTTAGAACATAGTTAGTTTAGTATTTAAACCCCTCTCATGCATTTACAGAAGGGTCCAGAAACTTGTCAAAAACATTTGCGAAGAATGCACTATTGTAAGTTTGTGAATGCTTTGATGAATTAATGGAACACATATGTTATCTTTCGACAATTAAAGTTGTTTAACTGATGCTTCTCTACTGTACTCTTTAAGTTGCTTGAAAGTGAAGAGAAGCAGATCAATTACTGTCAGTTTACATGAGTAGAAATTTGTACACATGTTACTTCTATTCACTTATATTAAGTCTTACTTTATACATTGATAGTCATGTTTTTATTGCATTATGTATTTGAAACATTATTATATATGAATGTTACATGCACTTATGTTCTAATATTTGTCTGTGATTTATTATTGAATATATAATCACACATATGAATGCAATATATTTTTCACAATTCTTCTAGTCAAACTATTTTATTAGAAGAACCATCTTACATAATTTTCATCTCTTTGAAATGTTTAATGATCTATATTACTAATAGTTGAAAGATATATATTTAGATCGCATAAAGGAAGGAACACCTCAGTTATATATTAGAATAATTATTTTAGATAGATGCATATGATAGATTAAAATCATTCTCCATTTTCATGTTGTATAATCAAAACAACCTTAAAATCATTCTTATTGGGAAACTAGTCCCATTATCCCTAGTCGGAGCCACTACACCAAATCGAAAAGGAGTTGCTTTAAGGTCCAGACTGAGTGGATTTCCCCCATGTTTTGGTAGAAAAATTACAAGGCCTCAATGCTACTCTATGTTTAATGGATTCTTAATCTTTCCTTATTTACCATATCACAAAGCTTTTTTGATCTAATAAGTCTGCCTACCCTGCCTTGTTAAATTTTTTTGTCATTGTTGCAACTAATAAATTGAAATTTTAATTGCTTCCATTCCCCAATGGTTTTCCCAAGATATTCCAACCAAAAAAAGTTAAAAATAAAACTCTGAACTTAACATCTACCGTAAATTATTAAAACAACAAAGTTCAATTTGGTAGAGAGATCCATATCTGAAGCTAGCAGGGGTAGATCCTAACATCCAAAGTGGTTTTTTGGTTACCTCTGGAATTTCTTTCACAACCTTAGGAAATTAATGAGCGATAAAATTTTAGCGACCATACTAGGGAACTCGAAAAAATCCATTTAAAATCACTTTTCCCTCGTGAAATTTTCATTTCAGTGCTTAAATTTATTTCTAGGTTTTTCACTAAGAAATAGATCCAATTTAAGGTTGTTTCCCACTCAATACTTATATATATATATATATATATATATATATATATATATATATATATATATATATATATATATATATATATATATATATATATATATATATATATATATATATATATATATCTCTTTGTGTGTGTGTGTGTGTGTGTGTGTGTGTGTGTGTGTGTGTGTGTGTGTGTGAATATTTTGTAGTAGATCTAGCTTCTAAAATATTATACACTAGATCAAATCCAGATCCAAGTCTTGTGGAAATTGTAGATAATCCCGAAAAAATAATTCAGAAGAAAAGTGCAACTAAGAGTGAATCAAGTTAAATTATTCCTCCAAGAGATAAATCCCTTCCTGAAAATTTGGTTACCTTAGAAGACATATAATTTGATTTTGCATTTGAAAACAAACTTTTTAGAATTAAATCTGATAGATTTGTACCTAAAACTATTGTTTATAATGACCTATTACCATCTCATAAATTAGATTGTACTTAGCATAAATATTAATGAAATTAATCACCCAAATCATCAAATATTTATTCTACTGCATCCTCTCCTATTCCTCGACCATGTTCACCTATTGGTGTTGTTCCTCTGTTAATTCCTCCCAGCAGTTCTACTCTCAGATAAATTATTTCTATACCCAATTCATCTACCATTCCTACAACCTCCAATACATCACACCAAACTATTATAGCTCTGCCTTTCATACCAACTATACCCACACCTCCTACTAATACATATTCCTCTCATCCCCATATTCCCATTTTGGCTGCTTTTTATGATCCCCTGATTTTACATGGGCCACTTAATCCCATGCCATAAGGGTATAAAACTCACATACCTCAATTTGGTAACACTGGATCAATTACTTCTCAACAAAAAATAGATCGAATGCATGATTACTTCGACTTACAAGAATTTTATGAAGATGATGTTAGGATGAGGTTATTTTCACAAAGTCTCACTAGAGAATTTATTTATTTTTTTAAATAATTAAGAGTTTCATCCATCCCAGATCTAGCTCAATTTCATGAAGCTTTTCTTAGAAGGAGGGAAGTCAATAAAAACCCTCTCTATATCTTAGTTTAATATGAGATTATCGAGAGAAATCCAAGAGAATCCATCCAATATTACTATACTAGGTTGAACAATTTTATAATTCTATTGCAACTGCAACACAACCACCTCCCAGACTAGCTTTGCTGAAGTTTACATATGGTTTTCAACCTGATATGGCCTACCAACTTAGGGAAAGAAACCCTGCCACCTGAGAATAAATGCATAGGAATCTAGTTAGTGTATAAGAAAACGTGTTAGCAAAGAGAGCTAGGTTCAAAACTGAAAGAAAAGTCCAAAATAAAGAAGAACCAACTTCTTCTTCTTCATATGCTAAGTTGGATACCATAGTAAAAACTATGGAGAGAATGATGGATAGGATGATCAAAGTTGACAGAACTCCTCTAAGAGAAAATCAAGGAGATCCTCCTATTAAGAATCCTAATTTCAAAATAAATACCCCACAAATCAAACAAAGAGAACAGAGAGACCCTGGTGATCAACAAAAAATTATGCCAGAATATTAGGAAAACTACGGTAATGAATAAACTAAGTTAACAGAGGAACATGAAGACAATCATATAAATCTATTTGGAATAAATGAGATAGATAAAATCTTCTAGAGTAAAGAAGAAGAATATCATTTTTTTTTCTCCACCAGAAAAAGATCCTTTAGAACCTGAAGAATACAAACAAGGATATCAAAATGGTATGATGGAGTTACACAAGAAATGCAAGTTAAGGAGCTAAAAATCCTCCTGAAAGAACTCAAAATGACACTCCCTCAACCAGTCAAACAAGAACAGATCCTAAAAAATAAATCTCTAATAAACTAGATAATTCTTCAACTAGTCGAACAAAATTTGATCCTCAAAAGGAAACACCCAAGAAACCATATGTAAATGTCAAAGAGGTTAAAAAATCACAAACATAATTTAGCATTGAAAATGAATTGGCTAAAGTGAAAATTCCTATTCCTCTGACCCAATTGGTGACTAGAGATGTTTATAAGACTCAAGTCATGAAAGCCTTGAAGATAGGAGAAAGGACAAATGCAGTTAATTTAAATGATGACTGACCTAAGTTCTTGTTTGGACTTGAGGTCAAAGGAAAATCTTAGGATGGAAGTGTTCCACCTTTTTACATCAACTTGAGCATTCATGACAAAATCTTACACAACTCAATGCTTGATTCGGGTGCTTCCCATAACTTAATGTCGAGGGCTATCATGGAAAAATAGGACTAGACATCAGAATACCTTATATAGATTTATATTCATTTCATTCTAGAAAAGTGAAATGCCTAGGGTTGATTAAATATTTGTGAGTCGCTTTAATTTAAATACCAACCAAGAGTCTAGTCATGGACATTGTAATAACAGACCTACCACCCAAGTATGGGATGCTACTGTCAAGATCATGGGGTGCAAAGTTACATGGCACTTTGCAAATGGATATGATCTATGCTACCATTCCTTTCTTTGGTCGTAAAAGAAGGTTATACAGAGAAAATTTGATGAAATACATGTTCAATAGCCAAGATAAATGAAAAAAATACCCCTTGTACTCCGCGCACTCTAACTTAGATTCCTTCTTGATGTACAAGGAAAAACCAGTTGAAGAGGAAGTTTGACAACAAGAGGTTGAACCCACCAAAAAAAACCAAATAGCTGAAACTAAAAAGAAAGAAGTATACGAAGAAGCTCTATGGAATATGGTTTTCTACGAAGCTATATTTAAATATGGTTCAGGATCTGGTGTTTTTATCATGAACCCATCAACCAATTTGTCTAAAATACATGCTTGTAAACTAAATTTTCAGTATACCAATAACATAGTAGAATATGAAGCTTTGATCTTAGGGCTATATATTTTAAAGAGCTTAGGAGCTAAATGGATTTATGTGCAAGGGGATTCTAAGTTCATTATCAAACAGATCAAGGGTGAATATGTGACTAAACAACCTAGATCAAGAGCCTATAAGAATGTAGTTTTATAATTTCTGCAATGTTTCACTAAATATGATTTTTTTGTTATCTTGAGGACCTAGAATATTTTAGTTGGTGCTTTGGTTGTTTTAGCCAGTTCTTGTAAAATTCCTTTTCACCCCAATAGAAAATATGTAGTGCAAGTCAAACATAGGCCAATTTTCCCAAATAGTGCTAGATATTGGTAAGTTTTCAGAAATGATGAGAAAATTGAATTTTTTTTACAAACAAAACATGAATTTGAATGTGTAAATATAGACATAGATAATGATAGTGATAACGATTTAAATAGAAAAAACATAGAAATACAACCAAATAAAACTAATGATAACCAATAAGAGCTAGAAATTTTGCAATTGAAAGATAATGTATTGCGAAGAGGATTTGTACCATTGGAAGAGATTTTTTATTTCAGTGATGTGGCCAAAAAACCTAAAATTGAACATGTGGGTGATAATGTAGAAACCTGTAACATTGGAATGCAAGAAAGTTCCAAAATTGTGAAATTGTTTCAATCCTTTCCTCTTAAAGAAAAGCAGAAATACATGGAAATTCTTAAGGAATTCTCTGAGTGTTGGCATGGAGTTATGAGGACTTAAAATCTTATGATACTTCTATCATTAAGCACACCATCCCCATGAAATAAGATCAAAATCCCTTCATGTAAGAATTAAGAAGAGTAAATCTATTATTGTTGCCTTTGATTCAAAAAGAAGTGAAGAAACTATACGATGCCAAAATCATAGCACCATGGAGGTTCTCAAAATGGTTTTCTAACCTGGTGCTAACGAGGAAGAAAACATGTGAAATTAGACACTCTGTAAGATTTAGGAATTTGAACAAAGTCTCACTAAAGGAAAATTATCCACTTCCTAAAATGGAGCACATATTACAAAATAGAGTTGGTTCCAATAGAATCTCCTTATTATATGGATTTTTAGGTTACAACCAAGTTCTAGTTCATCGTGATGACCAACAGAAAAAAACATTTACTACAACATGGGGCAATTTTATGTATGCAAAAATGCCTTTTGGTCATATGAATGTTGGGACAACATTCCAAAGAGAAATGTACATAGTCTTTGCTAATGAAATTGATAGGTTCATCGTAATATACCTAGATGATATTATTATATTCTCAACAACAGATGAAGAACACTTACTACATTTGAGAAACGTTTTTGAAAAATGTCGAAAATTTGGTATCTCTCGGAACCCTAAGAAAAATCGTTTTGGTTTTGAGAAAGGAAAATTTATAGGTCATATCATTTCCAAATAAGGGATTAGACTTGATCCTAGCAGAGTCGAAGTCATACTCAAAATTGATCTTCCTAGAAATGATGAATAAGTTCAATCCTTCATTGGTAGAATAAAATTTCTTAGGAGATTTATCCCTAAATTCGCTGAAATATTAAGATAAATTACAAACATGTTGAAAAGAGAGACTATGATTATGTTGGATACTAAAGCCAAGAAATATTTTAGTGAATTCAAATTAGCTTTAACCACTACTCATGTTCTGATAAGCTCTGACTTTAATAAAGATTTTACGATTTTCTCTTTTTATTATAAACATACTATTGTGGTTGTTTTATATTAGAAAAGAAGTGAAGACCATGAACAACCCATAAACTTCTTCAACAAAGCTTTGAGAGATGCATCACTAAAGTACAACATCATGGAGAAGCAAGCATTTGATTTGGTTAAGGCATTGAAAGAATTTAGGGTTTACATCTTACATTATCATATCATTGCATTTGTTCCAAATGTTGTGGTAAAGGATATTCTCACACAAGATGAACCAAATGTTAGGAGAGGGAGATGGATTTATGTAATCCTTGAGTATGACATTGAAATACAGCTAACCAAACTCTTTAAGGGTCAAGTATTGGCCAAAATAATGGCTAAGTCTAACTTTCATGCCCTTTATATCAATTTTGTTGTTGCACTTGATGACAAGGAATATTTGGTGACTCCACAAGAATCAGAAGCCTTTTATAACTCACCATGGTATGTAGACATAGTTTTTGTACTACAAAATTTACAAGCTCCTTCTGGTTTAAAAAATACTAAAGTTAGATTTCTCAAATTGAAATCCATGATATTTTGTATTTTAGATCAGAGTTTATATTGGAAAGATGTTGGAGGTATCTTTCTAAATTGTTTGTTGAAATATGAAGCAGATAAATTCATACAGGAATTCCATGAAGGGGACAGTGGAGGACAATTATATTGGAAAAATATGGCCAATAAAATTTTAAGAATTGGTTTTTATTGGCCCACTTTATTTTCATATGTGCATAAGAGAGTTACCTATTTCCACAAGTTTCAAAATTTTTAAGGCAAAAGAAAGCTTTTACCCTTACCATTAAAACCGATTTCACTTGAAGTCCCTTTCCAACAGTGGGGTCTATATTTCATAGGTGAAATTCATCGAGCCTCCTCAGGCCAAAATAAGTGGATATTGAAAGCCACTGGTTACTTTATAAAATGGATTGAAGCCATCCCATCTAGACAAGCCACATATACTGTCATCATCCAATTTCTAAAGGGAAATATTTTTTCCATATTTGAGTGTCCCCACAAACTTATCACTGAAAATTTTGTAGCCTTTAAATAAAATAAAATGGTATACTTCTATGATAAAAGCCATATCAAACTAGGAAACTCCACTACCTACTATTCACTAGGAAATTGAATAGTTGAGTCTTCAAAAAAAAAGTTTAGTCAACATTATCAAAAAGTTTTTGCAGGAAAATAAAAAATCCTAGCATAAAAAAGTTGATTGATGCCATGTGGGATGGCATAATTAATACCAAGAGATATATTGGAATGTCTCGATTGAAAATTGTATATGAGGTAGATGCAAATTTTCCTACTTCATTAGGAATCCATATACTAAAATTGTTGTAGGAAGAATAAGTAGAAACAAATGATTTGCAGACAGGAATCAACCAGACCATCCAACTGCAACAATCCAGAGAGGAAGCCTATAATTAGACACAATTGATTTAGGAAAATGTCAAAAATATTTATGACAGAAGGACAAAAGGTAATGATTTCTAGATGGAAGATTTGGTGCTAAAATGAGATTCGAGGAATGAAGATAAGGGCAAGCATGGAAAATTTGAAAACTTATGGAAAGGGCCATAGAAAATTGAAGCTATTGGAGGTAACAATGCATTTTTATTGAAGGATTTAAATGAAGGAACACTGTCTGGTGGACCTGTGAATGGCAGAATTATTAAACATTATTTTCTTATAGAATAAATTAGTTTCAAATTAGAATCATTGTACATATATAATTTTACTTTTTATAGAAAACATGAGGGAAATTTTCATCACAAGTTGAAGCCCAAAGAGAAGGCCCTAAGCTTGTAATGATTGGTTTCCCACATACATATGTGACAGCAGATGGATCAGATTTAGTTACAGAAGATAAATACCATGCCAAATGGATGTAGGCTACTTATCTACAACGTTCTTGGCACCTCACAAGGAGAGTAACATCCCGATTGGAGCTACTATTAGAGTCCTATATTTTATAGGGCCACTTGATTGTAGTTTTAATTTTGCATATGAGATGTTGTAAATAACTTTCCATTCTGCAAAATTATTTTCAAAAAATAAAAAATAAAAGAAAAGAAAATAATAAACAAAAGGGTATAAAAAATAGATATGTGAAAAGAACAAAATAAAAAATAACATCAGAAAGTAAAAAGAATAAACTACCCCATCAAAAAGAAATTTTATAGGAGTGAGCAAGATTAAATGCCACTCAAGAAATAAAACATTGCATCAGTTAAGACCTATAAATTGTTGAATAAATGTGTTGCTAGTTAAAATGCCACATTGTAGTGGGAGAAGTAGAATAGATAGTTTAATCACGTAGTTTAAGCGTGATTAGGCTGAAATAAAATTGTTTAAGCTAGCGAATAAATTAATCACACAATTTAAGTGTGATTCAATTAGGATAGTTAAAATAAGGATGAAATTAATCACATAGTTTAATTGTGGTTAATTGGCAAGTTAAGAGGAAAAAATAATATGTTCCTTGCAAATTTAAATCCAACATTAGTGAATGAAAAAGTATTTTTAGAGGGTGATTAAGTTTTATATTAGATTAGTTTAAATCTCAACAATTGATCGTGATTATTTTCACAATGTAATAAGGTTTAGGTATAATTTTTGAACACTTTAAAAGTTGACGGTTGAGATCAACCCCTGCCTAGATCAATGGCGGGGGATTATTTTTGCCCCACACCCCCTAGCTCCCTCACACTTGATCTGTGAGGGGGTTCCGAAATAGCATGACCTACCATTCAACGTGGAACCACCAGATGAGTTTGCACCACCCCACTCCTTTCCACTCATTTCGCACCCCCCTCCCCCTCCGAAAATTCATCACTCTGTTGATTTCACACTTCCGTTACTCCCAAACGAATGACCATCTACCATGATGATTTCCCCTGACCCCACCATCACCCCCCACCACGGTCCATCCTCCTCCACTTTCCATCCTCCACCTCATCCTTGCAAACACCTCTCGCACACTTCTCTTCTATTAAAATATTTCTCGATACCCATTCCACTCCCAATAAAAATTTTCCACTTGGCATTTTCGTCGACACATTATACAACCATTTCACCCATTAATTTCTTCCCACTCTTGCGACAATGGACTTGCTCCTGGTTAAATGGTATAACACAATGGTAATTACAAAACTTCTATATTAATCACCCTAAAACCATAAAATTCCCTTCTTTGTTGTTTTAAATAATCAAGCAGAATTCACAGTGCTCCACGTTGTACCAGAATCTGGTAAATTTCCCATCAACGGTGATCAGATCGCTATCCATGACCCCACTTCAAAATTTTACTATTATCTACCCCTTCCAAGTAATCTTAGTTTTGTAATTCTTATTTTTTTGACAATGGCACCTAAAGGAAAGACCCCCGAGAATAAGCCCAAGAAACCTGAAGAAAATCATATGCTTCCCCATTCCATTGACCTTCATCACCTAAGTTTAGTTTTTGCAATACAAGTTTGTTGAAACCATCTTTGAATTCGAAATGTTCGAACTTCAGAGTTGGTTTAAGCAAAAAAATTTAGAACCTAGTGATTAATTGGGCATATGGGTATCCTCCTTGCTCCAATTCATGTTCCCACAAACCCATTATTTTCCTCAGCTAATATCATGTTGCCGAATCAGATATGTACCCATCCAAAGATTAGTCGATATCCTAAAATTGTGAAGTTATTTTCACCATAACTACTAAATCCATCTCAAAAATGTTGCAAATTCAAAACCATGAATCCGTCAATCCACTATCAATATATTCTCTCATAGAACTATACAAAATATTAACCTTTTAACAGAGAGGCAAAATCTTCAACTTTTTTCTCCCCGAGGATGCTCAATTTCCCAAGAAAAACCCTCCATACCCATCCTCCATGTTCCCTGAGTTAACCAAGTGGATAATCGCAATCATCCCATACATACTTGGCTACCACTCTGATGAGTGGGTTGATGAGGCCATTGTTGGTTTCTTATCAATTTTTACCACTAGTGAAAAGCCTAAAATTTTCAATTACAATGAATTCATTGCAGAGGCCATACATGATATTTTTCTAAATTTTCCTACAGAGGGAGTTTTAAAATACACCTATATATTAGTTTATTTTTTTATTTATGATAAGGATGGTTGGTTTCCATTTCTTTTGCAAAGATTAAATGAGCAGGGTAATTCGTAATCGGTCAGCCATTGGACCTCCTTAGTGAGGAAAAACTCCATTGAGTTTACCTTCGTAGACTATGTTGATCAGTTTCTTTGCACCGTTATTTTTCTGTTCAAAAATTATGTGAAACGTATAATAGAATTAGAGATTTAGAGAGTGTTGCATCTTAGTGACCAAGTGAAGATAGGTGATCCTCATTTATACCAAAACTATACTAAGATCAGAATATATGGGTGTTAATTTCCACCCTACAACCTTCAAAAATATGCTCCCATGAGGCTTTTCTCATTAGAATACATAATACAAATGATACATATGGATGAATTAAATTTTTTTGTAGCTAAAAATAAGGAACAATCACTAGTACATTTGGGGGAAATTCCGACACTTGGTTCCGACGCTTTTGACCAAATGTCGGAAATTTCCCCAAATTTTTTCAATCCCGACCGAAACCATCACTATACCAATGTTTATAAAAAAGTGTCGCAATACCGACACTTAGACAACATGTCGCAATTGCGACGTTTGGAGGAATACGTGGCAATTGCGACACTATGCCCCAAAGCGTCGCTATTGCGACGGCTGCCTCCAAACGTCACAAGTGCGACACAATGTCCAAGTGTCGCAATTGCGACATTTGGAGGCATCCGTCGCAATAGCGACGCCTTTTCCGCCGTCGGTATAATGACACTTATATGCACGCTACATAAAAATATGAAACTTATATGCGCGCTACATAAAAATTATTTTATTAAAGATACGAAACTTATATCTGTCGCAATAGCTACATTAACGTCTGATTTCACGTGTGCATTCGCCCTCCTCTCTTGCAGAAAAACATTCACTCTCAGCATTCACCCTCAACTCTTGCAGAACAGCATTTTCCCTCAGCATTTGCACTCAGCTCTTGCAGAACAACATTCACCCTCAGCATTTTCCCTCAGCTCTTGCAGAACAGCATTCGCCCTCAGCATTCGCCCTGAGCTCTTGCAGAACAACATTCGCCCTTAGCATTCGCCCTGAGCTCTTGCAGAACAACATTCGCCCTCATCATTCACCCTGAGCTCTTGCAGAACAGCATTCGCCCTGCATTCGCCCTCAGCGTTCGCCCTCAGCTCTTGCAGAATAGAATTCACCCTCAGCTCTTGAAAAATGGTAAGTTCTTACTGCAGACCCTTCCTCCTATAGTAGGGTTGACTCTATTTGGGTTTTTTTTGTCAATTCCATTGGATTGTATTAGGCTGTAGGGTTATATATAGATGTCAAGAATCAAGATTCAATACCCTCTATTATCTTCATCACCCAATACAAGATTTAATTTTTTCCCAAAGAAACGCTTATTAATTTGGCAGCCATTATTTCTCCCTGCTTTAAAAACCCTACATTTAAATGAAAACAAGCATTGCATTTCAACTACAAAAATCTATTAGTCTTCAAATGTACATGTGTGCATCACTTGTGTAGGGTATTCCTTTTCCACTTTCACATTATCCAAGAATGTGTGCAGTATAGTTCATATTTTTTTTGATTTAGATTATCTTGAAAAAGGAAAGGTAAATTATTTCCCATGGAAAAAGAAGGTTTTCCCTTTTTACTACTGGAAATGGTACAACAAAGTTCAATTTCTACCTGAAACTCCTATGAAATAGGAACCAAATAAAGGCCATGTCCTCAATGGACATCATTTGGCTTTGAAAATGGCCATTACACCGTGTTGTTTCTTATATTACATCACGATAGTTTATTAGGTCATTTCTTGTTTCTTGAGATGAAAACCAACCAATGAAATCATGAAGATCCTTTCAAGAAATAAATGACCATTTCTCAATCATATCTCAACTATTTTTTATTTTATTCAGTGGTCGCTTACTTTGAGAGAAATTTGACACTTTTATAAGGAATATAACATAAAAACAAAAAATGGGAAGGAATTTATGAGGTAGATGTCCTTTAGTTGTTGTGAATTAAGAATTGATAATACATGATGCATGTTCTGTACTACATACTAGATTCCTTCCTGGAGTTAGGACACAGAGTATTGAATCAAAGTTGTAGTTTCTAACTTCTTTTATTGGTTCATCAATCTTGAAATTCAGACATTGCATGTCTTCATTGCATCATGTTTGAATAATTTGCATCATATCGTACAATAGGAAATTAGGAATTATGATTATTATTACTTTATGGATCTATTAAGTTACTTTTAAGTTTGCATGGTTTAGTGTGAAATTATTCTAGTGTGCCCCTAGGCCCAGGTGAAGGAATGCCAAGGACTGAGAACCCTAGTTTTTAAATGGTATTGTTTCTAACTATTTTTTAAAACATACAAATTACAATTAAATTCTAAAACTTAAGAGTTAAAACTTAAATGATTCAAATGAATTGGTATGCTATTTGGATGAATTGGTCTGGCATATTTAGAAAGATCAAACCTCAGAAATAAACATGTCTATTTTTTAATGGTAAAGAAGTCTTATACATTAAAGTTACAGTTCTGTTATAGTAGATGTATAAAATGATTCCTATAGGTTTATTGGCATGGGGTTGATCGAATACAATCTGGACATACACAGCCTAATTTCCAAGAGGAATTATTTGTTCACACCAAAGGTGTTGTAGCTACTATGACTATGATGCAAAACTGGACAAATAGCATATCTATCATACTAGGCATGGCTTAGACAGAGTAGTTACTGGTGAAGAAATTTTTGCTGGCTTTGACTTTAAATGTAACAGAAATTTAATCTCTTAACCAGAGGTTTCCTAGATCTTAGTTCTGTGAATTTTCTGCCTTGGGACTACTATGAAATATTATACAAAACAACAGTGGAAGTGAACAGTATTCCAATTGTAATGTTCTCTTATAATTAAATTTCCCAAGGGAGGACAAAGTAGCCTATACAACCCCATAGGCTATAGTCAATTATAAAGGGGGAAGTTAAAACTTAAAAAAAAAAAAAAATTAAACCTTAAAACATACCTACCTATCCATGAATGATAAGTTCATAACTTACCCAGCGAAAGCGTAGACTTACCACAAACATCCATTCTCAAATTGCTATGGATGAGCTAGAGCCTCAAGATGAGAGTGATTCCTACTTGGAGAGCATGCTAATTGAAGATCTAAGTGATGTTGATGACATGGATGCTGATGATATGGCTTGAGGAAGTCATTGCTCACTATTAGGCTTTAGCTATTTTTATTTTAGTATATCAAAATTTCCTAGTTCATGTTTACAGTTTTCCATTTGGAGATGCCTTGAGGCAAATTTTGAATTTAGTATGACAATGGACATATATTTTGAAATTTTGAATCATGATTCTAATTTCTTATAAGTTATTAAATTGTAAATTGAGCTCCAATTTGCACTTGATATCATATATGAATCATGATATTATCAAACTAGAAATTTTGAAATTTCAATGACAAATGTCACATGTGAATGTTGAAACTTGAATGTTGAATGATGTGCATGTTTAAATCTTTAAAGTTTAAATTTTATAAATTATTAGTAATTTACAAATTACTATATTAGTGTCATTAAATTTACAATTTAGAAAATATAGTATTATATATGATATATAAATTATAATATTTATTAATATAAAAATACCCAGACAAATCCATGCACCCGATTTCAAAAAATGTCGTCCTTGTCCCCATCCCCATTCCCGAACCCACGTTTCCTGGAAACATAGTTTCAAACATTAAATATCAACAAAATTGTTTAAAGGATATTGAAAGGAAAAAGGTGATGGAAGATAGAAAGTGCTTTACTTAAATGCTCTAAGGATTTTTCAATAGTTACTCCAAAAGCTTCACTTCAAGGCCCTTCAAGATCGTCTCCAACAATGCTATACCATCAGCTTCAACAATGTTGCTCCAAAAATGTCCTCAAGGTCTTCACAACACGTTTACTAGAAGTTTCTCCAACAATATATTCAATAAGGTCTTCATTGTCAACTCGTCTCTTGTTTGGGTGCCTTAATGTGCAATGACATGTTTCCAGGACTGAATTCAATGCAAGGCATATTTGAAACTCTAACTCTGTCGTTTGGTGTCTTATTAGAAATTATTTCAGTTTTCATTTTGTGTTTTCAAGTTAGATATTGTTTTCAAGTTTTTACATTTATAATTTTATTGCAATGTGGCAGACTGATCAAGGCAGTACAGGAACAACCCCGAGACGGGATGATCGTGGAAAGAGGCCAGCGAAAGAACATGTAAAGTGCCAGCATTGCTCTATCTTCAGGTTTTTTAGTTATTTACATAATTTAAATAATATTAATTTTGTTCAAATATGCAGGCACCTAGCCATGGTACGCCTGATGATTCCCTCTTTAAGGAATATCTTTCTTCATCCCTATCTCCAGTGTTCTTGTTGCGAAAAAAGGCACGAGATGCAAGGTCAGAATTTAATACTTTGATAGACGTGCCTCAAACACCTGAAACATAAGAGAGGATAAAAAAACTTATGAGCCATCTAGAAGCATATCAGGTAATAATAAAAATTCAAAAGGATATTTTTTTTGTTTTGCATGAGATGAATTGTGATAGTTTGATTTTTAATTTTTACATTGGCTAAAGTAACAAAAAGTTCTTTTGTATGTAGTGTTTTCTGGCACTTGCTGAACCCGGTGTTGGTGGTAGTGGGACAGAAGGGCAAGAGATTGCCCAGCAACCCTCTCGTACACCTTCTACTCCTTTAGGTGCCAGCCAAGAAACACACCCTGCCCAAGCAGACACCCAGCCAACCACTGAACGTGTTGGCAATGATGAGGCTGATATGGCTAACTACATTATTGCATTTCCTGGAGCTACACGTGTCAGCTCCACAGGGACCATTAATGGCACGTTGTTGGTGAACAATGAAGGTGTCCCTATAAAGCATGTACAACTCCCAGGTAAATTTTAATATTTTAACTATTTCATGTACTTTATCTAAAACATATTTATCATGATTTTTATTTTTAAATTAATGATAATATCTTTTTTTTTTCTGTGTAGGAAACAATGATTTCTACAGGTTTTTGGAGAGCCATGCGTTGGTAATTTTTGGCCCAACCATACGCACAGGGTGGAATTCCCAGAATTCCAACCTGAAAAAAGAACTTCTAGATTATCTAGATGCCCTTTTTGGGGTCGCCACATTTGACAGAACAACGGTGGCTCGGGTAGCCGGAAAATATTTGAAATATACCAGGCACACCTATAGGATGCAATTGCAATTTAACCCTAGATATGAGCATCCTCTCACAGTTCCAGAGAGTGATTGGAGAGCACTCATCCATGATAGAAAAGAGAAAAGGGAAAAGAAGGAAGGAAAAATGCCAACTCGACCCGCAAGGTAAATTACAACTTTAATTCAATAGCTTTAATTTTCTCTATGTCTAAAATAAAAGTGTGCTACGTCATATCTGACTTTAATCTTTTGATGCTAGGTTGCCTGACACCTCAAAGGCAACCAAAGCTAGGATTGAAAAAAGGGCCATCACAAGCTAGGCCAGGGCGGCTACTTGAAATTGGCCGCAAGAATTGTAATTAAGTAGCTAAACATCTTATAATTAATTGTATCACCTTCCAACGTTTTTGTAATCCTATAAAATATGATTAAAAATACACAATCATATGTAATGTAGGGTGATGACTTCGGAACAGAAACTACAGAGGAATATAAAAATATCACTTTCCATTCTGGCTATCAAGCCGTAGTTGAACGTCGCAGAAGCTTGGGGCAGGTCCCAAGATCCAGAATGCCTGATAAGGTAAAACATTAACCTTTCAATATGTTTGTTTTCGTCCATAAATTTAATGTCTAACAACTTTGTTTAAATCATGGGAGCAGCACTACCAACGAGGCAAATAACCCGGTTTTAGAACCAGATGTAGATGATCCTCACGTGCAACCTGATCATTATAGTGGGGACCAGGCCGACAATGCTACTATCAGTGAGGGCCGTGACGGTAATTAATTTCCACTTATAATTTTTTCTAATTATACCTTGATGGTTTTCCTTATAAATTTTTTTGTTTAAATGACAGAGAATGTTTCCCTTGAGGATCTTACCACCAGAGAGGAAGACAGGGCAACAGTCCCAACGGCGACAACTGGTGCACCAGGTAAATAATCTCATTACAATTTTTTTTATTAATATTACCGAACTAGTTCAATGATATTTAAAAACTGACAATTAAAATTTAATATTATCTGTTTTTGTAGGCGATGCCCCGTCACTAGATGAGACCGGACATCGTGACTACGCAACTAGGTCAGCGGCGACAACTGGTGCACCAGGTAAATAATCTCATTGCAATTTTTTTTATTAATATTACTGAACTAGTTCAATGATATTTAAAAAATGACAATTAAAATTTAATATTATCTAATTTTGTAGCGTGCTAATACTAAAATAACGACCGGACATCGTGACTATGCAACTGGAGTAAATGAAAACAACTATTGCAGGGTAAATAATCTGTTCAATTTTTTTTATCAATATTCGTTGGATTCGATAAGTATTTTAAAGCGACAATTAATTTAATATTATATTTTGTAAGTGATGCCAATTCAACACGGATGAGACCCGGACATCCGGCCTACATAACTTCAAGGTGGTCATGACAACTGGTGCACCAGGTAAATAATCTCATTGCAATTTTTTTTATTAGTATTATTGAACTAGTTCAATGATATTTAAAAACTGACAATTAAAATTTAATATTATCTGTTTTTGTAGGCAATGCCCCGTCACTGGATGAGACCAGACATTGTGACTACGCAACTAGGTCAGCGGCGACAACTGGTGAACCAGGTAAATAATATCATTACAATTTTTTTTATTAATATTACCAAACTAGTTCAATGATATTTAAAATCTGACAATAAAAATTTAATATTATATGTTTTGGTAGGTGATGCCCTGTCACAGGATGAGACCAGACATCGTGACTACGCAACTAGGTTAGCAGTGCGGGTCGAAAGGCACGAAACAGGAGCAGAGCACGATGATATTGATGATGTAATTAGGAGCTTTACAAATAGGAAGAAGAAAAAGAAAATTTGATAATGTAAAATATTGTATTATTATAAGACAAACGTTACCATACTTGGAACGTTTTTTGCGTTATATAAAAAACTCATTTATCATACTATTTTTATGTCAAGCATTAATTGCAATGTTTCCTTGCGTACTTTTTGTTGAATTGTTTTTTTATTACTTATTGAATATTTTTTTTTATGCTCATGAAATTAAAAAAAGAAATATAGATTGGGTATTGGAGAATTGAGAGTGATATGAGGGGGGGGGGGGGTCGGGGGGAAGGGGCCATAAGAGCTTCCGCCTTCACATGGTTGGCCCTGTTTAGTAGAGAATAATTTATTGGAGTGATTTAATCTTGGAGAAAACCTCCCTCGATCCAGCATAGCAACAAAAAATTCATTGTTGACTTAGTTGCTACTCTTTCAGATCGTGGGAGGCTTGTTCCAAGTTCATGCGAATCCAATAAATTTTTCTTGAAATGAAGAGGAGCTTATTCAGGTATGTTTTGACATTTTCAACATATGTTCTAACATTATCATAATAATGCATCTTAAAGTAAAAAATACTACATCAATTACTTGTATTTATTGTATAGATAATGATGGATTTTGATTGACTTGGCAGTGCAGGTAAAAATCCTCTTGCATCATGAGCAATACAACTTGTCAACCAGGGTCATGTCCAGGATATTTTTGCTTGTGCGCTTGACCAGGTTCGTAATGTCACATTTTGTAAGTTCCTTTACGGTTCATAATTCAATATTAAGCTTGTTCATGATTATTATCTAGGTTTTTTATATGTGTTTTTTCATCTATTTGATTGTAAGCAACTGTGCATGTTTCCTATTGTTCACTATGATTTCTCCCATTACCACTCCCAGGATGAATCCGAATTTATTGTTACATAGGTTACTTTATTGTTACTATGATTTCTCCATTTACGATTTCATAGGTTACATCATGTAAAGTTGTCAATCTCATGTTGGTGATGAGCTTTAGTTCTCCAGATTTGGGGCTTTTCTGATATTTTCTCCCTCATGTCATTCCTGCATCACCTCGTTGTTTGATCATGCCAATTTTCTACCACTTGTACCAATTGGCACATGTCAATCTCTGAGTGGTGCCACATTTCACCTATTTTCAATGAGAGTTTAGGGTTTCTCTAACATAGCTTCAGAAATCCGATTCAGTGCCTGCTTGAATATCATCACATAATACTCATGGTTTGGATTGATGAGAATGTTCTGAATGGTTGGTTGATTCATAAGAACCACCCATATAGTCATCTTGAGATATTTTAGAAGTTTTCTCGGGTTTCCTTTTTCACCGTTTCTAGTGGGTGGGATGTTGTGGGGTGATCCATCAATATTGGTGCTCTTGTAGTAGGGAATTTGTTTTTGGGGATATAAAGGAGCATTTGATGTAGATATCCCATTGGATGCATTCATAGATGGGCATGAGAGGTCAAGAATTTAAATTAAAAATATGCAACCTCTAGCATGGCAACCTGAAGGCCGTGAGAGACACTAGTTAAAGATTATTTTGTGTTGGCCTTAATATAGTCGTGATTTCTTTCTATTATCTTAATGCAAGTATATAGTCCGGTCTCATTAAAATTAGGATTTTGGTTGTATTTCTCTTTGGTTGTTTCTCTCTTAATGCTCCAGAAGTTGCCAAAAGTTGCGACAGTTGTTTAGTTTTCCTGTTACAACTTAAAAGTGGTTTTTAGCAATGGGAATCATGTTTTTTAAGGTTCATACTAATATGAAGTTATTGTAATTCTATATTCAGCATAAAATAAGATGACCTCTGCTTTGGGCAGTATGACAAAAATTACCACATATACCTCATTGGGTAACAATGGAAAGGGGAAGAAGTTGTGTGCAATGTTTGATAATTATGGCAGACAATTGTCTTCTCTTTCATTTTTTTCACCCATTTCCTTTAATCGCTCAAGCAGAAGAGGGACTCTGAGATTACGAGATAGAGAGAAGGTATTTAATGCAAGAGCTATGGTAAAGGAGTTGTACTTCAACAAGGATGGTTCAGTGACAAAAAAATTGCAGGTCAGAGAAAAAATTATGTTTAAAGGAAGGTCACCTGGACGTGAAACTTCACTGCGGTGGATCTTTCCTTGTCCACTTATATTCAATTTTAATGTGTTATTTTAATTTTTCATGGAGGGTTGTTTTGGCATATGGTATGGCATTCAATTGCACACTTACTGAAAGCATTGTCAATTTGTCTTGCAGGCGGTGTGAACAAACTTGCTGATCTTGTTGGAGTCACCCTTGGGGCGAAGGGAAAAATGTTGTCTTGGAGAGCAAGCATAGTTCTCCGAAAATATTTAATGATGGTGTGACAGTAGCTAAGGAGGTAATTTGTAGATGTGTGCTCTGGTTTTCTCTTTAACGTTTTATTAGTTCCCCCTCTTAAATGTCTTAGATTTGGTAGGCATAATTTGAAAACTCAAAGGTGAAAGGAAACATATTTGTTACCCAGTGGTCTACTTGGTCTATGGACTAGCCACATTAGAGTAATGCATAAATCGTTTCACAACAATAAAAGGAAAGGGTTATGGCTGAGTCAAATTTTATTGTTATTGACAGTGTAATGAAATGTATCTCAATGCTATGGTTTTGGCCTTTTTATTGGTTGAATTAGAGGACCCAGTTGAAAATATTGGGGCCAAGTTGGTAAGGAAAGCTGTGGAAAAGACAAATGATTTAGCTGGGGATGGAACCACAACATCTGTTGTTCTTGCACATGTTGGAATATTGAAAAATTCCAGAACAATGAATGGAGAACAAATCTCCCTTCCTCTAACACAGAGAAAATAAAAATTTCTTTGATAGGAGACAGAGTTTCAATACTTTGAAAACAAACTTCTATTCCCTTCAATAAATCAAGAAAAAACTATTACACTTCTTCCTCACTGAGAGGGATTAAAAAATTATGACTGCTACAAAACGCAGTGCATAAAACCAACTCACAGTTTGTTCAAAAAAAACATACTCTGTCTCTAAAACACTCTGCTGTGTTTTTCACTTTCGCACTACTGTGCATACACACTTAAAAAGTTACACTCAGTCTTTCACTTTTTACACACTGCTAGGTAATAAAAAATTTACCTACTGTCCATAAAAGAAACTACCAAGCTTTTTTGTCCTTTTTATTTTTATATGCCGTAAGATATAAAACATATTATAATAAACCCTCTTTTTAAAATAATAAAATTAAAACTAAATTCTATGGCGCACCTTTCATTTCGCATATGATATATATATATATAACATATGTATATATTAAAGGATACATAAAATTAAACTATAAAAACATTAAAGAACCCTTTCCGTCGGACTTCAAAAGTCTGAATAGGTTGAATTTCAAACCAAATTCATGTTCCAAAATGGGATGCTGACGTCTACCTAATTTGTAACACGAATTCTCAATCCAATGTGCCTTATAAAAAATTCGGGTCCGGTTTTCAGGTTTCCAGATTCCCTTCAATTTCATGCGATCCAATATTAATGCTCCACGTGTCCTCCTTTTGAATTTAAAAAAGTGGGGGGTAAATTTATGTTTGTTTAATTTCTGGTTGGTGAATTGCATTAATGCTGGTTGTTGTGTTTAAATACAATCTTGTACAGAAATATGGTTGTGGCTGTCTAAAAAAAAAACTTGCAGGAATTTTAAATGTTGAATTAAATTTCTGGATGGCATGCAAGCAACCTTCAAAAAAAAAATGTTGTTGTTGCATCCATCCTTCTGCTGCAGCAGTTGAAGTTAAAATTCAACAGCATAGGGTTTAATAAGTGAGGGTGTAAAGGTAAATTTTTGTCGATAGTACTGGATTAAGATCATCTATTCATTTTTGTAGGGTATTATGGTGTTTGGTTTTTTAGTTTTGGGTTGGGCTTATTGATTCTAAGATAGTTTTTGAGTGAAAAAATTGCTATCAAGTATTAAAAAAATTTGGTTCTTTTGTCAAAATTTATGAGCTTGTTAGGAAATACAAAACTGACAATGGTTGTATCTTAAATTTGTGGAAAATAATTTGAAATGAGACCTTTTTGTTTAGGTTGTTGCAGCAGGTGCAAACCCCGTTCAAATTACTAGGGGCATTGACAAGACAATAAAGGCCCTTGTTTCGGAATTCAAAATTTTTTCAAAGGAGGTAAACGCTTGCCTTTTGAGTAGGCTAGTTTTTCTTTTTGTTGATGGTTTGGTGTATCTAATTGAATTAGTTGCCTAAGGTATTTTTGGTTACAAACTCCTTTTCATTTTTCATATAGTATTGGCCTTGTGGAATACATTTTATTGTGTGGTCCTGTTAGATCTACAACATTTGTAGTTGTTTAGTCTTATGGCCGAGGTGCACTTTTATTATGGAAATAGTTGATGCAATATTGTCATTTAATCCTTACTGCAGGGTAGCATGTTGAGAAGTTTCTTGTGAAACATTTGGTATTCAAAATGACACTTGATCCTATACAACATCATCCACTTGACTTCAAAATTCATATTCAAAGTGTGCCAGACAATTCTTGCAAAATTTCAAATATTTATGTTGTTTTAAACCATTATCTTTTTCATGTATTGGATGCTGAAAATGAGAAAAAAACTTTGGTATGAAACCAACTGGTGAATAATTTCCAGCAAAAAAACCACTTCCAAGACATGATTTATAAGTAGAACATATGTACTTATGAAGCATAGAAAGATATCTTTGATGCGTTGTCAATGTTTGGCTAGGGTTATTTTTGGAGAAAATAACTCCCTATTCCTAGAATAGTGATCTTCAATACAAGTAAATGCCAGAGAAGAGAGATCATCGTGTGACATAAAACTATTAAAAAAAAGTGAACAGGGAATGATTATTAATTATGGCATACTAAGTTGTCAGTGATTTTGAATATTTGTCTTTAACATGTAAAAATGTTAAACTCCAAACTTACATCATCATGGTTTGGCATCATGAGCTTGACTAATTGTCCACCATGCTCATAATTTCATTATTGTCTTCATATATATAAACAACGTTTCAAATAATAATAATAAATTTCTATAAGAAAAATCCAGACCTCCATGCTGCTGCTCCTTGTGAGAAAAAGTCAAAATTGCATTACATAATCTGACACATAAGAATATCCTATATCCCCGTGGTATGTATCCAAATTCTTATAATAGTGTCTTCAAGACTTATGTTGACATCGCCAATGAGATATTTAAGCAATGAAAGATGGAGCCTTATTCATTGTTGTATATGTAAGAGTCTTTTATTAATATAAATATTGATGGTTTTGTCTTTCTGAAAATGAAATGTAAAAATAATTTATTGTGGTCAATTGAAAAGGTTTTTTTTTTAAGCTTTTCATTATGGAAGGGCAACATAGATATATGCCCTTCTAATTGAAATTCAGACCTGCCCTTCAAATTTGATCACTGTGTGGGACCTTAAAAAACAATAAAACTATTCTTTCGCGCATTATATAAAACATATAACAAAACCTTTTTCAAAACTTCAAACAAACCCTTTAGCCGTGGGTATTTCATCACGAATTGATCATTTTACCATGTACCTTCTTCTAGAGGAAAATTCTTCCACTTGATTAGGTACTTCATAATGGTTATATGTCAAAGAGATACAGAATGTTTATCTATAACTTTTTGTGGTTCAAGAATCAACTTTCATTCTTCATCTAATTTTGGAAGTTCCATTTACATTGGCATATTTTTCCCCAAAACCTTTTTTAGGCAAGATACATGAAAAACCTTATGAATTCAAGAAGAAGGAAAATATAACTTCTATACCACTTGTGCAATACTATGAATAATTATTTAGGGCCATAACATTTTTGAGCTAATTCTTTATTCTTCTTTTTCTTGAATGAAGATTGCTTATAATGCTATAATCTAAAAAATACCCAATTACCCTCCTCAAATTATATTTCACTTCAATGTTGTTCCCCTTTTTGTTTTGTCATGTTTCATGTCATTTGAAGGTTTTCCATAATAATTTTCAAAGTTTCTTTAGTATTTTCCATATGTGACTCTGTTTCCTATACTTTGGACTTATCTTGCAAAAAGTATGAGATACTAGGAGTTGGATATCCATAAAGGTCCTTAAATGGGGAAATTTTAGTAGATGTCTGATAGGTAGTATAATATTACCATTCTTCCTTGACGAACCCACTTCATCCATTAAGATTTCTTTTCTAAAGAGTAACATTGTAGATAACCTTAAAAAAGTTTGTTAACTATTTTTGTTTGACCATTTGATTGTGTTTGATATGTAGAACTCATGGCAGCTAGTGTTTCTCCACTCATATTAAATAATTATTTCCAAAAGTTTCTTGTTACTATTACATTAGGAAAACCATGAAGACTATGAATTTCTTTCACGGACACTTCTGCCACTTGGCTTGTTCTTTATGTACTTTGAGCTCTACCAAAAAAATCTACAAAATTTGTCTACATAAATGACCACAAAAATGTAATACTTACCTTTATATTTCAGTAACCCTATAATAAAGTCTATTGATATATCTTCTAGTATTTGAATATGTATGTGGAATGGTTGAAGTAACCCTAGAGATTTTACTATCTCTCTTTTATTTATTATGCAAACCTGACCTTCTCTTACAAAATTTTGAATATCTTTCTTCATTCCTTCCAAAAATATATTTTTTGATCCTTTGAGATGTTTTAAGGAACCTTGTGTCCTACCATCAAAGAGACATGGGACTCCCTTAATATTTTTTTATTCAAATATTCTTGCGTGCATAAAAATATTCTACATTTGCACCAAAGTATATCTCTCTTTCACTCCCAATGCTCCATAGAGTTCATCCCATCATTTATAAATTTTAGTATTTATTTAGTACCATTGTCATTTTCCCATTATGGAAAGCTTCTTCTAGCCACCTAGGAATAGAAAATGTAATTGGATATAAATTTGAGGCCTCTTCTATTTTAGAAATAGCATCATGTACTAAATTTTCCTTACCCTTTTTGCAGATTATCTCAAAATTAAAACTTTTCATTTTTTCTCCTCATTTTTGTTAATCTTCCAATGAAATCCATAGCTTCAAAAAATACTTTATGCTATCATGGTATATCTTTAATTTAAAGTACCTCCCAATGATATACTATCCCCATTTTTTATTGCATGTAATATTGCTTCCATTTATTTTTCATACGTATATTTCACGAAATATTTTCTTTGAATTCCTTGCTTTTAAAAGCCAATGATATCCCTTATTGTGTTAATGTTACGCAAATTCTTTGTCCTAGTGCCTCACACTCTACTATGAATGTTTTACCAAAAGTAGGTGCAATCGATGGTGTAGAAGACATGGCATCCATTAAAAGAGAGAATGCCAAAGTAGCCTCATCATTCCATATAAATGATATTTTCTTCAAGAGATATGTGAGTGGACTTGAAATGCATGCATAATTCTTAACAAATGATCAATAATATCATGTAATTCTAAAAAATATTCTAAGAACCTTGATTTTCTTAGGAATAGGTCATTTTGTAATAGCTTGCATCTTTTGATCAGGCTCCAACTTCACTCCTTCCTTTAAAACAATATGAACCAAATATTCGAATTCTTATTTCCCAAAAGCACATTTGGATATTTTTACATAAAAATGATTGTTCTCAGTAATTTATATAACTTTTCCACATGTTTAGTGTGGTATTCCCATGATTTATTATAAATATGTGTATTATCAAAGAAAACCAACACAAATTTTATAAGATGGGATCAAACAAAATTGTTCTTAAGTCGAGCCCTCTGGACTTCAAACGACGATAAACCATAATTCAAACCAAATTTGCGTTCTAAAATAGCCTGCTGACGTCAGCCAATTTTGTGACGCGAAAACCAAATGAATTCCGCCCTAATCTTTTTTGGGTCCGAAGTTGTGCTGGCGTACAAATGGAGAGTTGTGACGTGAATTTCTTATCAAATTCGCCCTAATCTTTTTCAGGTCCGGATTTCCACTGCCCGAGTGGCCCAAACAAAGATCTGCTCCAATCAATTTCTACCATGTGTCCTCAATCAAAACTTGCCCTGCTCCCGGCTGCGGGTGCATTCGATGGCGTTTAAGGTGATGGGACATGGATGTGGCGATTTCATATCAATCGCATTAAGTTTTAACACTGTTCAATTAAGTTCCAAGGTTTTCACATCAAATCCGCATTTAATTAATTAAGTTTTAACACTGTTCAATATCGGACCTCCACTCCTGTTAGCGATTCCGCATGCTCCAATATGATCCAGCCTTCGGCTCTCATTAATGATCAGAGATTAATTATGATGGGAGTCATTCGATTGCATTGCAGTCGGGTTGATAAAATGGCGTTTCGCTATGGTTTTTCAGACGAGCCAATTGTTGGGTTACACTGCCTGCTCACTGTGACAAGAAGGAGAAGTGGCCAGCTAAACTGCTGCTTAGACCTTGTTGCATATCTGCATTTCTCTTGGTCTCGTCTGTGTCTGTCTTCCTCTATTTCTTGGAATTCTGCTTCTCTGTCTCCTCTTGTGCCCATTGTTGAGACTACACCCATGCCTCGCCTGCGTCAAAGGATGCGTTGCCACAGGGGGAGCACTAGAGGTCAACTCGTGCACGCTCCCTCCAGCCACTCAACCGAGTCATCTTCCGACCAGTCCAGTGATTATTATGCAATTCGCTATCAAAATACTAGGAGTGGGTGGGGTCAGGTTGTAGGATCTGGCAACCGTATGGATTCCCCTGCTCCTCGTTTCCCCACCGCTATTTCACCTTATCCCATGACGTGCATTGCACAATTTTCCTTTAATTTCTCTCTCAACCGCCCACGAATCACAGCTTCAGTCACTATGGCTTTCCGCGAGGAGGCCCAAACGAAGGAAGAATGCACCTGTCTGGCGGGTCTGAGCTCAGAAAAAGCTGGCCAGCATTCGGGCCTTCAGGAGGGGAGCCGTGGCATGAATGTGGAGGTAGCACCTAGCGATCCTGGACCTTCAGAAGGATGGTGCCGAATCGTGGAGGAACCACCAGAGGAGTAGTTTGGTTAATTTTTTTTTCTTGCTTCACGGCCCACTTAATTGGGCTGCTTTTAAATTATATTACTATGCTGGACCTCTGTAATATTTTTGAATTCTGTAAACGTTCAAGACGGGTTTCCCCGTATGAGGGCAGTCTTCTTAATTTTTTGATTTTTTGATGACAAATTTTCCATGAGTCTGGGAAATGTTTTTGTGTGAGGCGTATATCAACAGTACATGTCTCTGCACATTTCATGTATCCGCTTTATGATACTATTTTCATGGATGGTTTTACTTCATATAATATATTCAAAAAAACATTTTTTCTCTTGTGAAAAAAAAATGATTAATGTTTATCACTCTGCCTTCAAAACTAGCGATGTTGGTTTATTGATATGGTTTGATGGTATTTTTATATTTTGGACATATCACACTCCTCACATGATTAGCATTTTTCTCTGTTCAAGGATTTTGGGTACTTTAATTTGTATTTGCAGGAAAAATGGACGTCGGTACTCTATCTATTGCTTTACTATTCTACATACTGCTATTTCACTTTCTTATAGATGCCTCGGGCATATTTGGATGCTTTCTAAGATTGTCGATAATCTCCACGTGGACCGTTACTGGGTTTTATATCATGTCCCTGTATGTGACATGGGGTATTTTTCTATCATTGTCTGGGGTGGGACTTCCACTTTTCTGGATGGATATTTGGGTTCCAATCTTGAGATGTGAAAATGTAATGACTTCATGGACTGTTTTACTTCATATAATATATTCAAAACAACGTTTTTTCTCTTGTGAAAAAAAAATGATTAATGTTTATCACTCTGCCTTCAAAACTAGTGATGCTAGTCTATGTTGCTGGTTTATTGATATGGTCTGATGGTCTTTTTATATTTTGGACATATCACACTCCTCACATGATTAGCGTTTTTCTCTGTTCAAGGATTTTGGGTACTTTAATTTGTATTTGGAACAATGGACGTTAGTACTCTATCTGTTGCTTTACTATTCTACATACTGCTATTTCACTTTCTTATAGATGCCTCGGGCATATTTGGATGCTTTCTCAGATTGTCGATAATCTCCATGTGGACCGTTAATGGGTTTTATATCATGTCCCTGTATGTGACATGGGGTATTTTTCTATCATTGTCTGGGGTGGGACTTCCACTTTTCTGGATGGATATTTGGGTTCCAATCTTCAGATGTGAAAATGTAATGACTTCATGGACTTTTTTACTTCATATAATATATTCAAAACAACGTTTTTTCTCTTGTGAAAAAAAAATGATTAATGTTTATCACTCTGCCTTCAAAACTAGTGATCCTGGTCTATGTTGTTGGTTTATTGATATGGTCTGATGGTCTTTTTATATTTTGGACATATCACACTCCTCACATGATTAGCATTTTTCTCTGTTCAAGGATTTTGGGTACTTTAATTTGTATTTGGAACAATGGACGTTGGTACTCTATCTGTTGTTTTACTATTCTACATAATACTATTTCACTTTCTTATAGATGCCTCGGGCATATTTGGATGCTTTCTCATATTTTTTGATAATCTCCATGTGGACCGTTACTGGGTTTTATATCATGTCCCTGTATGTGACATGGGGTATTTTTCTATCACTATCTGGGGTGGGACTTCCACTATTCTGGATGGATATTTGGGTTCCAAACTTCAGATGTGAGAATGTAATGACTTCATGGACTGTTTTACTTCATATAATATATTCAAAACAACGTTTTTTTCTCTTGTGAAAAAAAAATGATTAATTTTTATCACTCTGCCTTCAAAACTAGCGATGCTGGTCTATGTTGCTGGTTTATTGATATGGTCTGATGGTCTTTTTATATTTTGGACATATCACACTCCTCACATGATTAGCGTTTTCTCTGTTCAAGGATTTTGGGTACTTTAATTTGTATTTGGAACAATGGACGTCGGTACTCTATCTGTTGCTTTACTATTCTACATACTGCTATTTCACTTTCTTATAGATACCTCGGGCATATTTGGATGCTTTCTCAGATTGTCGATAATCTCCATGTGGACCGTTACTGGGTTTTATATCATGTCCCTGTATGTGACATGGGGTATTTTTCTATCATTGTCTGGGGTGGGACTTCCACTTTTCTGGATGGATATTTGGGTTCCAATCTTCAGATGCGAAAATGTAATGACTTCATGGACTGTTTTACTTCATATAATATATTCAAAACAGCTTTTTTCCTTTTTTAAAGTTTCATTTTTTTTTTTTTAAATTGAACCCGTCGTCGGTATACCGACGCCTTGTAAGCGTCAGAATTGCGATAGCTTAAAAACTTCGGAAGAGCAACAGTATAAAAACGTCGGACTAGCAATGTTCAAAACGTCGGACCACATTTCGTTAGAATTGGGACAGTTTACAAACGTTGGAAGAGCGATGTTCAAAATGTCAGACCACATTTCGTCAGAATTGCGACAGTTTACAAACGTCAGAAGAGCGACGTCCAAAATGTCGAACCACATTGTGTCGTAATTGCGACAGTTTACAAACGTCAGAAGAGTGACGTTCAAAACGTCGGACCACATTTCGTCGGAATTGCGACAATTTACAAACGTCGAAAGAGCGACGTTCAAAACGTCGGACCACATTTAGTCAAAAGTGTGACAGTTTACAAACGTCAGAAGCGCGACCATTTGGGAAACGTCGGAAGAGTGACGCTTGTTTGGAAGCGACGGAAAAAGTGTCGATAGTGCGACACTTTTTAAGTGCATTGGAACTGCGACAGTATGGAAAACCACATTTTTCTCGCCCTCGAACTGTCTCTCTTACGACAACTATGTGTCAAAATAGCGACGAATTGGCCATCGGAAATTCCGCCAAATTTTCTAGTGAATTCAAAATAAAAGCATAGATTTGGAAATTTGTTTGCAATACCAGAACTACTGGTAAAGGGGAAATTTTTTTTTTAAAGAAAATGAATTTCAAATTGAGTTTCACTTGGTATTATGACCCTTTTTTCCTAATTTAAAAGTTGAGAGTGTAGCAAAATACCACTCCTTACACCCTCACTCCTAGGCCAAAGATAGAAAAATTTAGGATACAGATTCAGTGGGAGAAGAACACACTATAGGAATCGCAAGAAGAAATTATATCCACTACCACCTCTCATATTCCTACACCTCAATAAAAATTTAAAGGATCTCATCCTTAGCCAAGGATACCAAGATCAAGTAAATGGAATACTTGGTGATCAAACTGGGATACAGTCCCAGTGATTTAATGACAATAGAAGATATTGTGAAAAGGAAAAATGTTGATATAGAAGCATTACGAAATAATCTCAAGCTTCCTACTATAGAAGATCCATAAGCCAAGGAAGTTGGAGAAATGTAAAAGCAAAAGGAAGACATGTTCAAGATAAAAATTGAACATAACAACCAGATTAGAGACATGGAAGTGTAAATGGACAACCTTCTCAAAGATAAGTAAAAGTCATCACATTTGCCCATAGTTCCAATCATATCAATCCCCATCTTAGTTGAAACAACCCTAGGGGAATATACATCAACCTCAGCACCAACACAGACTACATATCCTTAGAGTGAGCTGGTTAAAGCCATGGAAAATCTGTCCATTCAAGGGCAATGAATTGCTAAATTAAAGGCCCAACTTAAAACATTGCAAGAATGGAAATTAAGAATTGATAGTTCTTATGTTGCAGAATTGCAGAAAAATCACAATCTCACTCAGAGATTTGAACAAATGGAAAGTAAATTGGCCATGGCACAAACTTTGGCATAGAAAAAAAAAAGTGTATGGATAGAGACAAATGAAGCCATCATTGAAATATGGCCTTCAATCCAAATAATTTTTTAGCAGCAAGAATTAATACACAAATCTAAAGAAGTGATGAAAGAGATTAAAAAAAAATTGGAACAAAAACCTGGTGAAGCAACAACAATTATAAAAATCTGAAATTCCAAAACTATAGAATAAATAGAAGAGAGTGGAATTCAAGACTAGACATAAACGATATTGGAGGTGAAGATAGTGTACACTAAAAGGAACCTTATGATGGAACTCGAGAATAAATGCAACAATATGGAATCTAGCATTCAAATATTCCATAAGAAATTTCATATGCTCAATAGGAAAGGGTTGCCAGGATTAATTAGGATAGGACACAAGTTGGTTACCTTGAAATACTATCACGAGAAAGTATGTAGTATTTCCCAAGATAAATCAAGATTTCCAGGCATAAAAGGAACCATATCAAGGAAGGAATTCATGGAGGCCATATAATTTAACATATTCATATGTTATGAGGTCAAGCACTTTTTTATCATCAATCATACCTTCCAGAAGTACATGAATGTAGATGAGTCAGATAGAAAGTTATTAAAATTTTCTATCCTGAGTGAAGACTGATGGGAGAAGCTATGCCAGTTACTTGGATAAAACAGTTCCATCTCCAACAACAAGGAAAGCAACGCAAAAATTTTTTCGTTCCAGTCATCAACATTCATCCTCAAAAATAGCGGCAACAACCACTTTAGTTTCATATTTCTTATTATATTGCTCAATTTTTATAAACAATTTTTTATATTTTACAAAAAATCTTGAGATTTTCTCTCAAGATTTTTTTGTTAAGTTTTGTATGAATACTTTCGATTCAAAGTATTAGGGTTGGGATTTGTTTGAATAAACCTACTGTTGAATGTAAAGTTTTTCATTGAGCTCTAGTGGATGAATTTCAGAAATATAGAAAGCTTTTTAGGATTCTTGTGTCATACGTGATGGTGATGTTATTCTTCTTTTGTTTATTATTTTCTTTTTCTCTTAATTCACATGTTATTTCATCTATTTCATTCTAAGAAAAATAAAAATTTCAATTTGTTTAAATACACTCAATTATGGATTATGAATAAAATAGTTTTTTTCCACTAAAGTTAAACATTAGAATTCTTAACTACTCTATGTTTAGTGGATTCTTAATCTTTCCTTCTTTACCATATCACAAATATTTTTGGGTCTAATAAGTCTACCTACCCTTCCCTATTAAATTTGTCTCTCATTATTGTAATAAATAAATTTAAAGTTTAATTGACTCCATTTCCAAATGGTTTTCCCATGCTTCTCCAACCAAAAAAAAATTAAAAATCAAACTCTGAGCTTCACATCTAGCCTAAAATTCTAAAAACAACAAAGCTAAATCTGACAAAGAGATCCATCTCTAAGGCTAGTAGGGCTAGATCCCATATTCAAAAGCGGTTTTGTGGTTACCTCTAGAATTTATATCACAACCTTAGGAAATTGTGGAGTGATAACACCATTCAATACAAATATAGATACAATACAAGAAATTAAATGTTGACCATATTGTATATGTACAATACAAAAATGTGCAAAAAAATATATACCCAAAGCCCAAACAAGGTTGTATGGTCACTATGCTTCAAACATCATGCAAGTTATCATTGACAATGTAAGGTCATGAAAATAAATTGATGCAAGCATTGACTATGTATGACCATATGTTTGGGACACCATGTTAAATTCATAGTTTGAATCTTGATTTGAAAGATATTATTGTTGAAGTTGCAGAAAGAAAAAAAAAAATTGATGAAGAAATAGAAATACAATTTTTTATTATAAAGGACCAACATGCATAAACAATGTTTAGACAATTTCCCAAACTCCAAATTCTTTATATTGGAGAAAAATCTATGCATCTCGGAGGCATGCATACAGATTCTCAGTCATAAGAAGATAATGAACATGGCCACCAAAACATAAACTGCAGATCCATGACATGAAATGCTAGAACATGGCCACGAAATACATACACAATGGATCTGTGTGACTCAATAATTGAAGCATAGCCACTAAAAAATAGAAGCATGAATCTATGTCTTAGTATACATCAGTAGGACTATGGACACATGACAGGCAAAGAAGTGTCTGAAGATGGTCCTCAAAGTACAGAAATGATACATAACTCCAATGCAACGTGGGAAGGATGCCATATATGAGTGAGATGTTCAAAACCTAGGGTCTTCGATATGATCCCAATGGTATGAATCTAAATCATGTGAATATATGAGTTGATTTCAAGCATGGTATAAATTTTCTAATTATCATCTAATGAGGTAAATGAGTAACAAACACGAGGGAATCCACCAATGAGAAAAAATGACCGCAAGGTACCTAGTACAATCCACTAGGTGTGAATAGATGAGCTAATGTCAAACACCATTGAAATTAACCAATCAGGTTCCAATGATGCAAAACATTTTCAATCACGAGGAAGACTGCCATTGTGGTCTACATGCTCCAAGGTAATATTGGTTCCTAGGTCAAGTTTCTGGATAATGAGCAGAGGTCGACATGAGAAGATTCATCGAAGGAGGGCCTTGATATATCCCCCATCCATCAACACATAAAAAACCAAGATGATATGATGTATGTATGAACTCATGAATCAATGATGTAGAACTGACACGGGGATGGTGTACAAAAAGGGTCAATAGGCTACTGTAGATGGCCAACACAAGATGATATTTCTCTTGAAGACATAGAGGAAAAACACAAGAGTGACTTTGGAGCATGACTAATTAGCACCATGTGATATCATGAAACAATTCAGACGGCATTGAGGCATGCTCCATATGATTGGAAGTGTAACCATTTGGGGAGTAAAGAGACTCATATGGATGGTACGACTCCTAGGCAAGCTAAATCCTAACTATAATATACTGAAGCAGATAAGTGCCATGTTCAAGGGAGATGTAAAGGATGTTGTCATTTCAGGACCAATGGAAATAAATTCTCCCTCCTTTCTCTTTTTACAATTTAAATTTTCACAAAGCTATCTCCCAAGCCCGAAAAAGGGATAAAAGTATACAAGGGGGGACTTCCGAGCCATAGTGGAATAGAGTATATGTTTCTCGTACTTAGTCTATCCTAGTATGGAAAAGGGTTAAAATTATACTGGGTATATGACCCTTTAGGTAATTTTATGATCATGAACGAGACAAGTTCACTCGAGAATATTTTCTAAACTAACAAGTCTAAAAAAAGATTAAGGGAAACTCCTCCAGTAGGAACTATTGGTATAGAGGACAACAAATAAATCTGGTAATAATGGAACTACTCATGAAATAAATAATAGAAGATATTAGATAATAGGACCACTCATCGCAGTGGTTCATCCAAGAGAAGGTAAAACACCAAGTGAAAGTGGATGATAGTACAAGCGTATGATGATGGTGTAAGAGAGAAACGAAGCCTCAATATACAAAAATAGGCTCATCAAAATTGGTAATCACAAGGGATAAAGTGTGGAATCCTCTTGGGGTATGGCCAAAAATATGAAACAACTAATTTTTTTGCATTTAATTATGCAAGGAGTAATTTCTCCAAGATCTCATGCCCAATTGAGATCACTAGACATCAAAAGAGAATGTATACAAAAATATAATATCAAACCCCTTTCCATATGGCCATGTATGCATTTTTGATGTAATTTCTAATGTGATAGAGTATGAGCTAGTACCTTTCCTCCTCGCAAGTTGGTGAAGTTTTTTGGGCCTGACGTACAATTTGTGCGCTCTAATCAAGAGATATGTTTCATACACTCTCGATCTAAAGCCTGCACACAAACACAACCAAACATAGAAGACAAGTGATATCCCACAAAATATTGGTAGCTCAAAACATCTAGAAATCACACATATAGCATGCTTATATAAATACGTACAGGGAAGGAATATGTGTTTCTATTAATCATGAAAAGAAATCAGATTACAAGCTTACACCTTCACCTCAAACTTCCTCTCTGTGATCGGGTAGAGTCTCCCCACTATAACAAGGAAATGAGTATGAAGAGAAACACCTAAGAAACAAATACCTCACAAGATCTCTCTCTAGCAACAAAATCTCAAGATCTCTAGCACATCAAGAATATGTCTCTCCAAAAGTAGACTGACCCTCTCAAATGGTCCAATATAAATAGGAAGAAGAGAGATCCCAAGAGGATGTATGTAGATGCTCAAGACGACGATAAGTCATGGAAACTTCTAACTGATAATTCTTGGCTAGCTCAAATAGTTGATAAGGTGAACTGATCTCCTATGGACTAATTCACTATAGAATACATGCCCCGTCGCAGGCATAGAAAATAGTGAAAAATACCATAGTCACATGTGTTGATCAGTGGTTTCCATTGATGTCGACCCAAGAAGCACCAGGGGATACCCTAATATTTCATGGGAATTTTGATCCACAAAATTACTATATTCTTGGTCAAGAATTCCTTTGATAGTTTCTACTTGTCGAGATTTTTCCATTGATATATGGCATGCCACGTAGTTCTTCATGGTTTGATATATATTCATGTTTGAAGTTTGTAACCCTAGTTAGTGGGCTAAAACCCCATGGGGTTGAGGCATGAGTCATTGAAAATTAAATAATTAATAATTTAAGTTCCTAAAATCCCACCCATGTTCACTTGTTGAAGCCCTTCTCAACCTAAGCATTTATATAAATTGTGATCCTCATATCCTCCTTATGTAGGGATTTTGCTACCTGAAATAGGTCATCGTGGCATTTTCACTCTAAGTTTTTTTTCTACAAATGTTTAGAAGCTACAATTTGTATGAGGCGAAGCCAAAATCCTGAGGAAGCTCCTGTAAAAATTTTAGATCAAGGTGCACAATATTTCAGAGATATGATCTATGTAAGTCAGCATTTTTGCAGGCTCCTGAACTTCATCTCAAAGAAGTGACCTTGGGAAAATCATCATAAATCTCTCTCTGAGAATCAGATTGGAATTCTGTAAAATGTGGTAGATAGTGCATGGAATTTAGTTTTCTTTATATCAATTTCAGAGTTGAATGAAGAAACAATGACACGTGGCATGTCGTACAAGTTTTCTCTATGGAAATAGTTCATAATTAGGTCATTGTGACATATTGGGCATAACTCTCTCCTAAAGAATCTAAATGGGATCAGACCTGTGGCATTGGAAAGAAGACTCGTAGTAATAAAACAGAACCAAAAATCAAATATTGGGGAGCTAAAATAACAGAGATACACCAGTTTAAATATCGATATCCTGGAAGGAAAGAAAAATCTAGATCATGTGTTGTCAAGGGCTACAAAGGACCAGAATTTCTAGGTAAACAAGAAAAGCAAGGTGCAACAGAGGGTAGCAGGACAAGAGAAGAAATCGAGGTGCAGAAAAATAGGAAGAATTTCAGCACATGAAGTCTTCAAGTGGGCAACACTGCATACAATCATTATAAAGGTATCATTGTACTAAGTCATTGTAAATGCATCATTGTAAAAATTGTACAAGTGTCTATCTACCAAGAGTTGAAGAGGCGGTGTCGAGAGGTCTAGGATCATCAGGTCGTTGTCTCATAGTTAGGGTCATGGTATAATGTGTCTTTTTCTTCTACAACATTCTATATCATTGTAAAGTGGACGATTTTCCCTGGTACGGGAGTCCATTCTTGTTTTATTCTTCTATAGGGTGGTAGGGTGGTGCTAGGCTGGTGCATGAAGTCACCAATAGGTTCAAGCCTGTGAAAAATTTAGGGTGGTACGGTGGCACTAGGGTGAGTTGTAGCTCATTGGGTTTTGGGGCTTCCGTTCAGTTGACTGCTGAAGGATATCGGGCATTGGAGCATCCATCCAGTGGGAGTTGGATAATAATACTTTTCTAGATTCTAGAAATTTGGAGATTTATTTTCAATTGGAGTTGAATATTAAATAATTATTAGAAAAGCATTCAAGTGGTTTTTGTCCCAGAGTGGGTTTCCACCTTAAAAACTATGTGCATTTGTGTTCCTTTTGCTTACTGCTATCATTGTACAAACATTGATAATAATTGAAGATTAGATAATGATCTAATTGAAAGGAATATTGATTCACCCCACCTCTCAGTATTTCCAAAAATTGGTATCGAAGCTTGGTTCCTTCAATAGAAGTTTAACAGTTTGAAGGAGGTCATGGACCATACCAAGAATGGTGTACCTCTGTTCAATGAAATAAATTATACACTCTTGAAAGGAAGAATGGAGGTCTATCTCTTGGTGTTGGGAAAAATACTGAGAGGGGGGGTGAATCAGTATTTAGAACTTATAATATAAATTCAACTTTTTCTTTTGAGCAGATTTCCATACACAGTTTTTATGAATGGAACTAGCGTATGCACATGGAAATGTAGAAGGAAACTAGTGTATACTGATTTAACTTTCTAGATTTAGAGAAAATTCTCAGAAGCAATCTTATAAACAGATTTATCAGTTATGTATCAGATTATGAGAAGTAATCAA
This sequence comes from Pinus albicaulis, assembly GCA_034641835.2. Lineage (NCBI taxonomy): Eukaryota > Viridiplantae > Streptophyta > Pinopsida > Pinales > Pinaceae > Pinus > Pinus albicaulis. The sequence continues at coordinate 408,865,990 of CM076576.1, forward strand.
CAGAATAAAGCATCACACACATGAACAACAATATTTAAGGTGGAAAACCAATTCAGGAGAAAACCACCGCTACTGTCGTCTCTGTTTTCAATCTTTATTATATAGAAAACCTTTTACAACATAGTGTTGATGTAGACTCATACCAATACACAGGCTTCTACCTGCAAAAGGCTGCAACCTTCTCTCGTTTTCCAGCTACAACTGGAAGGGAGCTCCGACCCCCTGATCTCGTTTACCAGCCTCTCCTGGAAGGGAGCTTTGACCCCCTGAAATCAATCACCAACATCTACTGACAGAAAGATTCTTCTTTCATACTAAACGCTTGAACCCCCAGATCTACTGCTGACCACGTTTCATCAATTTTCATACTGGATCCAACAGCTTCAACACAACCCTTCACTTAACATCAACAAACATACTTTGCCCAATACTTCAAACAGAACAGTGAGACCACTGTAACCAGAATGTCAGAAATAAACCAGACTTCATAATAGATATGAAGATACAAACTCAACCCTGAACATTCATTAATTCAAATATCATACGCTACTTTTCTTCACTGAAGCCACGTACATACGCGCTTTCCTGCATACCAACCCGCGTATACTTCTGTGTATTTTATTCTTCAGAAACCCTAACTGCCATACACGCTTTTCATGAAGAGAACCTGCGTATATACCTACTTTTTATGAAACCAACTAGTGTATAGATCTGTAAAAATAAATTTTTTAGAACAGACCAGATCTATAAAACCTACCCAGATTTATTCATTTTCTTCAGCAGACTTGCGCCAGTTCTTCATGATTTCATCAATCGATCAAATCAGAGATTCATCATCGTCATATCTAGAGATCTTGAACCATCATTATATCCATGGGTGCATCATAGATTCAGATCTATCAATTAAGAACAGAGTTCATCCATGCAGATATTCCTTAGAGAAATTTATTCATCAACAACCCTTACACATGCACACCTTACAGTATGATCTTCTTCTCCTTGAATAGATTTAGCTTTTACCAATACCATGAGTCAAAACCACACAACTTCCGATGGTATTCTTGGATGGAATCAAATAAGTTATACAATGCTCAATACTATGTGCCAAAACCATGGTAATTCCCCTTGGTATTATAATTTTGGAGTGCAAAAGGGCATACACGACTTGGGACGTACTTATCCGTGTGTATACGCGACTTGGCCTTTACAAAAGCGCGTATACATTGTGACATATTATATTTATCATTTCTCTGGCACATACTAGACTTATTTTTCTCTATCACATCTGAACTTCATTGTAGATATATCATTCTTACATCTTTAACACATAGGTTGCTATCCAAAGACAACTCATCAAGTCAGTTTCCATCAAGGACAACTTCATCAAGTAGGTTGCCATCAAGGACAACACATTGCATCATAATGCGAACAATCTCACCCTTTGGACTTGATGGAAACCATGACCAAAAATACATTCAGCAACAACATTCTCCCCCTTTGACATCAAGGGCAAAGGGTAGATCAAGATCCTTTGTACCGACAATACCATGCTCCCTCTGAGATCATGTTGCATCTGCAAACATAATATTCAATGAAGTACATGACTCTATAACTCAACTTAGTTTGACCTTTCCTATCACCAAGGACTCATACTTACATCAATGATCCAACCAAGTGGATTTACAAGTTTGACTCAATTACCCAACCAAGTGGGTTTACAAAATGGAATAAGTCTTTGCATGATTGAATATTACAATTTTTACATCATGGGTCTCAACATGACCTTTTTCATCAAATTACAGAAATGAATTATACAATCAAGATCAAATATTCTCAAGCATGAGATCAGACTACAACAAATAATTAGAATGCCAACAATGCATCCTTTCCACATGACCAGTGCTCCCCCTTAGCCTGTGCATCCTGAACACTTTCAACAGCAAATCATCAAGGAAAATTCATCAGAAGTATTAAAGAATGAAATAGAAATATGAGAGCTGGAACATCACCAGAGAGACCCAACAGCATTGCAGCTGTGCTGAAGAATGTTGACCTAGAAAATTTTTGTCAGCAAACACTCATACACGGTTTTTTGTGTATAAACTCGCATATATACGCGACTGTCCTTCAGGAAATTTGCGTATCCAATTTAATCTTCTGAATTCAAGTAGATATGATCTTCTGCATGGAAGAGACTACTCCTAGCTTCTGTCTGAGATATTCAAACGCTTCCCTGGGTAAAGGTTTGGTAAATATATCAGCAACTTGTTCTTTGGAGGGAACATACTCCAACTTCACCTTTTGTTCAAGAACTTGTTCACGTAAGAAGTGATACTTGATGGGAATGTGCTTGGTCTTGGAATGCATAACAGGATTATTTCAGATACTGATGGCACTTTTATTATCACACATAATGGAGATAGGAGGTGAACATTTGATTGGAATGTCTTGTAAGGTTTGCATCATCCAAAGAAGTTGAGTGCAACATGATGCGGCAGCCACATATTATTCTTCTACTGTAGATAAGGCAATAGAGCTTTGCTTCTTGCTGAAGCAAGATACTAACCGGGGCCCCATATAGAATACACCACCACTAGTGCTTTTCCGATCATCAACATTTCCAGCCCAATCTGCATCAGTGTAAGCATGAAGAGTGAGATCAGCATTCTTTGGATACCATAGTCCAAAGTATTCATTTCCTTGTAGATATTTGAATATTATTTTGACAGCCTGAAGGTGAGACTCTTTTGAATTAGCTTGGAATCGTCCAACAATCCCAACTGCATGCATAATGTCTGGTCTAATCCCATTGAGATAAAGTAGACTTCCTATCATAGATCTGTATTCCAGTTGATTCGTCGCGGGAGAATCATCATGTGAACTAAGATTACATCTGGTTATCATTGGTGTACTTACAGGTTTTCATTCTTCGATGCCATACTTATTTAGAATTTGCTTAAGATATTTTTCTTGTGATAAGAATATGCCATCTGTTGCTTGTTGTACTTGCAAGCCAAGAAAGAATGTTGGTTCCCCAGGTAAAGACATTTCAAATTCTTGCTGAATATCAGAAGCAAATTTCTGACTCATATATTCTTCATTACTTCCAAAAATGATATCATCAACATATACAACCACAATCAATAGTTTATCATTTTCAGTTTTGGTGTATAAATTGCTATCAGCAGACCCCTTTGAAAATCCTTGTTGATGAAGATATTTGTCAAGATGATAATACCATGCCCTTGGAGCTTGTTTGAGACCATATAGAGCCTTTTTAAGTCTGCAAACAAGTTTTTCATCGTTTCCCAAAATGAATCCTTCTGGTTGTTCTATATAAACTTATTCTTCTAGATCACCATTGAGAAAAGCAGATTTAACATCCATTTGATAAACCTTGATTTGCTGGAAGCTTGAAAAAGCAAGAAACATTCTTATGGCTTCAAGTCTAGCTACAGGAGCAAAAGTTTCTTCAAAGTCTATACCTTCTTGTTGAGCATACCCCTTGCAAACAAGTCTAGCTTTATTTCTTATAACATCCCCATTCTCATTTAACTTGTTTTTGAATATCCATTTAGTTCCAATGACATTTTTTTCATGAGGTCTTGGTACTAATTCCCAAGTGTGATTCTTTTCAATTTGATCAAGCTCTTCATTCATGGCTTGAATCCAACATTCATATTTGCTAGCTTGATTGACATTGTTTGGTTCAATAGTGGATAGAAATGCCAGATAGCTAGAAGATCCCACAAGAGTCCTTCATGTTTGTACACCTGATCCCTTTTCTCCCAAAATTTGAGATTCTGGATGATTCTTTTGAACATATCTGGATGGAGCTTTTTCAGATAAATCATCTTCAGGTTCTTCATTGGGTTCACTCTCTATATCATTTCTATTTGATGTAGAAGGATATATGTCATCATCGTCTTCATCTGTTGTTTGTTTTTCTTCTTTTGGAGCTACAGGAGACTCATCAATAACAACATCAATACATTCAACAATCTTCTGAAGTCGTTTATTGTAACATTTATATGCTCTACTCCTAGAGGAGTAACCAAGAAGTATTCCTTCATCTGCTCTGGGTTCAAACTTGCCAAGTTTTTCATCATTATTTTTGATAAAACATTTGCTTCCAAAAACTCTAAAATGCTTCACATTGGGAGGATTACCATACCAATGTTCATATGGAGTTTTATCACTATTTACACGAACATGTGCCTTGTTAAGAATATTTATTGTTGTATGTGTTTCTTCTCCCCAGAACGTGTCAGGTGTTCCGGAATCATCAAGCATATCTCTATCCATTTGTTGAACTGTTCTATTCATTCTTTCTGCTACGCCATTTTGTTGTGGAGTGCTAGCTACAGAAAACTGTCTTTTTATGCCATGTTGTTCACAAAATTCAAGGAATTCATCTGATGTATATTCTCCTCCTCGATCAAATCTAAGACACTTGATTTTTAGATCTAATTCATTTTCAACCAGTGCTTTGAAGTTCTGAAATTTCTCAAATGCTTCATCTTTGTGTTTAATCAACCCAATCCAACACATTCTAGAGAAATCATCAATAAATAAGATATAGTATTGTTCACTACGTGGTGACTTTTTCCTCACAGGCCCACATATGTCAGTATGAATGAGTTCAAGAGGCTTACTTGATGATCCTTCTTTGGCATTAAATTGCACTCTGGTTTGCTTACCGAATTGGCAAGATTTGCATATGATACTTTCAGGTAGAGTAATATTGGAAAAATCACAAACAACTTTAAGTCTGCTTGATTTGTTGATTTGAGAGAAGCTCATATGTCCCAACCTTCTATGCCATAGCCAATTTTCTGAAGATTTACTCAAGTAACATTGATATTTGCAGTTCTTCAATACATACAGGTTGCTTGGAGTTCTGTTTCCTTTTATAATTGTTTTACCTGTATCAAGATCACGTACCACACATTATTTTGAACTAAAGACAACTTCAGTTCCTTGATCACACATTTAACTTACACTTAACAAGTTATGCTTTAATCCATCCACATACATGACATTATTAGCTTTCACCTTTTCTTTTAGAAAAACAGACCCTTTTCCCTTAATGACAACAGGAGTATCATTTCCAAATGTAACATTTTTTTCTTTTTCTAGAGCACTATATGCAAGAAGTTTGTTTTTGTCACCTGCCATGTGTTTTGAGCATCCACTATCAATATACCATTGATTTTCTTCAATTTCTGCAAATAAAGCTATGCCACAATTTTCAACCTGTAATTCCTTCTTTTTCCACACTTGGGTGTTTGAAGGAAAATGCTCTTTTCGCTGGACTTTGCTCCTGCATTCAGATTCTTTATGGCCAAAGTTATTGCAATAAGCACATTCAACTTCATTTTGAAGGGGAGAAAATTTGTTATAGGTATTCTTCTTTGTTTCAAAATCCATCCTTTTCTTTCTTGCTTCTCTTTTCATGATGGTTTTATATGCAACACATTGAACAGCTTTATGACCAAAATTGTGACATGAGAAACATTGTCCATTGAAGAAGAAATTTCTACTATTATGAAATCTTCTACTTGAATTTACCTGTTGGTTGGTGTTTCTTTGTAAGGTATTCTTGTTAGTGTTCTTTGAATTGAGCTGGTCATGCTTTACCTGTGAATATTATTTATTCCCTTGTTGATTGGCAGAATGTTGGATACTAGCTGTAGCTGCTTTTAGATAATTTGGTGCTGAAGTCTGAGAAGATTCTCCGATATATCCAAGACCTGTCTTTATAAAAGGATAACTTTGTACCTTGATAATCTCATCTAAGGTTTCAGATCCTTTAGAAAATCTAAGATTCAAAGTATTCACTTTCTCAATTTCTTTTCTTAGACTTACTATTTCACATTCTAATTTCTCATTGTGTTTCTCCTTTTCTTCAAGCTGATTTTTCAGAGTTTCTATGGATATTTTACTTTATTCTAAGAATATTTTACTTTCTTCTAAGCATATTTTGAGTTTATTGAATTCATCAAGAAAATAATTGTCGTCTAAATAATCCATAAAAGTATCTTTTTCTTCTCTAGATTCTTTTTAAAATTCCATGAGAAGTCTAAGATCTTGTTCACATTCTTCCTCACTGTCAGATAACCCATCACTGTCTTTATGAGTATAGTAACTTTTTCTAGTGCTAAACCGATTCTTATTCATTCTTGCTACTTCCTTCCCTTTTCCATTTGTTTCTTTGTAAGGACACTTAGCAGCATAATGACCAACTCTTCCACAAGAAAAACATTTGAAAGGAAGCTTACCTCTGAATCGTCCTGTGCCAAGTTGGAGTTTCTTTACAAAATTTACGTCATCTTCTTCTGATATATACCCTGATCCTTCTGTCTCTTGTACTTCTTTCCCTTTTGTAGAAGCCCTAAAGACGGCTTCTTTGACTTCAGATGGTCCTCCTCTTCTCATTTCACATGCAGTTAGTATGCCATGAAGTTGCACCACAGTAAGATTTTGAAGATCCTTCTTTTCTTCAAGAGCAGAAACTTTTGACTCAAATTTTGCCGTTAGTGATCTTAAAACTTTCTCAACCAAAGTAGATTCAGTTATTTTTTCTCCTAGATTTCTCATACGATTTACAATATCATCAAGACGTAAAAATAAATTGGCAATGCTATCCTCATTATGCATTTTTAGATTCTCATATTGAATTCTGAGAGTTTGGAGTTTAGCACTTTTTACCTTTGCATCACCTTCATAACTTAGAATGATTTTGTCCCATATTGCCTTTGTTGTATCCAGCTGCATGACTTTGACAAATTCTGATTTCGTTAGACTTCCCAATAGAGCATTGACCACCTCTTCATTTGTTTCATAATTCTTTCTTTCCGTTGGATCTGTTGGTGTTGCGGCTGGATATTGATATCCTCCTTCAACCATAGCCCATACATCTGCTCCCAGAGACTGAAGATAGGATCTCATCCTTGTTTTCCAGAAGATTAAATTGTTTTCGTTGAAGAGCGGAGGCCTGATAGATGTTGTTCCTTCTTGATTGCTCATCTTGATTGATCTTCCTTCTACCGGTTAAGCTTTTTCAGAAGGACCTCCTCTGATACCAATTGTTGGGAAAAAATACTGAGAGGGGGGGTGAATCAGTATTTAGAGCTTATAATATAAATTCAACTTTTTCTTTTGAGCAGATTTCCATACGCGGTTTTTATGAATGGAACTAGTGTATGCACACGGAAATGCAGAAGGAAACTAGTGTATACTAATTCAACTTTCCAGATTTAGAGAAAATTATCAGAAGCAATATTATAAACAAATTTATTAGTTATGTATCATATTATGAGAAGTAATCAATAGAATAAAGCATCACACACATGAACACAAATATTTAAGGTGGAAACCCAATTCGGGAGAAAACCACAGCTGTTGTCGTCTCTGTTTTCAATCTTTATTATATAGAAAACCTTTTACAACATAGTATTGATGCAGACTCATACTAGTACACAGGCTTCTACCTGCAGAAGGCTGCAACCTTCTCTCATTTTCCAGCTACAACTGGAAGGGAGCTCCAACCCCCTGATCTCATTTACTAGCCTCTCCTGGAAGGGAGCTTCGACCCCCTGAAATCAATCACCAGCATCTACTGACAGAAAGCTTCTTCTTTCATACTGAAGGCTTTAACCCCTAGATCTACTGTTGACCACGTTTCATCAATTTTCATACTGGATCCAACAGCTTCAACACAACCCTTCACTTAACATCAACAAACATACTTTTCCCAATACTTCAAACAGAACAGTGAGACCACTGTAACCAGAATGTCAGAAATAAACCAGACTTCAGAATAGATATGCAGATACAAACTCAACCCTGAACATTCATTAATTCAAATAGCATATGCTACTTTTCTACACTGAAGCTGCGTACATACGCGCTTTCCTGCATACCAACCCGCGTATACTTCTGTGTATTTTTTTTTCAGAAACCCTAACTGCCATATGCGCTTTTCATGAAGAGAACCCGCGTATATACGCGCTTTTTCTGAAACCAACTAGCATATAGACATATAAAAATAAATTTTGTAGAACAGACCAGATCTATAAAAATTACCTAGATTTATTCATTTTCTTCAGCAGACTTGCGCCAGTTCTTCATGATTTCGTCAGTCGATCAAATCAGAGATTCATCATCGTCAGATCTAGAGATATTGAACCATCATTATATCCATGGGTGCATCATAGATTCAGATCTATCAATTAAGAACATAGTTCATCCATGTAGATATTCCTTAGAGAAATTTATTCATCAACCCTTACACATGCACACCTTGCACTATGATCTTCTTCTCCTTAAATAGATTTAGCTTTTACCAATACCATGATTCAAAACCACATAACTTACGATGGTATTCTTCGACGGAATCAAATAAACCATACAACGCTCAATACTGTGTGCCAAAACCATGGTAATGCCCCTTGGTATTATAATTTTGGAGTGCAAAAGGGCATACGCGACCTGGGACGTACTTATCCGCGTGTATACGCGACTTGGCCTTTACAAAAGCGTGTATACATTGTGACATATTATATTTATCATTTCTCTGGCACATACTGGAATTATTTTTTTTCTCTGTCACATCTGAACTGCCCTGTAGATACATCATTCTTACATCTTTAACACATAGGTTGCTATCCAAAGACAACTCATCAAGTCATTTTCCATCAAGGACAACTTCATCAAGTAGGTTGCCATCAAGGACAACACATTGCATCATATTGCCAACATGCAACCATATTGAATTTTGAGAAATGGTTTGAGATCCAAGTAAATGTCTATGTTTTGAAAAAAATCATTTACCATATTCTTGAGATTCGCCACCATCTGCACATAAATCGAGGAAAAACATGGCAATTTCAAAATTGTTACATATTTTTGGTTGTAGCTTAAATCATGTGTTAGCATCCCACGCGTGTGAGATGGGTATATTCCAAGGCATGTAATAGAATATTAAGCTCATATAGCACCTAATTTACCGTGCTTTGAGAAAGAAAAACATATTTTATAATTTTAACTTTTTTCCCTCCATTCGTGCAAGTGCATAATTAAGTACCGAATTGTTGAACTAATACAAAGATAGAAATTTTTGTAGTGGAACATGATTCTTGGCCACATAACCACATTAATAAACCATCATTGATAAAACCATATTAAAAACTCTTTTAATCATTAAAAATACAATAAATCGTTAATAATTGACCACAAGGTAAAATGAATGCATTTAGTGAAAATTGGTAAATGATGATAGTTACAGAATATGTTATAAAATTATGAATATGGCTTGTGAATTAAATGTTTGGATATACAATACGATAACATATCTAGGGCCCAAAAAATATCAATATGTATTCCCTCCATACATCCCTGGTCTACCCACTCATAGGGAGATGTACTTTTCTATGGAGTTGATGTCGGGAGCAGCACCGACATCCACGACACCCTATAGGATGAGTAATCCTGAGTTGGTAGAAATCAAATTACAATTAAAGGATATGCTTGATAAGGGATACATAATACCAGGTATTTCTCGAGAGCACCAATATTATTTATAAATAAAAAATATGGCACGCTCATATTATGCATTGATTATAGGCAATTAAATAAGGTGACAATAAAATATAGATACCCCTTGTAGCGGATTAATGGTTTATTCGATCAATTGAGAGTGGTTGTCTTCTCCAAAATTGATTTGATCTCAGGATATCATCAAGTATGCATCAAGGAGGAGGATTTCCATAAGATATCCTTTCAAAAAAGGTACAAGAACTACAAGTTCGTGGTGGTGCTCTTCGGGCTTATAAATTCCATTGCTACTTTTATGTGTTGAATGAACAACGTATTGCATCCTTATCTAGATAAATTTGTGATTGTATTTGTCGATGATATATTGGTGTATTCAAGAACTAGGGAGGAACATGAAGAACACTTAACAGTAGTACTACAGTTACTATGGGAATATAATATCTATGCAAAGTTGAGCAAGCATGATTTCTTCCAATACTAGATCCATTATTTGGGACACATGGTCTCTAGGGATGGGATAGCAGTGGATCCAGAAAAGATCAAATCCATAATGGAGTGCCAGCACTGAAGAATTTAATAAAGGTAATATCATTCATGGGATAGGTGGTTTATTAAAAATTTCTCCAAGATAGGTCATCCAATAAATTCCTTATAGAAAAATGGGAAGAATTTCGAGTGGATAGTTGAATGTGCAGCTAATTTTGATCAGTTGAAACAATTACTCACTAATGCATCAGTCTTAAGGATCGCTAATCTAGATAAGGACTTTGTAGTTTTCATCAATTCCTACAAAGAATGACTCGGTGAGGTCTTAATGCAGGATGGATAAGTGCTTTGCTATGGTTCGAGAAAGTTGAATGAGCATGAGCTAAATTATGCGACACATGACTTGGAGCTAGCTGCTATTATCCATGCATTAAAAATGTGGAGGAATTACCTCCTCGACATAATATTTACATTAATGATGGATTATGGAGGACTGGAATACTTGTTTGACCAGCCTAAATTTAATGTGAGGCAAGCTAGGTGGGTGGAAACATTTAGCGAATTTGACTTTTAGATCAAATATAAAAAGGGAAAGGAGAACAAGGTTGTCGATACACTTAGCATAAAAGTGAAAATAAACCACCTAAAAAACATTATTTCTTAGGGAACTAACCTTGGAGGACAAATTATAGATGCAGGAAAATATGACGAGCAATACCAAAAAATAAAGGAAGAGTTACAACAAGCGGATAAGGGAGAGAAGAGTGAGGAATATCACCTCACAAAAGAGGGCTTGATCAAATTAAAAAATAGGATCTATGTGTCAAACAATAGTTAATTGAAGAATCTCATACTCAATAAGTTCCATGCCAAACCATATTTCGTCCATCCAGGATATCAGAAGATCCTCACAACCATCAAATTGTTTTACTACAGGCCTAATATAAATAAAGAGGTAGAAGACTTTGTTTCAAAATGTATGGAATTATAGCAGGTAAAGGTTGAATGAAAACACCTAACAAGATTATTATAGCCTATTCCCATTCTGGAATGGAAATGGGAAGTGATATCCATGGATTTTGTTATAATATTTCCAAGAAACTTAAAGAAACATTATGTAAGCATGGTGGTTGTTGAGGAGGTAAATCCCCTCTGCGGACAGAGGCGATCCCTACTAGCCCAGCAGGGGTCTAGCAACAATCAGAAATGTTATGACGCAAGTCCCTAGTTACGAATGAAAAGACTAGAGATAGAAGCCTACCTGGATTCCAATGCTATGATCTGAAGAAGAGAGCGTTCCCGTTCCTCAGCCTCGGCAGATCACGATCCTCCAACGATCTCCGTGGGTGGACACCTGCACATGCAAGAAACAAACAGACACAAGCATAAAATCCAGCATACGTAACTCAATATCAGTCAGAAAAGATATTACTCATATTAACATCATTGAAAACAGAGTGGAACCATAATCGTAATCATTCATTAAATAACGATCGAAAGAGATTACAACCAAAGTTCTGACGTCGTGGTCTCCTTCGGATGGGTCTCCAGTTGTTCATGTCTCGCAAAGCTCGCCAGGGAAAGGGAAAACCTCTCCTGAGTCTCTCGACAATAGCCTCCTTACTTGAGTCGGCCTTAAGGGAGGAAAGAGGGCTCTTACAGCACAAAGGCTCTTGGGAATTTGGAGATTCAAAGCTTAGGCACTTCAAGACTAGCTTGCCATGGAATTGAGCAGGCTTTTATAGATGGGGAAGGAGAGAGTTGGGATCCCTATTATTGTGGGATTGGCCCTATCAACAAGGAAGGTTCCATGGGAGGTGGCAAAACCACTTCCCTTCCATAGAACTTCCGCAGCCAAACCTCCCAACTCAAGATAGGCAATGGTTTCTGAGTTTGTTGAAACTCAACTTCCGCCATCTTTATTTAAAAAACATTCCTCAAATTGGGTGGCGTGATTACTGCTCTGGGACAGAGCGCCAGTTGGCGCGACCTCTTTGCAGGATTTTCCCCATTGGCGCGAGTGCTGAACTGTCTGCCCGCGCTAATGCAAAAAGGGATGTTTTTCATGATTTTTGCAAGGAGATGTCTTTAGGGAAAATGAAGCTCATGCTTAGAGGAATGCATTGATGATGTTTTCAAGGCATGACAATGTTCACAAGTCACAAAATGGGTCCTCCATTGTGCGGGATGGGGAATGGTAGGGACGGTGACAAATTACTGTGTAACAGATGCCCCCTAAAGTATGAGGCCCGAGAGAGAGAGGGGTGAAATGCTTTACGAGAACATGTTCAACTGAAGGCCCGCCGTCAGAAAACCTGCGCAGAAAAATACAACTGATATCTCAAGTACATGATGTATATGTGGTATGGGTGCAGCCATCCGAAACAGAGTACACTATAATCCGGATCCAGGTTATGGGCGCAGCCATCCATCGAGGATCAAATAAATAGACTCAGGTATGGTCGCATCCATCCAAGCAATGAGTCATATACATAATGATAATAATCCACAATCACAACCTGGATTACAACAGACACAATCCAGGGTCTTGCGCTCCATCTCGACCCAAACAAAGTACAAGTTCGAGCATGTGAATATGTGATTTGAAGTCGAACATGCAGGAACATTTTCTGATTACCAGCCAATGATGAAAGTTGTTAACAGACACGAGAGGAACCACCAATAATGACAATAGCCCTCAAGGTACTACAGGTACAATCTACGGCGTGTGAATCAATGGGTTGGCATCGAACACCCGCAGAATCACTCGATCGGAGGCCAATGATGAAAACCTCACATCGAATTCGACGAACCTGCCATTGAGGCATGCAGGCTCCAAGGTACCATAAAGGAGTCTCTAGATCAGCTTCCTGGATAATGAGCTGATGTCGACAGGAAGTGACCTTGATCAAAGGTGGGCCATAATGATTCCCACATAATCGACACGAGACAGAGGAACATGATGTTTTGTTGTGAATCAGGATCGTATGAGAATCAGAGGAAGGTTGATACTAGCAGAGGCCAACTTCTCTTGAACATATAAACGGCACGATAGTGGACTTGACAGTATTTGACATCAACGGATCAGAGGTCATGATGAAAAGGCAATGAGCAGAGGAGAGGTCAAAAGGGATTATCCAAACCCACGGAGGAAAAGTGAAAAAATGAGATGAGATGTCCCCAACCCGACACGAATGCAGACAAGCGCCATGTTCAAGAGCGACATACTGCCGACGACAACGACGATGGTTCCATTTTTCCCCCACCATTTATGGCGAGTACCCCAATTATTTTTGATAACAAGCTTGAAGGGGATAGCATATGCTTGCAATATAAGTCCGCCCTTCGGGCGAATCCATCCTAGTGCATTTAACGAGTCCTAGGAAGGAGGAACTCAGAGAACGTCATTTCGACTGAGTCCGATGTCATCAGGGTTTAACGAGTCTGACAAAGGAAGAACTTGGCATCTTTTCATGTTTAGAAAGTTTGAAAAGACAGCGGAAAAGTAAACTCCACAGGTCCCTTTTCATGAATAGTTCCTCAGATCCGAAAAGGTAGAAAACAATATCCGAGAAAACCTCCTAGTCGCGATAGGCTAGGGTATTCCTTTTTCGTAATCAATCCATCCCAGCCCGAAAAAGGTTAAACGTATACTGGGTAGATGTCGATTCGTGTCCAATTTAACGAGATTGAAACGAAAAGGGCCTCGGCAATCTTTTCATGTTTAGAGAATCAGAAAAGAGCTGAAAGATGACTCCAAAGTGACTTTTTCGTGTATTTACCGAGTCCGAAAAAGTATAAAATACAACTCGTTTCCATCGTTAAAGTCGCAAAAACCTGCTGCTGCACGTACCAAGCAAGCGTAAAATCCATTTTCGACATAACATATAAAAATATTCGATAAAAATGACTTTTTACAACTCATTTCATGTCAAAAAGTTATAAATATGTCAAATTGGTAAAAACAAAATTACATTTACTATTTACCTTGGTAAAAAGCAACAGTGGTCCATTTGGAGCAGAAACTTCTGACGGTGATTGCGACAAATCCAGTTGACCATTCAACTTCTCGTCTATCACAGATAAGAGGCGCTCTCTTGCTCTTCATTTTCATCCAAATTTTAATAGTTTTACCCTGTAAATTAGTTTTCTAGAGCCATTTTTGAAAATTTAGGGCCGGGCTCATTGGCGCGGGTATCGGGCACGGACCCGCGCCAATGAGCTCTTTTATACAAAGGGCCCGCGCCAGCAGCCGAACCTAAAAATACGCCTAAAATTTCGACATTTAGACCAAATTTTATGGAATTTGAGACTCATCAGAGACCTAATTAAGGGTTTATGACCATATGAATGCAGGTAATCAATCAAAATGGCAATTGAATGGAAAGAACGAGAACATGGAGAAGAGGATGAACAAGCCATGCAAAGTCAAGCTTGCATGAATGCACTTAGAAATTGTGGACTGAAAAAGTTCTTCCTCACACCGTGTTTACGAGCTCAGCCCGAGCTCCTCCAGTATTTAATCAGTATCTGGGATGAACGTGACCAGGTGTTCAGGTTACAAGACCAGGTATTAGAGCTGGAGGTTTCCGATGTTTATTTTATCACTGGATTGTCCCGCAGAGGTCCGATCCCGGTGTTGACTGGAAGCAGACCATCTGGGGAAAAGATGGAAGAAGTGATGGCACGAGTGTGCCAAGGAGCTCAAACGGGATCAGGTAGCAAGAAAGTGGATATCCACACTATATCTGATATGGCATTGAGAGTGGTTCTCCATACCATCACACGGGCTGCTGGGTCGCAGGCACCGTACGAGGCCACAAAGGCCCAACTCCTGCTAGCTTCAGAATGCATGAGTCCCCTGTTGTTTGACTGGGCAACAGCAGTAACAATCAATATGAAAATGCAGCTCACGAAATGCAAACAGGGTAAACTGAAACAGTTCGGTTATGGTTCCATCTTGGTATCATTCATTCTGGAATGTTTACCAATCTTCCAGGGCCAAGGGGCCGCAGTAGCAGACCCGATACCACGAGAGCCAAGAATGGCTCGCTGGGAAGCATTGATGCCCAGATCTAGAGGTGGAAAACAGATGTCTTGGAGGCCGGAGTTCTTTAGGTGGTTACGGCGCCAGCTGATTGTCGTGGAAGACTGGCCCTATGCAAGAACTGACTTTACCGGGGACCCAGATCTCCCACTACCAAAAGGAGACGACTGGGACGAGGAGTTGGGTAAGACCTCATGTTTTTTGATTTTATATTTATATGTTTTTTTTGTTAATACACATTCATCTTAACACATTTTATATACGCATGCAGATGTGGGACCTGAGAGACCAGTTGGGATGTCTCCTATCTCACGGAGGACACAACTCGCCCCTGATCCTCAGGGAGAGGGCACCGGAGGAGAGGAGCTGATCCAGAATCTCGAGGGCATTGCCCATGGGATCCCAGACTATGCTCGGCTGGCAGACGTACCGATGGCATACCAGCGCCACACGGTGGGAGTTCCGAGTCGGATCCACCGAATCCTAAGACGCTTAGTGCGTGCAGTCACGTGCTATCATGAGCACCATGCGGATTAGCTCTTAGGATTTATACCACACCTATTTTTTGAGAGACGTATCGTCTCCAAATGTATTTAAGACGATTATGTATATTTTGATTTTCGTGATGCACACTGTGCAGACATTTCGACACACATATATATATACATATGACTATTTTGGATGGATCTTTTACATGTGATGATGTTTTCTATATGTCATGAAAATGTCTAATACAAATGTAATCTAATGTATCAGTTACATAACAAACGACCCAATGCGAAATGTATTCACACAATGTATCTACTCACACATTTCATTTTTATGCAAGCTTAAAAGCACACATGAACACACACACATATGAAAACTATGCTTGAAATGAGGAATACGGGCATGCCCCCCAGCATGGTGTCTCAATTCGAGGTGCATGCCCCCCAAGCTTCAGTCCATTGAAAATGGAGTGAAGGTTCGAAACAAAAAGTCGAATTGAACATGCTCGTGTTTCATTATTTTAATGAGGTTGACACACTTAAAATAATTGTCCTCAAACAGCTTGTTTCATTGTTTTTAGGAGCTCGACACAAGTGGAGGAACTATGCTCCGAGAACCTGGTTTCATTTTTTAAAGAGCTTGACACAGGGAAGAAACCGTGCTCTAACCGACTTACATCAAAATGAACAAGAAGGCGGTGCTTCCGAGAGTTCCACTCCCGATGGAAGGAAAACATCCTGGAAGTTAGGACCCAATGCCCCCAATACACTATGCACGGCGGCGTCTTCACTGAGTACAGGCACGGGGTAGGTGGCCACATAGTTGACCTGCGGTGAGGCGGATACAACGGGTGGATAAAAACCAGGAGGGGGTGAAGGCGGGCCAGATGCCACATTAGGACCAAAGAACGAAAGCTGATCAATGGTCACAATCCTTCCTTCAAGCGGAAAACAGACCACACGAAAGAGGGAGGAGACAAGCGCTCCCATGGGATAGGTGTAATCGCGCCCCAAGAGCAGATTGAAATCCAAGGGGTCTGGAACGACCATCACGTCCATATGGACGGTTTTACCTCCCAAAGTAACCGGTAACCTTGGAAGGATCCCCAACGGTTGACTCGTCCTTCTGTTAAAAGTCAACAGATTGTGCGTAACAGGCGCAAGCGGCAGTGAACCGAAAGCTTGCCAGGTAGTTGAGGATAGAATACTAATAGAGGCACCTTCGTCTATAATGGTGCTGGGTACGACCAGACCAAGAGCCTGTACTGTGATCTCGAAAGGCACGTAAGACGGAAGGCAGAATCCTGCAAATCGATTCCAGTCAAAGGAAGCGACCAGACTACTCGGAGGGGCTACCATCGAAATGCGAAGGTCTTCCCCTGATGTTACGAAAGCAGAAGCCTCCTCCATGACCTCCATCTCGAAGGCGGGAGGAATATCCTCCGTAGCCTCCATCTTGGGAGGTGGAGGAGCAGCTTCTTGAAGTACAGGGACAGGAGAATATTTCTCCAAGTCTGAAGAATCTGAAGAAATCAGAAGGACATGGGGGGTGTGAGGTCCACTCTCGACAGAAAAGAGTTGGTGCACCGCGGACGGGGCCAGTTCGACCGATCCTACGACCAATGGTTGGTCAGGGACGGATTCGTGAATTTGAATTTCTGGGGGAGTGGGATCGACCAAGGATGACTCTTGACCAATCGTAGGATTCGCTGGCGGAGGACTCAAAGAAAGCCGATTATAACCAGGTGGAAAGCGTGGTGTAGAACCGGCTGGGTTGTCCAAGAATTGCTTGGCTTCATCCATATAAGGACAAAGGTGAATGGCATGGTGCCCTTCACACAACTTACAGTTATTGGTGATCTTACCCTGCTTCTTAGAATTCTTATCAACAGCAGCTGAAGACGTGCCCCCAACTTGGCTCCCGGAAGTCAAAGGCAACGGCAGACGGCCGTCAGACCATGCTTCGAGCACCTTGGGGATGCCAGGGCAGTCTCGAAGAAGATGGTCTCCCGTGCACAACAGGCAAGGGAACTTGACTTTCCATGGAGGGTTGGAAGGTTTGTCAAGAGGAGATATCTCAGAGACAGTAGCCGTACATTTAGCCTCTCACTTATCAGACTTCTTCTTCTTTGTCTTCTTCTTCTTCTTCTTAGCCACCTGGTTACTCGAATCCAGGCTTTCACCAGGCAAAGTAGAAGATGAGGACGCAGAAACAGGCGAAGGAGGGGAGAGGTCCACCTTGGAATCAACATGATGTTGTTCAGGTGGAGAAACTGATTGAACAGTAGTGGAGACATTTGGGACAACAGAGGTTGAGAACAACTAAACAGGCAACCCAACAGTTAACCCAAGAAGGGACAATGTTGCCATGTACGGAGCACCAACATTTCCAAAAGGAGGTAATTGACCAGGATTCCCTTCTGAGGGGATTCCTTGGTTGGTGAACTCTGAAAAAGTTGTCATCAAGACTCAAAACCACACACGGGCTGAAAACGAGTCAAGACACACGATCAAACGGTCAACAAGCAATATCTAAGTAGGCATGTAATCGTGGGTGATTAATTTTACCACATTGAAAAGTAAGAAACTCTATCGTTTCATATTTTAAGAGTCGAGAAACAATAGAAAGATGACTCTATCTCTTTCAGATTTGATACAAGCGTGAAAGGACAAGCGCTCGACGTTCTTTTCAAGTTTAGGGAGTCAGAAAAGACCAAATGACTACTCAGGAAAAAATAGGCACAAAGAGTGTACCAAATATCCGTGAACTGCCATATACACCTTGGTTTCAGTAATGAAACAGAAATCGACCAAGGACTTTCCGTACGTGCAGGTAGTCTCCCCGAATGCTGTGTTCGGTGTATCACGGGTATAGGGCGGCAGACTTGGCTTTCTGTGGATAAAGGATTGAAAACCTAGAGGGGTCTCCCTTTATATACGCGACGGTATGGGGAGCACAAGTCCGTACTAGTGCTGTCTAAAGCCAGAAGGTGAACGACAGCAGCTAGGTTTACAGACGCCGGAACACGTCTCTAGCCTAGACCTCTAAAAATGTTTCGTTAAGTTCCAATGATGCCTTAGGTTAATTGAATAGATTTTAAAGTTGATCTTCGATTAAGTTTCAATTTTCAGGCCCTATCGTATGTAGTGTCTTAAGAGACTTTTAAATGCAAAGCTACATGCCACAGTCCAACATTTCGTTCGATGAAAACTAATTAGAGAAGAGTTGAGAGCTTTTACACAAACGAAATGAACGGAAGACAACAATGAGATCTCTAATGCAACTAATGAAATTGAAAACTTTTCATTCAGATCACTAATCACTAGCAAAATCGAAAAGATCACAATTTGCACTAATTCAACCAAAAGCACAAGAGATTTTTTTGTAATTTTCAATGTTTGATAGCTAATATGCACTAAACAAACTGAAAACAGAACAACTTGAGAAATGATATTCGATAGAGAAAAACAAACAAATTTCACTCAACAACGCAAGCAATCAAATCCCAATTCGACCAAATTCTCTCAAAAACCAAGAAAAGACTCAAAAGGCTCCAATGGGCTATGTGATCTAGGCCCAATGCAAGACCAAACGAAATTCGAATGAAGGAATGAACAATCACCCAAAAATCGCAACAAAACAATGAACAACTACAAAGAGGATGCGGAGAATCAATCAGAAAGTCGACCGGACAAACAAAACACCAAAACTCCTAAGGAGGGCTCGATACACTAGGCCACTAGATGCCCTAGGGCCCAAAACGTGAAATCGATAGATAAAAGCAAACAACCAAAGGGCAGAGGTGAATTCCCAGTCAAACAGGACTCCAACACACTCATGCAGTCGGAAAATCAAGAAGAAAAACACTGAACAAACCCAGAGAGCTCAAAAATGAAGAAACTCAAAAACCTTACAGGAGTGGCGCGACTGTAAGGCTGAAACTGGCACCAGAAAGCAATTGGCGCGGGCTAAACAAAAGCAACATGCGCCAATTGGTGCGACCGTCGAGCTAAAAAGCGCGCCAGTCGAGCTTCTCAGCCAAAAAAGAAAAAGAACTACTCCAGAAGCAGATCAATGCATACTAAGCAAACCAAGAAGTAAACAACAGCAAAAGAACCCAACCCAGAAGGCTCATCAAGCAAGGAAAAACATAAAATAATCAAAACAAGACAATTAAATCTAGACGATCCCCAGCGGAGTCGCCAAATTGTTGAGGAGGTAAATCCCCTCTGCGGACAGAGGCGATCCCTACTAGCCCAGCAGGGGTCTAGCAAAAACCAGAAATGTTACGATGCAAGTCCCTAGTTACGAATGAAAAGACTAGAGATAGAAGCCTACCTGGATTCCAATGCTACGATCTGAAGAAGAGAGCATTCCCGTTCCTCAGCCTCAGCAGATCACAATCCTCCACGATCTCCGCGGACGGATACCTACACATGCAAGAAACAAACAGATACAAGCATAAAATACGGCATACGTAACTCAATATCAGTCAGAAAAGATATTACTCATATTAACATCATTGAAAACAGAGTGGAACCATAATCGTAATCATTCATTAAATAACGATCGAAAGAGATTACAACCAAAGTTCTGACGTCGTGGTCTCCTTCGGATGGGTCTCCAGTCGTTCACGTCTCACAAAGCTCGCCAGGGAAAGGGAAAACCTCTCCTGAGTCTCTCGACAATAGTCTCCTTACTTGAGTCGGCCTTAAGGGAAGGAAGAGGGCTCTTACAACACAAAAGGCTCTTGGGAATTTGGAG
Source organism: Pinus albicaulis (assembly GCA_034641835.2). NCBI lineage: Eukaryota > Viridiplantae > Streptophyta > Pinopsida > Pinales > Pinaceae > Pinus > Pinus albicaulis. Next base: position 408,886,334 of record CM076576.1, read on the forward strand.
ATTCAAAGCTTAGGCACTTCAAGACTAGCTTGCCATGGAATTGAGCAGGATTTTATAGATGGGGAAGGAGGGAGTTGGGATCCCTATTATTGTGGGATTGGCCCTATCAACAAGGAAGGTTCCATGGGAGGTGGCAAAACCATTTCCCTTCCATAGAACTTCCGCAACCAAACCTCCCAACTCAAGATAGGCAATGGTTTCTGAGTTTGTTGGAACTCAACTTCTGCCATCTTTATTTAAAAAACATTCCTCAAATTGGGTGGCGCGATTACTGCTCTGGGACAGAGCGCCAGTTGGCGCGACCTCTTTGCAGGATTTTCCCCATTGGCGCGAGTTCTGAACTGTCTGCCCGCGCCAATGCAAAAAAGGGATGTTTTTCATGATTTTTTCAAGGAGATGTCTTTAGGGCAAATGAAGCTCATGCTTAGAGGAATGCATTGATGATGTTTTCAAGGCATGACAATGTTCACAGGTCACAAAATGGGTCCTCCATTGTGCGGGACGGGGAATGGTAGGGACGGTGAAAAATTACTGTGTAACAGTGGTAATCGAAAAATTAAGCAAGGTGACACACTTTATAGCAGTCAAATACGCCAATTTATCCAGCGAAATAGCCTAAATATTCATCTGGGAAATTGTGAGATTACATGGGGTTTCCAAGAAAATAATATCTGATAGAGATGTTAAGTTTACCTATATATTTTGGAAGGAACTATTCGCAATATTAGGGATATAATTGGCCTTCAACATAGTTTATCATCCACAAACGGATGGACAAATAGAAAGAATAAACAGGATCTTTGAAGATATGTTGATAATGTATGTGATGCATCATTCAAAGATATGGTATGAGTACCTCCTACTTGTAAAGTTCGCGTACAATAATCGGTATCAGGAATCTCTGAAGATGAGCCCCTTCGAGTCACTATATGTTGAAAATGGCAACAAGAAATATTGAAAATGGCATCAAGAAATATTTTAAATTAATTTTCCCTTGAATTAAATTTGAACAAAATTTTAATTCCACATCACAAAACAACTTCTAAAAGTTAACTAAGTTAGTAGGAATTAGTTGTTTTAGTTAATTCAAGTTGAGGGTCAAACTAGAGGCATGTAGAGAATTTCTGCATTATAGGAGCCCTGGTTGATTTTATTTTGAGCTGTAATTAATTAACTTAGTTTATTTGAGTTAAAATCAGTCTAACTAGTTCTGAATGATGGAGGAATTAGTGAGATTTCAAAGAGTGGAATTTGGACTTGAACCACATCCACATCTTGTGATCAATCAAATAACTGACAATTCAATCATAAATAACTCATGCATGCCAGTTCTAAGAAAGACCTAGTTGAGATTGGAGTTCAAGGGCAATGTACTATTAGTTGTATAATCATCCAAATTGTACAGGTGGTGCATGTAGTCAGAGGTAGGATCCTAATGGATTTCGCAGTATGGATTGGGAATTTCCCTAATTAATAGGGCCTAATTACCCAAGGAAATAGCTCAAGGAAATAGGGATCTTTGAGGGAATAAAATTGGTTAAGTATTGAACCAAGCTTGTCTGGGAAGCAATGCGACAGATAGAGATAGTGTAGAAGTTTCCCTAGTTTGAGAAAAGAGTTTTCATCTTCTCATATTTTATGAATATTGAAAAATATAGATAGTGGGGTTTTTATTTGTGGATTTCCCTAGGAAATATTTGTGTAATGTGTGATTGAAATGATTTCTCTTGTATGATTTTTTATTTCACGATCATTTATTGGTTTTTGCAATTGGTAGAGTAGATTCATGTCTATTGTTTTAGCATATTACAATTAGCAATTTGAATCTATGTGGATTTTATACACTATACAAGAGGTGTTTTAACACTCCTATTAGCTGGAATGGCACAGTAAATAGGGTCTTAATTGGACCCGAAATGTTGAGGGAATTGGAACAATAAATGTAGGCCATTAAGAAAAAAATTGAAGAAAGCACAGGATCGAAAAAAGATTTATGTGGATTAACATAGAGTGCTTAAGTAATTCCAAGTTTGGGAACATGTATATATGCACATTAGACCCAAAAAGAGCTCCCTAAGTATTGGGTCATGTGCCAATTTGGCACCACGATTTGTGGATCTTTTGAAGTACTGGAAAGTATTGGACCAGTGGCTTACAGATTGGCCTTACCTCCTTTAGTAAAAATTCATGATTTTTTCCATGTATTCTTGCTTAAGAAATATGTGCAAGATCATAATCATTTCATTGATTAGTTTGTTCTCCAGGTGGAACTAGAGGAATAAATCTAGCCAGAACCATTATGCATCCTAGAGAAGAGGAATCTCACGCTCCAAAACTTAGAAATAGAGCAGTTAAATTATAGTGGAAACACTTTGGGCATGAGGAAGCTACATGGGAAATGGTTGATCAAATGCAGGCTACTTTCACTTGTTTTTTGTTAGTTAAAGTAAATATGAAAAAATTATAAATATTGTATAAGTTATAAGCTCCATGAAAAGTATGCTTAATAGATTTCATGTTTTTTTTTATTGTATATGGTCATATAACACAGAGGGCGGTGTACCCTTCAAGGGGGAGGGGTTGTAATGACCCCATTCATCTTCCAAAATATGTAGATATTGTGGTAATGGTCTTGGTCATAGTAAATTCAAGTATATAATGTAAATATTCCCCTCATAACCTTTCATTTGTATGGTTATTGTTAATACTTTCTTAGTTTTCTTGGTATACATGTTGAAGTTTGTGTTTGTATGGTTCAATGATTACAAGGGAAAGGAAAGAATCTTGACCCTGATATATTCTTAATAAGTAATCTAGAGTCAAGAAACCAATTAATACCTAAAAAAAAAACAATGGAAATGTTGATAATAACATGGAAATAGGATTAGGGTAGGACACTATTTATCAACAAATATTTTATTTTTATATGGTGCATGTTAAGGTTATAAGCCAAATATTGTGCCAGTCAATATGATTTGATAAAACACATATGTTGTATTATTTCAATACAAAGACCTAATAAGACCTTATATGCTCGCAAGCATTAGCGTTTGTATGGATGGGAATATTTATGCTATTAAGGATCCTTCAAACACACTCGCAGATATTTACAGGAGTATTAGCACATGGTGGAGAATGTTTTTTCTTCAAACTCTATTGATTCTAGAACATGCCCTGGGAAGATGGTAGATGGAATCCAAGGAGTGAAAGAGAGGCCAAATGGTAGGAAATGGATTTTCCTATAGAACTAAGTAGAAGTGATAGAGCCAAGAGGGACAAGGGCACACCTCTAGTTGGTCTAGAGGGACTAGGCTTTGACTAACCAGAGGTAGTGTTTGGACAGTAGAAAAATAAGGGAAATTTGAACCAGGAGGGGACATGAAAACACAAAGAACAAGAAGAAGAGAACAGTGGAAGCGCAGTGAGGAAGGAAAAAAGGAAAACAGTGGAAATCAAATCAAGGGGAGAAGGTCAATATTGGGGAATAAGCATCTAAAAAGCATAATCCATGGAATTTTTTGCAAAGGAAGGAGAGGCATGAGCTAGGAATCGTGTGGTCATGATGGAAGCAGGGGTACCTACAGCACAAGACGTTAGTTACGGTGAACCTGTAGAGACTTACCTTTGATATGGTGATAGGTTCTTACTATTTTTCACCTATTTAGTGTCTAGATGCTAGGGTGTATTTCAGAAGACAGTGCTTTGTTTGAAACTGGATTAACTAAAATACATGTTGATAATAACATGACCTAAAGCCATTATGGTGATTTCAACCCTTATTTATATTTGGAATTGCGTGATATACCTTGGTTATATGGAATTAATACATATTGTACATAGAATGACTAGGAATACGCTTTGATAATGCAATTGTTTGATTTTCCTTACCCTTCAGAGGGAAAAAAAAATTTGTAGCTATGTCAATTCTACATGCAGACTGGTAGAGATGCACATCGGTAATACTATTGCTTGATTGTAGTTACCATTCAAAGAAAAAGAACTTGTAGTCACGTTGGTTTGACTTAACTACTTTCTAGCTCGTTTGGTGGGAAAACACCTAGTTCAACCTTTATCCTCATACCATTACACCGTAGATGTAAATTCCTTGTTTATGTTAATGGAATTATTGCTTATGTTATATGGGGTACTCGAGTTGACTGAGGGTGGATATCTCCATCTCTAGAGTCCCTCATTGACTAAAGGGTGGATATCTTTGACTACCCTAGACTAGTTTCATTGTTGAGTGCTCAAAGTTAGTACACTTTGGGTTCCCAACATTGAGTGGAGTTGTTGAGCAATCTCCATTAGAGAAATTTTGATGGAGAAATTTTGAGGTCTAAAATGGGCCTCCTAAGGAATATTATAAAATAATAGTGGAAATAATAAAATAATATTAGATTACCTCATCAAGTTTTGGAGGGAAAAAAGAAAAAACTTTTTTTTCAACTCGTATTTTCAACTTATCTCCCTATGATTTTACTCAAATTTTAAACGAGAGCACTCGTTGGATGCAGAATTTAATTTTTCATGCAAGGAGTACCCATTTTGCATACTTTCGATGTAACATACTACACAAAAAATGTGAAATACATAAATAAATAAATAAAAATGTCTTTCATGTATTTCACATTTTTCATGTAGTAGGGTCCATCGAAAGTATGCAATATGGGTAATTCTTGGATGCAAAATTAAATTATGCATCCAACGAGTGCTCCCACTCGAAATTTTGTAAAATCTTAGTGATATAAGTTGAAAAAGTAGTTTTATTGTCTTTTATCTTTTTACCTTTTTACTCAAAAAATGGTGAATTATCTCCCATGATTGACATCATCATATGTAATCTCATTGGTTCTTATAAAGATTATTTTTTTTATATGTTTTTGTTTTGCGGCCCATTTTCTACCTGAAAATTTCTCTAATGAGGGTGGAGGAAAATCTCTAGAATCCCTCAAATAAGCGAAGGTGGCTATTTGCATATTTGGAGTACCTCATTGGCTGATGGGTGGAAGAGGATTACCTTTGGAACCCCTGTACAAGACTACAATGAACACATATATGTAGGGTGGAGGTGGGACATACCTCTAGAATCCTCGGTCTGGTCATTAGGACAGGCTTCACAAGTAGGGGGTGGCAATTGGATTTTATGTAGTTTGTCAATGGTTGGGAGGAAAATTATGAACCTTATCCCAATGCCCATTTTAAGTAACACAGTACTAGGTGCCTTATTTATTGTTATGCATGGAATTTCCTGGACAGTTCACCATATATCAAGGTTACAAGATTGTGGCACTTCCTAATTTGCATGGTAGGAGGTGGATTAATGGATTCTATAGTCTTGGATAATGTTTTACATTTAGGCATTGTTGTTAACCCATATTCTAAATGTACTTACACAAGATGAAGAGTTCACACATCATAGGAAAAAAACATACAGACTTCTAGGACAATATTTCTCATAGGGAACATTGACAATATGGAAGGTCTCAGGTCTCCTTAATTTTAGGCCACGAAGTATTACGATCCGGAATTTTTAAATACCTCATGGTATCAAGGTGGAACTTCCCTTGTTGTCTTAAATGTGATTCGTGAGGTTTATAGGAATGATGCCTAGTGTTTCGAAGTAATATTAAGTGACAATGTTTGTTTTAGGCACATATTAGCATATTGGTTGTGGCTATTGTAGATTTATCTCTAGTCGATTCCAAGCATAAGCTTTGTTGACATATTTCCTCTCAAATCACTACCTTTGTTCTTAGTATTTTCCCTGCATCAATTTTATTAATGTATGCCCTAGGCTAATGATTATTGTTAGTTTCTCGTACATATGCATATAATAGAGAAGAGAAGTATGTACTAAATTGGATATTGTACCTATATGTGTTTTCTTTTTTTACATAGACAGCAAGAGAAAATCGTGACAGTATGAAATCTTTGTGGTTTCTAATTTCACTATCATCTACTCATATTTCACAGTCATAACGTGTTGCAATAACTTATGTGTGAATGTATAAATGTGAACAATAAGCTATCATCATAGAATTTTGGTAATTTTTATCTTTGTGGTTTCTAATTGCACTACCATCTACTCGTATTGCATAGTCATAACATGTTGTAATAACTTATGTGTGAATGTCTAAATGTGAACAATGAGCTATCACCATAGAATTTTGGTAATTTTTATGTGTTGTTTCATCATAAAGTATTGATACACACTGATGTTATGTAAACTCGACGTTATGATATCATTGGGAATGATAACCTGTGAAATAGTTTAACTGCATTGTTTATTCATGGTTGGGAATATTTTTAAGTGTAATAATTTAACTCAATGTTGGGCATGAAGTATTATTTGGGCATGATGTCATGTGAAACCATCTAACTCAATGTTGAGCATGATGCAATGTCACCCAAAAATATGCAACCTTTTGTTTCATTACTAGAAATAATGCATTGCTACAACAACAAGTCATTATGTGTATTTAATCACAGGCGTGATGTATTGTCACAATAAAGTGTTTTCATTAAGTATTCTTGGTTGGGCATGGTGTCATGTGTAGTATTTTACTTCAACATAGGGCATGATGTAAGTTGTATCCTTTTGTTTCATTACTAGTCAGAATGTATTGTTACAACAGCAAGTTGGTATGTATTTAATCATCGGCATGAGGCTTTGTCACAAAAATATGTTGTTACTCATTATTCATGGTCGGGCATGGTGTCATGTGTAATCGTTTACTTCAACACAGGGCATGATGCAACATGTGCCCTTTTGTTTCATTACTAGGAATAATTCATTGTACAACAGTGAGATCTTATGTGTTTAATCACAGGCATTATGTAATGTGTGTATACTAGTTAGCTCTTCTCAAGAGTACACCTAATTCTAACAAGCATGATGTAATAACCAATTGTGGGTGCAAGAAATATATTAACCATGGACATGATGTACTAACCTTATTTTGTGGCATAATATAGGATTTATTTAGGGAAAGCAATCAGGTGGTGAACGAAATGGTCACTACAACACTACAACTATTATTGCATCATATATTCATGGTTTCACTATCCTCTTGATGGTTGACTCGCTTGGAGGGATTCCTAGTATAACTTCTCATATTCATTAAAAAGTGTCCCATGATTTATGCAAGGAAATGAGTCTCACAATCAAGTGAGAGTTATCCTACCCTGTAGGTAGAAGTGTTTGTAGAAATAATCAATATTGTAAACATCATAGGTTCAATAATAACCAATAAGGATCGTCCACCAAAATTAGTTAACCCAGATAATACTCTCTCTAATTATAAGGAGGATATTTGGGAAGATTTCCAACCTACCATAATTGCATAATTGTGCATAATTTCAGTAGATCAGAGATGATCAACCTTATAGGAAAATTACAACACTATCCATCTGGGTTTTCACTATCATCTCCCAAAAATGAAAACAACGATCTTACCACCTAGAAATCCTAGCAGAGGCCAGTAGTTGCAATAAAGACAAATATGTCAAGTATAGTCAATTCTATTAGTCTAGTATCAACCGAAATGTGAATAAGCCCAGGAAAAATAATAATAAATTGAAAGATAGTTGTCAACCCTCAAACAATCAAGTCCAAGAACACTTCGTTCTCTCCAATTACATACGCTACTCAGGTTTTGGGATGATGCATACATTTTAGCTTCAAATTCGAGTTTGCAACCTCAGCATGATTGGATATGCAAGGAAACCTGTAGACCTAACATTTAAACTCGTAACAAGTATCCAAGGGGCATTTTTCAATTATGGTAAATGCATCCATCATGATTCACTACTTAATCCTTTAAATCACATCTAGGATAATGTTGCCAATAGGCCCAACCTTAACAATAGGGTGTTAGAATTGCCAATTTCAAGTGTTCCTATTTCCCCTTTATCAAGACTATTTCCTTTGCCTATGTGGTTGGATACGCTAATTTTTCCTCCCGTGGGTAATTAATTCATTAGGGACATTACAAATACCTCTTTACAAAACATGTGTTGAGATTATAAAATCCAATAAAACTTTATCCTTATGTCAATGGGAACAACCACAAGGGAGTGATGCCTCCTACTACCATAATTTTTGATTGCTTGTAACGTGAGAATGCTTGTTGTGTAGCCATCACCCTCCCTTCCTACTAGAAAACTCTTACAAGTGACAATCCACAATTCCCTTTCACATGCCTTGTTAAAAATATCCCTTGTTAAGTAAGATAGCCTAACATCTATGCATTTTGGAATTGTTTCTACAACATAAAATGTCTCTGCTTACAAAAATTAATATCCAGCATTGAATGAGATAAAAGATCCACAAGAACAAATAAATTTCTATATACCATGATCTTTATGCCAATGTGGCTGATGAAAAGATAGTGATGCTTCCTAAAAATATAATGGTTGATTTGTTATGATATAAATATATTTGTTTCTTAGCTTTCTCCCCTAAAAAATACCTCTTTCATATTCTTTCCTAAAAAATGTTTATTGATAGGTGGGATATGCTTAACATCTATGCATCTTAGAATTGTTTCAACATAAATTCTCTCTATCCAAAAATTACTATCATATATTGGTTGAGAGACTTGGTCCACAACAATGTAAAAGCTTCAATATACCATGATCCTTATACCAATGGAGGCAACCACTACGGAGTGATGCCTTATACTAACAATGTGGTGTGAGTGTGGTTGTCGCATTTGCGCAACATCTACATCTTGAAATTGTTTCAGCAATATAGATCATATATTTATACAAAAACCATTATTTAAAATTGGTTGGAAATGGTCCATTATAACATATAAGCCCCAATATACCATGATATTTATGCTAATAAGGGAAATACAAAGGAGTGGTACCTTATACATAATGGTTGATTGGGTGTAGTGTGAGTAATATTTTGCATATAAATATTACCGCGTACATAGGTTGAAATGAGTGATTCAAAACAAAATATAAGCTCCAATATACCAAGATCCTTATGCCAATGGGGGTTGTGACAAGGGAACTACACCTGCCATTCATATAATGCTTGCTTGTAGTGTGAATCTATGTATAGTTTTTTCTTGACTTTCTCCCCTCCCTTTGTGCAAAAGATAAAATAAAAGTTTATTTTATGGCAATAGTCCACAATGTTCCTTTCACATGCCTCTAAAAAGAATTACCAATGCCAAGTTCAACATACCTAACACTTATGCATCTTAGAATTGTTTTTACAATATGATACTTCTCTATACAAAAAATACTAGTGTGTGATGGTTGAAAGAAGTGGTCTATAGAAATATATAAGCTCCAATATACCATTATCCTTATGTCAATTGGGACAACCACAAGACAATAGTGCCTTTGACTAACATAATCATTGATTACTCTATATACTCTAATAATAATTAATAAATCACTTATCCACAATTATTCATAATACCTTTCTCACATACCTTCCAAAAAAACTATCCATTGTTAAGTAGGAAATACCTTATATAAATACATGACAACACATTTTGAAATTGTTTCTAAGACAAACACCTCTCTCTTACCATGCATTACAAACCAAATCTACCTTAACAATGATTAATAAAAATACATATTTAAACTTCGCTAAAAAACCTTGAAACCTAAAACTTTACTCATCACAAAGTCCTCTCCTAATGAAATGACCATTTTCCGCCCAAATGAGCACTATTCCAATAAAATAATTATGTTTATACTCCAAAAGCCACCATTGAACTTCATCTTTGCATTCATGACCCATCGATCTTTGTGGCAAACTTTATCACAAAGAAATTAAAAACATAAATAACTCATATAAGTAAATCCACCTCTTTCTTAAATGGGTTTTTAGGTTAGTTTAAATTCACCTTAATTATTGGTTTATTAATGACAACGAGTTATTAAATTCTTAAAAATCTAAGTCATCTTTTTCTTTATAATATACAAGTTTTTCAGCACATAGTGTTAGTGTAAATTTATCTTTAACTCTATTTACCGAGGATTAAATGAATTAAGTACTATAAAATGAAACTTTTTTAATTGTTGAAAATTTATCATTACACTCACTTCAAAATTAGTCTTTCCTTCTCTCTATATATAGTGTCAATTGGGTTATTTTGGGTGGTTGAGTGAAATGATTGTTATCTTTCCCACCTAAGTTCAAATCCCCACTAAAATGTTGAGTTTTGATGTCTTGAAAAATATTGTTGCAATAGCTTTGAGCCTGAAAAAAACACTCTTAAATAAGTATAATCGTGAGTTGGCCTAGTACTAGCAACCACACTCGTGCCTTCAAACTAAGCCTGATTTCTTTCCGCAAATATATATACATATTTCATTTTGTTTTAAAACAACATTTTCATATATATATATATATATATATATATATATATATATATATATATATATATATATATATTATATTATGCATAAATCTTATATATTATTTATATTATGTATAAATCTCATAATTTTATTTTATATATAGCAAAATTTTTAATAATATGGTGGTTTAGTTCAATTTATTTCCAAATCATGTTACTACTGAATCACCAACCTAGATCCATCTTAACTCAGGATCATATATCTTTGATCTCTCTCAACTCCTAGTATATTGAAAATTAAGATAAATCTAGGTTAATTTAATTATTAATTATAATTACAATTATTAATAAATTAATTATAATTATAATTATTAATGTTATATTTTATTTTATTTTAGTCTTATGTTCTTTGACCCAATCAAAATGTTTAATTGATAATTCCCCCCAATCGCCGTCACTATAAATCATTATTGGTGATGGACTTTTAATGTCACCACAACACCTATACTTTCGGCGACGCCACCTTTGGTGACGTTCAGTTTTTGGTGACGAAGGCTCTTTTGACCCTCACCAATGAGCTTATGGTGACCATTTTCGCCCCTCACCAATGTCCTTTTTTCTTGTAGTGCGAGGTGTGACACGGTGATGGGACTCACACATGAGTAGTTATGATAGTGGGTGGGAAGGACAGGCCAACTGGCCCTCGCAAGTGCGGCAAGCCTAGCAAGGCAAGTGAAAGTAATAAGGAGGAGGGTGGTGACAGTTTTCATTATATGAGCCATCCATTGGAATCCATGCAGCATATAAGAAAGGAAATTTAATTTCGAGACAAATCAACGAGCACATTTGGCAGCAGAAGGACGGGCTACACACAGGCGCGCCTCCATCTGCAGTTAGTGTTGGTTCTCTGGTGGGAAGACAAGTTTTGCGACACAAGAACTGGGTCACGCTAGGCTAGGTCTTCCTACTCGCACCAGGACTACTAATATTTCTTCCGACTACAATTTGGAAATGATGACTCGAGCAACTACTCCGCCACGCAGTCCAGCCCAGAGAGGTAGGGGTAAGAGAAACAGTGGTCATCAGGCTGAGGGGCAGTCCAGCTCGCCAACTGGCAATCCACGAGGCCGGAAACACACTGGGCATATCATCAAAGAGGTTGTGGAGCCTACCAGTTGAATACGGAAGAGGAAATCTGATAGTTGATTGAGGAGTGGGAGGAAAACTTAAACCATAATGCGGAGAATATGGATATGGAAGCAAAAGACTGGCGGGAGTTGGTGCCTGACCCCGGGAAAACTCGTGAAAAGATGACACAGTTTAAACATTCCCTCTACCTTTACTGTTCTATGAAAGGAATATTGGCTAAGGCCTTAGAACATGTTGCAACAAGTATGGCCATTGTTGTCCAATAATTCCCAAACTATCAAAAAGAATTTGAGAAGTTGCAATTCCAATTGCACAAATAAGAAGGGTAGTTTCCTCGCATTGAAGAACATGTGCCTTGTGTGATGATTGCAACAGAACTTCCGGGAAACACGGTTTAGGACCCCACACCAGTGGAATCTTCCTCTGCTCAGGAGGTTGATTAGTTATGATAATGGATCTCTTTTTTTTTTTATATATGGTTATGAATAGGCAGCAAGCATTTACTGTTTCTGGTGTAAATAAGAAGGTAGAAGACATAATCTATATAGATAAATGGTCATACTTTGCATGGCTAGAAATATTTAAGTTGTATAGTTTTTGGATGGGCTACAAAATTTTTAGGTGGCCAACTTGGTTACCCACAAGGCAAGTTGCAGCCACCCAATGCTATCTATGATATGGTTGTAATTTGCTATTTATATTAATAGAAAAAGAAGAACCACCAATCTTACAAAAAAAAATGTTTAGTTGATATTATAATTATTATTTTTTTTTTTCTTTTCCTTTTTTTGATATAGCCAAAATGTTTACAAGACATTACATTACATCTCTACCATGTTGGGTTGGATAGTACCATGCTCAACTGGATAGTGCTTCACAAATGTGTAGCAAAAGATCACATAATTATTCACTCTATATATAATATTTTTTCCTAACATTTAATTAAACCTTATTATACATGTCGTAGTCAATTTTGCATGAACTAGCTATTAGTTGTGTTTGATCAAAAAAAATTGTAACACCTTCACTTTTGTATTTTGCATTAACTAGCTATTAGTTGTGTTTGACCAAAAAAAAATTGTAACACCTTCACTTTTGCATTTACTAGTTATTAATTGTGTTTGACCAAAAACAAAATTGTAACTCCTCCATAGTTTTAACATTACCAATTGAATATTGTTTTTTTAATAACATTTAAATTTATTTATTTTAAATGTAATTAGTTCAATTCTTACAACTCTTATTTTTTCATCATTACTTTTGTACAAAGGTATTTAATAAAAATAACTATGACTATTACACAGCCCACCCTCCACTCTATAATGAAAGTATTGGTGTCACGTCACAGTAGTGTCATTCTACATCTATCAAGAATGTCATTGAATTCTAAGAAGACAAGCGTTGCGATTAATTTAAGGAGGGAGTGGGCTAACCATTCGACGAAATGGCCTTGGGCTATGTGCCCCTGGCCACCATCGTATATATCCGGCGAATCCCTCTGCCCCTTGCGGGCCCCACGCCCCTCCCTGTCTCCGTCCCACAATGTTAGATTTAATGTTCCCCGTCTACTGTTCCCGTAACGGCTAACTCGTCACCGTTTCGGGACTCCCACATGAGCCGCCACACGAGCTTGCGCAGCTAGTTTCATGGCTGAAGGGACATGAATTCAAATTTCAAACCAAGCGACGCAGACGAAGTAATGGGTTTCATGGCTGAAGGGACATGAATTCAAATTTCAAACGAAACGATGCAGACGAAGTAATGGAGGCTACTAACCTCGGCTCTCGAGTTGCCGCCGAAACTCGATTTCAAAATTTTCCTCTCACCTATTCATTTCGTCGAATGGTTAGCTTGGTTATTCCGTCAAGTGCTTCTATCGAGAGTATTTGGGATTCCGAGTATTTGTGCATTCCCTTTCTGTCTTCAAGACTCAACAAAGCAGCAGCAAAGCAGAGCACTCCGCAGAAAAGGGAGTAAGCTAAGAAAAGCAACGCAGCGCAGCAAAGCAGCAGAGCAGCGCAGTAGAGCACCATAGCATAGCAGAGAAGCAGAGCAAAGCAACAGGTTGTTTTTAAAGGAATTTTAAGTAAATTTCCCGTTTAGATTAGACTAAATTAAATTTTTATTCTAAATTTATGTATTGCTTGCTAAATTTTATTTTATTTCAACTTCAAACTTTTTGTATCGCTTGTTTTGTTCAATTAATGTTCTGTAGCGGAAACTCCACCTCATGGCCTCTTAGCGGTAACTCCCCATGTTGACCCCCATGATTCTTTATTTATCTATTTGTTAGAGAGAGTTACTGCAATTTAGCTAAGCAAAGTATTGTTTAATTTGCAGTAACTTGCTAAGGTGGTGAGAGAGCGGCAACTCATTGTTGCAGTAGTGGCAACAGCGAGTTTCCGCCACTGTAAGTGTAATGCCGCCACTGTAAATTTTAATTTTGAGCAGTGGCGGGAACTCGTTGTTGCAGTAATGGAAACAGCGTGTTGCCGCTACTGCTCAAAATTAAAATTTACAGTGGCGGCAACACACGGTTACAGTGGCAGAAAATCGATGTTTCCGCTACTGCAACAGCGAGTTTCCACTCTCTCTATGTTGCCGCCACTGTAAATTTAAATTTTGAGCAGTGACGGCAACTCGTTGTTACAGTAGCAGCAACAATGAGTTTCCGCGACTGCAACAACGAGTTGCCACCGCTGTAAATTTTAATTTTGCACAGTGGCGGAGACAGCGAGTTTCCGCCACTGTAAGTGTGTTTCCGCAAGTAAAATTAATTGAGTTTTTATTTATATTGCAAAATTCATTTTTTATTTAGCCCACGTGGTGTAGAACAGTCGGTGATGGGGTGCACTGTTAAGGCACTCCGTTCTGTAAGGTCACCGGTTCGAAACCCGTGGGTGGGATGGGAGGAGAAAAAATGGAAAGATTAGGATTAGTCTAAACTAGAAAAAAAAAAAAAAAATTCATTTTTTATTTAAGAAAATTTAAGAAAATTGCAAACTTCATTTTTTATTTATTTCGTACAGAGAACGGAAACTCTATTAATGATATTTAATTAAACTATTTTCTTGTTTTCCATATGGTTGAAAAATGGGTCCTCGCTATCTAGATATGGTGCCATCCAAACCCAAGGAATGCATGGACAAGGTTCGTGCTTCATAATGAAGCCCTGAGCCAAGTTTATCAAAATAGTAGACAAATACCTGGGATTACAACGAACAATGAGGCATACTATCATGCATTGATAGAGCGCCTCACGACTGCACGGATTTATGGTGCAAATGACATTTTCACTTACGCTAACTCCGAGTTAATCATCAACCAGATGAATGGCACCTTCAAAATTAGAAGACCTAACCTAAAGCCCCTTCACTAGCAAGCAAAATCCATTGTTGCACCATTCCACGATTTTGAGATTATGTACCAATCTGATGTCCAAAGGTTCTGTGATTCAATACTTTCTGAAGCAGCATCCAAAGGACGTGGATGTGGTAGATTTGTGGAGCCAACATGTGCTCCAATTATTACTAATAGGCATCATTATAGATTTCCTATTAATGAATGGATTGTTGCTCTGATTGGGATTGGGGTTATTATGGGGGGGAGTAATATTATTGTGTTCATATTTTTTGAGATGGATTGGAGCAACCTAATCTCCATCATTTTTGTATGAGTTGTTTTTTATAGATGGCCTCAATATTTTTTGGTCTTATATCTCAACACATGTATGTAGAAAATGTATTTTTCAGTAATATTATTAATGGAATTACATTTTTAATACAGTTTAGTTATGTCATTAGATTATGTGATGGATACTTTTATTATGCCTTTTATTCTGGAATTAAAATTCCAAACTCATTCAATTGTGCTGGCACATGTACAGAAGCATTGTCATGTATTTAATAGTTTTATCAGCAAATAGAGGATTCCAAAATATGCTACAAAACCATATATTTATTCATTATAATGCGTTCAATACACCTTCACAATTCCAACTTCTATGAACATTTATTCATTCATTATCCATGAGCAACACATGGTCCCATAATTTATACAAGCCTCTTTTTTTACTATAATGAGCTCTAATTATTATGTGAAATTATGAACTTCATTAAGAAATTATGTGAGATACCCTTGGTTACAAGCCAACCAAGATAGATTAAATATCAATCATTATTTGTCCTTTATACATGCATGGCTAAATGAAAAATGCAAATGTGACATCTTGCACTTTTGCAATCCATAGATCCAACCTCATTTAAGCGGCAGAAATGTATAAATATCCAAACCAACAATCCAATTGTTGTGAATTTCTCCATCATCAACATATACAGCGACAAGGCCAGGTGTTTTGAACTAAAGCACATTTTTACATCCATGACAGCAACAATAGCTTAGCCTGCAAACAGAGAATATAATATGAAGAACTTGCAAATCAATGAAGTTATCTTGACAACCCAACTCTTTAACATTGTTATGTACTGAGAACAAAACCCACACAGGTACCAATGCAAGTGAATAATGCCCAGGGATATGCTTTGAAAATCATTAAGGTATATATGATTTTATGATTTGAATGAATTGAAAAGTTAGCTTCACGTGGACTTGTAAAGGGGAACATTCATCCCCATCATAACAAGTTTATATTAAATCTAGCCATACAGAGACTATTGATCTGGAGATTCAAGGTCTGTTGTCTTCAGAATCTCATATAAACTTTGCCTAAAGTTTTAATAAAAAGCCAATCTTTTGATTATGAGAAAATGCACATGTGGTGTTAGTAGATAGGTCAACAATTTCATAATGGAATGCATTTTTACAGCATGGGCTCTTTATTTTCACATCTTACCAAGCATATTGATAGATATTTATATATTGTAATTTTAATTTTTTTTAAATTAAAGTAACTTCAATCTCCTATTTCGAAGATATGTTTTAAAAATCTTGAATAACTTCAATTATCATTATAAACTCTTTATCGAATCGCACCTTATTTAACGATCAACTCATAAAGTAATTTATCCTATCTTGAAGGTACGTTGAACACAATATATAAAAAAGTTACATTTTTATTTTTAATAGTATTTAGAACTTTATAATTAAACTTTTAAAAAATTTCTTAAGAGTGGTTGGCTGGGTGGTGGGGTTCCATATAACTATCAAAAGATTAATTGGCAATGAAAAATCAATGATATTCATCATGTGGTTGAAATGACTTTCATTTAACCGTCCACATATCTATTTCCCGACCCCTTGCGGCAACACATGTCTACATACGGGCACCGCCATAAATAACTTGTCCCCATTATTAATTTATTACTGTACCCATTACCCCAACTCTTCAATTGCGCCATTGTCCCACATTTGAACTCTTGCAAACATTTAACACAACTAGAGCCGCTCTGAACTCTGGCTAGAGATGGGAGGTGCAAGAATACGCCATGAAAGTGCTAAAGAATTGTTAGACTAATTTCCACCTGTTAAACAATTATTTGAACATGTCGGTTGGATAAATTATATTCACAGGTTTCAGGGGCATGACAATGACATAGCCCTAGAATTCATCATGCATTATAGGGAGGGTAGATCGAAAGTATTAGGGACAGTGGTGCATGTGAAAGAAGAGGCGATTGCTGAAGTGTCAGGGTTACTCCAGATGGGAGAAAAGTGGTTTGCACCCCGAAAACCCCAACCTGATATTGTGAGAAATTTCCTTGAGGCAGGTGAACGACTGATCAAGAGTGGCTCAGGATATGAGAGGAAGTCATTACCACAACCCTAGTTAGATGTTGCATTCCTTTTCTAGAGATTTTTCACTTGTGAAGGAAGGTATGTGGTTATTTATTATGAGCACCTCCGCTTGTTAGACCACCTACGTCATGGCAGGTTGCTTAACATGCCTTTATTTCTTGCAAAAACCCTAGACCAAATGGCCCGAGGTGTGCAGAAATCAAAGCGGCCACTCGAAATCCTTTCCCACCAATGCCTTGTTAAAATTTTGGTGGTTGTTGCGCTGTAAATGGAAAGGAGAACTTGGGATGAAGTAGTTGGAGGGCCATTGCATGTTGAAGCTTCAACTCCACCCCATGACCTCCAAGCTGCAACTCCGCCCCATGACCCCCCAGCTGCAACTCCGCACCATGACCTCTCAATGGCAACTCGGCACCATGCCCTCTCAGTGGAAAATCCACCCCATGACCCCTCAGCAGCAACTCCACCCCAACACCCCTCAGCGGCAACTCCACCCCATGACCCCATAGCAGCAAATCCGCCCCTTGACCTCCCACCTGTATAAATTCCCATAGAACCTTTCCATATGGCAACTGAGCCACCATGTGTTCAAACTAGGAGGGTTTCTAGGGTTTTTGCTGCTAAAGATGCATATAAAGGAGATGGCCAAGATGATGATGATGAAGTACAAATATTGGGGAGTAAACCTGTGACCAGAAGATTGAAAGGATACAGGAAACGCCCAGCAATAGTGCCAAAAGCCAAGAAGAACAAGGGAAAGAGAGGTCGTTATGCTCCAGTTCCTCAAACCCTCCCCATTGTTACATAAAAACTCCTAGAAGAGATAGCAGTAGAAGAAGAGAAAGAGAAAAATCAAGAGTATCCACAAGATATATTAATTGAAGGTGTCATGGATGAAGGATGCATGGAAGAAGGATTAGGCCATCTTGCTGACATAAAAGAACAAGTTGATAAGCTTCCCTCTCCTGATTCTGACTATGAATACATAGCGGATCTAAGCGAATGGTACCGCTCAGATGGCCTTATCTCAATCCAAATGTTGTATGCAGATGAAGAGGAGTACCAGCAATTGTGTAGGGAAAAAGTGTTGGGCCAACCAACTGCACAACCCAAATTGTTTGGGGATGATCAGGAGGACCAATCAAATGCACAACCAAAATTATATGGGGATGGTCAGGAGGACCAACCAATTGCACAACCAAAATTGTATGGTGATGGTCAGGAGGATCAATCAACTACACAACCAGAGTTATATGGGGATGATCAAGAGGACCAACCAACTGAACCACCAAAATTAAGAAAGAAGCACTTTGCAAAATTAAGTACCTGTAAACATCTTCCTCTGTATATTTCATTGTTAAGGAAGAATAGGACTCTCCAGATGAAAAACAGACAACTATAGATCAAAGTTAAAACCCTAACAAATGAGCTTAGACAAAAAGAAACTTTTGATAGATTAGATTGCTTGGCCCAAGTTGCAAAGTCCATACCCATTGATGACACAGGCATTCCTTCTCCAGGGGTCCAACAAGATATACCCCTTGGAAAAAAACCGACTGATGACATTGAAGTTGCAGAGTCCATACCCATTGATGACATAGGTATTCCTTCTCCCAGGGTCCAACAAGATTTACCCCTTGGAAAAAAACATACTGATGACATTGAAGTTACAGAGTCCCATACCAAAATCACAATTGTCCATACAGAGGAACAACAACCAAATATGAAACTAACAGAGTATGAGGAACTAGAGATCAAACTGACCAAAGACATTAGTGAGCAAAAAGATGATGAGGAACCAAAGGATAAATTACAGTTGTCTAAATACGCATATCCGAGACACCAAATACCTTACATTGTGCACAAAAAATCACTTCCTGACCTTGCCAAGATATTTGAAGAAGAACATCAAAACAAAGTTTTATGAAGACATTAAAAAACAGTGGCTAAGATGGAAAGGGAAGTGACCAAGTTGGAGAAGGATAAGCAAGAACTCAAACAGCTAATGGATGGTGTGCTCACTTGCAGGGCTCCTTCAACCAATTATAATGCGTACTTGACTGAAAAATTCATGATATTTAAAAAGAATGCTATCATCCAAAATATCCCTCTCCGGTTTGAAAGCAATGATGGCTTCTTGGAGGCATATATGTCAATTTGTGATCAAGATAAATACTTTCTCTGTGAATTATACCAACATAATTTTTTGGTACCTTATAATACAAAATGGAACCCCAACCATGTTACAGGGGATGTCCAATTGAGGGCATTTGTATCGTATTTGAGAAACCAGGGCAGTTGGTTGGATGATCTGAACATTTATTTGCATAATTCTGAGAGCCTTATGTGGGTTAAAGGAGAACATCCCTGTTGGAGAGGTAAATCCCCTTTGTAGACAGAGGCGATCCCTAGTAACCTAGATTGGGTCTAGCAACAATCAGACACGCAGTGACGCAAGTCTCTAGTTATAGAAACGACAAAACACAACGAGTTGCCTATGTCAGGTCCTACGCAATGGTAGTCAAAGAAAGGATGACGCTTCTCGTCCTTCGCTTTGGCAGATCACGATCCTTCCGCTTAACACATCCGAACACCTGCACACATGTGAAGAAACACAACGATACACGGCATAGAATCTAAATCTTGTAACCATACATCAGTCAAAGAGGATGTAATTCATTGCATCAAAACAAAGACACATGAATGAAACCATAATCAAAGTCGCTTATCCTTAATAACAATAAAATAAAGATACAACTCGAAGCTCTAATGCTATATCTTCCTTCGGCGGGGTCCATAGCGGAGCACATCTCAATGAAGATCATCGGGAATGGGACAAAGCTCTCTCTCTTCGGCTTGGCTCTCAAAGGATGTCTGGCGATATTCTCCTTGCTATAAGTTCAGCTCTTGCTTCTCTAGTCCTACTAGGACCACTAGCTTGCTAAGGGAAAATGGAAAGCTTATATAGATGGTGGAAGGGGAGTTTGGATCCCTAAAATTGTGGGATTTTCTCTATCCTCAAGGAAGCTTCCATGATAGGTGGAAAACCACCTCCCATATATGAAGATCCGGAGCCAAAACTCCCAACTCATTTTAGAGACTCGTTCAGGAGTTTGTTGGAATCAAACTTCCACCATTTATTTTTTAAAACAATCTTTATTAAGCATGGCGTGAGCAATACACTGGGACAAAGCGCCAGTCGGTGCGCCCTCTTTGGTGGATTTCCCCCATTGGCGCAAGGGCTAAACTGGCTAGTCGCGCCAAGGCCAAAAGATCATTTTTTAGGGTTTTTCAAAGGAAAATTTATTCAGAGGAATGATTGTCCTTGTAAAGGGGGATGCCATGAAAGTGGTTTCAAGTTATGTCACTTCTCACAGGTCATGAAATAGGCCCTCCAATGTGCGGGACGGGGGATTGCAAGGACGATGACAAATTTTTGTGTAACAGATGCCCCCTAAATCATGAGGCCCGAGAGAGAGAGAGAGGGGTGAAATTATTTATGAGAACGTGCGCAACTGAAAACACTGCTGTCGGAAGACCTGCATACAAGTACAACTGATATCTCTAATACATGATATGTGGTATGGGCGCAGCCATCCATATACAATAAGCGGGATCCATGGTATGGACGTAGCCATCCAGTAAGGATCAACAAGCAAACTCAGGTATGGTCACAGCCATCCAATCAATGAGTCACGCAACTAATCATGATAATCCACAAAATCCATAGCCTGGATTCCATCAGACAAAACCCAGGGTCTCACGCTCCATCTCGACCCGAACAAAGTACAAGTCCAAGCATGTGAATAAGTGAGCTAAAGTCGAACATGCAATAACATCGTTTGATTACCAGCCAATGATGAAAGTCGTTAACAGACACGAGAGGATCCACCAATAATGACGATGTCCCTCAAGGTACTAGAGGTACAATCCACGGAATGTGAACAGTGAGCTGGCGTCGAACACCTACAGAATCATTCGATCGAAGGCCAATGATGAAAACCTTGCGTCAAACGCGAAGAACCTGCCATTGAGGCATGCAGGCCCCAAGGTACCAGGAGGGAGTCTCTAGATCAGCTTCCTGGATAATGAGCTGAAGTCGACAAGAAGTGACCTCGATCGAAGGTGGGCCATAATGTTTCCCACATCATCGACGCGAGATAGAGGAACATAATGTTTGTGAATCAGGATCAGTAGAGAATCATAGGAGGGTTGAGAACTGCAAAGGTCAACTTCCCTTGAACATATTGGTGGTACAACACTGGATTTGGCAGTATTTGACATCAAAATATCTGAGGTCATGATGACGAGGAAAATAGCAGATGAAAGGTCAAAAATGATAACCCAAACCCATGGAGGCAAGCGGAAAACGAGACAAGATGTCCCCAACCCGACACGAATGCAGACAAGTGCCATGTTCAAGAGCGACATACTACCGACACGATGATGATACTGGTTTCATTCTTTCCCCACCATTTCTGGCGAGTACCCCAATTATTTTTGAGAAGAAGCTTGAAGGGGATATCATATTCTTGTGATATAAGTTTGTCCTTCGGACAAATCCAACCTAGTACATTTAACGAGCCCTAGGAAGGAAGAACTCGAGTATCGTCATTACGACAAAATCCAATGTCATCAGATTTTAAAGAGTATGACAAAGGAAGAACGCGGCGTCTTTTCATGTTTAGAGAGTTTGAAAAGACAGCGGAAAAGTAAACTCCCACAGTCCCTTTTCGTAGATAGTTCCTCAGATCCGAAAAGGTAGAAAACTACGTCTAAGAAAACCTCCTAGTCGCAATAGGCTAGGGTATTTCTTTTTCGTAAATGATCTATCCCAGCCCGAAAAAGGGGTAAACGTATACTGGGTAGATGTCGTTTCGCAGCCAATTTAATGATATCAAAACGACAAGCGACTCGGAAATATTTTCATGTTTAGAGAGTCAAAAAAGAGCTGAAAGATGACTCCAGTAGTGGCTTTTTAAAGTTTTTACCGAGTTCGAAAAAGTATAAAATACAACTCGTATCGTCGTCCTAGTTATGTGAAAACCTGTTGCTGCACAAGAAAGCAAGCGTAAAACCCATTTTTCAACAAAATATAATAAAATAATGGAAAAATAAGCTTCAAACCTAATTTTATCTTGAAAATTTATAAATATGCCAAAAATAGTAAAAACATATTTACTTTTACTTTTTACCTCTTGTGGAGAGCAACAGTGAGTTTTTCCTGTGCGAACTTGCAGCGACGATCATGGATGATCCAGTGCATCATTTCAATTCTCGTTTTTTCCAGGTAAGAGGCGCTTCCCTTAGCCATGTTTTAATCCATTTTTTATAGAATTCCACTATGACTTTGGATCCCTGAGGGGATATTTGCAATTTTAGGGCTCACCCAATTGGCGCGGGTAAGGGGCACGGACTCGCGCCAATTGGCTCCTTTTTTCAAAGGGGTCGCGCCAATGGCGCAACCTAAATTTCCACTCAAAATTTACAAAATATGAACCAATCAACCGGATTTTTGAGTGTTCAAGGAATATAATGAAGTTTTTATGACCATTTTGGTGCAGATACACAGTCACAATGGTGATCGATTGGAAATAAAGGGAGCATAGAGAAGAAGATGAAATGGCCATGGAGAATGAGGCATGTATGAACGCTCTCCTGGATTACGGCTTAAAAAATTTCTTCATGACACCATGCCTCAGGGCACAACCTGAATTACTGCAGTACTTGGTTAATAGCTGGGACGAGAACAAAGAAAATTTTAGGCTTCGAGACCAAGTGTTGGAGCTCGAAGTATCCGATGTTTACTTCATAACTGGATTATCTCACAGAGGTCCAGTTCCGATCTTGACAGGTACTAGGCCATCTGATGAGAAAATGGCAATGGTGATGAAAAGAGTGTGCCCAGGGGCACGAACAGGATCAGGCAGTGGGAAGGTTGACATCCACACGGTCCCCGATCTAGCACTCAGAGTGGTGCTCCATACCATTACGCGGGTTGTGGGGTCACAGACACCGCATGAGGCCCCTAAAACACAGCTCCTCATAGCATCAGAATGCATGAACCTGACACCATTCGATTGGGCCACTGCCATAACAATGAACATCAAACGGCAGTTGATGAAGTGTAAGAAGGCCAAACTAAAGCAGTTTGGGTACGGATCTATCTTGGTATCATTCATCCTCGAACGACTACCAATCTTCCAGGGCCAAGGGGCGATAACCGTCGATCCACCGTTGAGAGAGCCACGGATGGCTCGATGGGCAGCACTGATGCCCACATCAGGAGGGGGCTAGCGAATGTCATGGAGGCCCGAGTTCTTTATATGGCTTTGGCGACAATTGATCATTGTAGAGGACTGGCCCTATGCCAGTACTGACTTCACGGGAGACCCAGATCTTCCACTCCCGAAGGCGGAAGACTGGGATGAGGAGATGGGTAAGACTCTTTTTGATTTTGTGTATTTTATAATTTTATTTTTTTTGGTATACATGCATGTTCTAACAAGAAATCCTATGTGTATGCAGATGTTGGCCCAGAGAGGCCCGTCGGGATGTCACCGATCGCACGGAGGACCCCGCTTTCCTATGACCCTCAAGGCGAGGGTGGCAAGGGGAGTGAGCTAGTTCATAACTTGGAGGGAATCACGCGTGGGATCCCTGATTATGCTCGCCTAGCAGATGTCCCATTGGATTATCAGAGGCACACCGTGGGGGTGCCTAGTCACCTTCATCATTTACTGAGGTGATTGGTGCGGGCAGTGACATGCTACCATGAGCACCACGCTGACTAGTCATCTAGGCTTTTCATTTGCACATTTTTGAGAGACATCATGTCTCCAGCTATTATTAAAATAGACATGTATATTTTTTGAATTTTATGTGATGCACACAAAATGCAAACATTTCGACATATATATGTATATATCTATTTCTGGATGGATCTTTTTACATATGATGATGTTTTTAAATATGTTACGCAAATTTCTAATGCATTAATTACATAACACACAACCCAATCGAAAAGTTCACAAAATACATCACACCAATCACATTTTATTTTTCACTAGCTTAAAAGCACACATGCAAACATGCTTGAAACAATAAGGAAAATCGGGCATGCCGCCAGCATGGTGTCTCAATTTGAGGTACATGCCCCCCAAGCTTCAATCCATAGGAAATGGAGTGAAGTTTCAACACATAAGAGATTCGATCAAAATCTAACAAAACTTGAATTGAACAGGATCTTGTTTCATTATTTTAACGAGGTTGACACACTTAAAATAACTGTCCTCGTTGCAGCCTGTTTCATTGTTTTAGGAGCTTAACACAAGAAGTGGAACTATGCTCTAACGAGCTCAAAGGAGGAGGCTCAAGAGGGGGATAACCATATGCAAAACGCTTGATATAATCGAACATTTCTCCAGGCCAGGCATGAATGAGGAACGATGATGTCCATCACTCCACGACAGATCTTCAAGAGACATCGTTTCAACGATAGCTTCATCAGAAGGGAAGACTTCTCTTAAAGGATCGAGAAAATATGCATCGTCGAGCCAAGGGGTTTGAGAATATACAGCGAGAGCCATGCTCAAAGGAGCATGTTCAAAAGGAGGAGGACCTAATGCAGCGACGATCTCATAATAATTGATCTCGACTGGAGTCAAAAGCATCGAGTCCCCGAAAGAGGTCACATGTTTAGGCGAAGGGATGATCCAAGGGTCATCTGACCTATAGATCATGTTAACTAGAATGGTGTGCGGTGGTGGCGTGGAAAAAATACCCATGAGAACGGGGTCTTTGAGGAGACTGGGTCCTACACTGTCAGGGGGATTGGGAATTTGATCCACGTAAGGTACGTTGTTCTCAGAGGATGAGGTAAAGAAAGACAACTGATCGACAGTGATGATCTTGCCCTCATGAGGAAAATTCAAAAGCCAGAAGAGGGTGGACAGAACGCATAGCATGGCGTGAGTTCAACTGTGACCAAGAAGAAGATTATAGTTGAGCTTGGCGTCAACTACTTCGACTTCCACGTTGACTGTCTTACCCTGTAAAGTGATCGGTAAACTCTGGAGAACACTCAGGGGTTTTGATTCCTTACCATCAAATGCCTCTAGGGAATTTGGTGATGAGGTAAGATTTGGAGAGCCAATGGTTTTCCAGCAGGTAGATGACATAACACAGGTGGAAGCACCTTCGTCCACAACGGCTCTATGGATGTTGAGGCCGTTGATACTGACTTGTATAACAAGATCGATTTGATGTGGAAGCCAAGGGACAAAATTTTCCAAGTCGAAGGTGAGAAGACTAGAATCGGCAGGATCAATTCCACTGATTGCGGACAACAGAGCTTTCCGTTGTGATGGGAAACTTTGAAGTGCTTCCAATGCAGACATTACGGAAGGCGCCTGTGCTAGATCCTCAACAATGTTGTAGTGCTGAGAAGCACGAGCGTTTGGATTATAGGAAGATTTTCGAAGAACACCTTTGGAAGGTGGCCTTACAACGGGTTCAGCGTTGGGCTTCTCGATTTCTAAAGGACCGGAGACAGGTGGGGGAGGTGGGCCATCAATGACTTCCTTCCCAGCTGCCTGATGTGATCCAGCATAATCCTTCGAACGAGTGGCAATCGAGACGGCAACACCATTCATCATAAAAACTTGGGACCTAAATGGTGTAGATGGTGGAGGTTGCTCGACCATCTGGGTCTGCTGGGATGGGAATGGTTCTTTGAGAACTGCCGAAGTCCCTTTAGAGCCTTTTAGAATTTGACTCACCTCAAATCGTTGGGGACAATCTTTGGTATAATGGTCTCCCTCGCAAATCAGGCAAGGATACTTCGGTTTCCATTGGGAACCATCTTCAGCACGGGGTTTAGAGGATTCTGGTTTCGAGGCATCGGATTTGTATTTACCTTTGCCCTTCTTCTTCCCTCTGGAGGCCTTTTCTGCAGGATTGGCCTGAACGGTATTGACTTCCGCAGTCTTACCAGAATCTGGAGGGGCGGGAAGAGAAAAATTATGGGAATAATTCATCTTCTGCTTCCCATTAGAGGACTTCCGAGAAGTCTGAGAAACGATACCAATAACATTGTCCACAGATGGGGTAGCTGGTGCTTTGGAGGTCCCTGGCCACGGGGCATCAGTCAAGATATCATACAACGTGCCAGACTGAGAGTACACTAGATCGAGGTACTGGGCACGACCGATGGCGTGTTCTTTGGTCACACATGCCCCCATAGCAATATCTTGAGTGATCTTGTTAACAAAGGAGGTAGTGAACCAATGTGTTAGAAGCTTATCAGGAATATCAAACTTGATCAGTCGACGACGACGTTGCCCACTGGTAAGAGTGCGCTAGAAAAGATGCATACGAATCGAGTCATCCACCCAAGATTTCGAAGAACACCATAGATGGTAGGTCATGACATGAGCTTGGGGGTCCTCTCCAGATTTACCCTCAAATTTAGGACAGTCACCAAGCACCTTGGTCAGGACCGGAGGCCAATAAGGATTATGGAGAATCAGATCATTGGTAATTTTAGATAAATCTGTAAATTCCAACGTAGCAAGGAAAGGAAACTGAGGATTGAAAGGCATGCCAAGTCCCCGATAAGGACCCATACCTTTATTCCATCCTGGTTGAGCATAATTCTACCCCCATTGGTTCTGTCCTGGAGGATTCTGACCATAGCAGGTGTAAGCCGTATAATTGGGTTGATACGATTGCTAATAACTAGGGTACTGACCTTGATTATATGTGGGCCCTGTTTGAGCAGTGTATGGATTTGACTGCTGAGTATAGGTATAGCCTGGTTGTTGAAGGTAATAACCAGAACCTTGGGGCAGGTTATAGACCGGTCGAGACTGTCCTTGAAGATAATAACCGCCTTAGGGTCAAACAGGTTGTTGGTAAGTGGGACCCTGCTGAGCCTGATACGTTGGGCGCACAGGCGGGTTCAGCTGCGGCATAGAATAAATCGGCTATTAAGCAGGGTTAACTAGATGAGCAGGTTGTCCTGGTTGAACAGGTTGACCTGGCTGAGCGGGTTGTCCTGGTTGAACAGGTTGGCCCGGCTTAACAGGTTGTCCTGGTTGAATAGGTTGGCCTGACTGATGAAGGACACTAGGTTGCCCCAGATGAACCGGTTCGCCTGATGGGGGTGGAGGGCCAGGTTGCGCCTAATAACCAGGTTGACCTGTGATAGGACCATAAGATGGCCCTGGCTATGCAACATTCGGACCAATGGGAAACTGAGGTTGTTGAGGTTGCACCATAGGTTTGGAAGGGTGGATTTGCCCCCCAGGACCATAAAACGGTCCAGGTTGATACCCCGATTGGCCTGTGGGTCCTTGAGGTTTCCATGGTTGGACCACAGAGTGAGGTTGTAGAGGTTGACCTTGAGGGTTGTAGGACTGCCCTTGCGGACTATACAACAACCCCTGTTGGCCCGAAGGTTGGCCCTGGAAGGGTTGTTCTTGCGGGTCATACAAATAACCAGGTTGGCCCAAGGGTTGACCCTGGAAGGGTTGTCCTTGCGGGTTCGAAGGTTTCCCAGCCTGGGCAGACATAAAACCATTAATATACTGACAAGCCTCTAGAGCAGGAAAATGAAGAGGGTTACCCTACTCATCGTAGTGATATGGAAAAACATAGATGGGAGTACCGTCCGGCCCATAATGGGAGAAATAAGGACAATTTGGATCTTGGGAGGACTGACCAACCTCAGAGTTTGACGGCTGTAATGACAACCGATACTCTTCAAGAAAAATATTCTCTGGAATAGCAGATGCTATGTAAATGTCTTCAGGAAGTGACGAGGTCCTGGTGGACTAAGTATTGACAGCGGGTGTAGATGCAGCACTGCAGACAGTAGGCCTAACGGGTACTGATATGACCTATGGAGATGACGTGAGAGGTGTCGATGGCGACATCCCTAACAAAGTAATAGCCGGTCTCGTGGATGGAGTCGATATTCCCATAGAAGCCACTGCAGCCGCAATCTGACTTAAATACCTATATCCCGCTGGAAGTGAAGGACCAGGTGAAGAAATAATTGAAGACTCGGGGTTGTTTTCTGGGAAAAGCTGGTAATATTCACCAGATGTAGGAATTTCCTCACTAGGAGCTGGACTGGGTGAGTCCTTATCTAACCTTGCCGCAAGATCTTCTAACAGACGGCGAGGACTAGGAGGTATGACAGCAGCTAAGAAAGGCGATCCCAATGTAAGAGGAGGGAAGTGTTCCCCTACTCCAAATCCAAACCAAGCATTGGATAAGGGCCAATCGAATTCAACCGGTCCACGAAAGGGAAGCTCAGATAGAACCGGTCCCCCGTCGGGAAACTCAGATACAATAGGCTGCTGATGTTCAGCAGAGGACTGAGAGACCTCTAATGAATCATCTATGTAAGGACTACCAGTAGACGAAACTGAGGGTTTCGCCACTGTGACAGTAAAGAAAAGAGGAAGAGATCAAAACAAAATCATACGGGCAAAAACCAAGGCAAACAATCAAATGGCCAACAAACAATCTCTAAAAGGGCGTATGATCGTAGGTGATTAATTTTACCACATTGAAACTTGGAAATTTCACCATTTCATGTTTTAAGAGTCTAGAAACGAGGAAAATATGACTCTATCTCTTTCAATTTGGAAACAAGCATGAAAGGACAAGCGCTTGATGATCCTTTCAAATTTAATGAGTCAGAAAAGATCGAAATGGCTACTCTGGAACTCTAGGAAAAAGGGTGTACCAGATTTCTATGAACTGCAA
Source organism: Pinus albicaulis (assembly GCA_034641835.2). Classification (NCBI taxonomy): domain Eukaryota; kingdom Viridiplantae; phylum Streptophyta; class Pinopsida; order Pinales; family Pinaceae; genus Pinus; species Pinus albicaulis. Next base: position 408,915,343 of record CM076576.1, read on the forward strand.
TATACACCTTGGTTAAAAAATGAAAGAGAAATCAACCAAGGACTTGACATACGTGCAGGCAATCTCCCCGAATGTTGTGTCTGGTGTATCATGGGTATAAGGTGGCAGACTCGGCTTCCTACGGATAAAGGATAACAACCTAGTGGGGTCTCCCTTTATATATGCGATGGTACGGGGAGCACAAGTCCGTACTAGTGTTGTCTAAAGCCAAGAGGTGAACGACAGCTACTAGGTTTAACGACGCCGGAACACGTCACTAGCCTAGACCTCTAGATATTCCGTTAATGTTTCAATGTTGCCTTAAGGTAAATTGAATAAATTTTAGAGTTGATCTTCAATTATGTTTCAATTTCAGGCCCTACCAAATGTTATGTCTTAAAAATCCTCTAAATGCACACTACATACCATAATACATCACTTTGTTCGATGAAGAGCTAACTAGGAGAAGGTTGAGAGCTTTTCAAACAATAACAAAATGATCACAAAACAACCACTAGAGTCTCTAATGCACGTTAATGAGACTAAAAACTTTTCCTTTAGAGTTATATAACACTAATAATGCAGAAAAATTTTCAATTTTCACTAACTAATAAAAAACAAAAAGACTTGTTTCTTGTATTTTTTCAATGTTTTAAGAGAAAAATGCACCAAAAAAAATGAAAAAATAATAAGATACCAATTTGAGAAATGATAACGAAGGAGTAAAAGCAAGCAAGTTCACTCAACACACATTCAAATCTCAAACTGACAGAGAAATCCTTCAAATCAAAGAGGAATCCCAACAAAAACTCATACGAACCATGCAATCTAGGCTCGAAATGAGTCAAAGCGAAACTTGAATGAGAAAGAGAGCAATCACTCAAATAACGCAATGATACAATAAAAACCAACCAAACGAATGCAAGGAAGCAAAAATGAAGTTGATTGAATGAGAAAAAACCAAAAATTCCCACGAGAGGCTCAGCACACAATAGCACCTAGATGCCCTAGGGCTAGAATGTAAAACTGAAGGTAGAGGGAAAACAACCAGAGGATGGAGGTCAAACACAGTCAAAAAAGACTTCAAGGCACTTAGACAGTCAGAAAAACAACACCAAAGCCAAAATCAGACTCAGAGGGCTTCAAAACAAGTAAACCCTAGCACGAAACAGGGTTGGCGTGACTGTTTGGCTGTATCTAGTGCCAAAACAGGGTTGGCGTGGGCGCCTAACTAGCAACAAGCGTCAGCTGGCGTGACTGTCAAACTAAAAAGCACGCCAATCAAGTTTACTAATGACAGAAATGAAAAAGAGCAAGCAAATAGTAGATCAGGTATGGTGGGAGCTGAAAAGAGGTTCTACACCAGAAAGAGACAGACCAGAAGAGTGGACGAAGCAGACAAAAGCCAAAAGAAACTGAAAGAGACGAGACAAACTCTAATCAATTCCCTAGCAAATTCGCCAGTTTGTTGGAGAGGTAAATCCCCTCTGTGGACAGAGGCGATCCCTACTAGCCCAGATCGGGTCTAGCAAAAATCAGACACGCAGTGACACAGGTCTCTAGTTACAGAAACGACAAAACACAACAAGTTGCCTACCTCAGGTCCTACGCAATGGTCATCGAAGAAAGGATGACACTTCTTGTCCTCCGCTTTGGCAGATCACGATCCTTCCGCTTAACATGTCCGAACACCTGCACACATGCGAAGAAACACAATGATACACAGCATAGAATCTAAATTCTGTAACCATACGTCAGTCAGAGAGGATGTAATTCATTGCATCAAAACAAAGACACATGAATGAAACCATAATCAAAGTCGCTTATCATTAATAAAAATAAAAGAAAGATACAACCCAAAGCTTTGATGCTGGATCTTCCTTCGGTGGGGTCGACAGCGGAGCACGTCTCAATGAAGCTCATCGAGAATGGGACAAGGCTCTCTCTCTTCGGCTTGGCTCTCAAAGGTCGTCTGGCGATAGTCTCCTTGCTATAAGTTCAACTCTTGCTTCTCTAGTCCTACTAGGACCACTAGCTTGCTAAGGGAAAATGGCAAGCTTATATAGATGGTGGAAGGGGAGTTGGGATCCCTACAATTGTGGGATTGGCCCTATCCTCAAGGAAGCTTCCATGATAGGTGGAAAACCACCTCCCATACATGGAGATCCGGAGCCAAACCTCCCAACTCATTTTAGAGCCTCGTTCAAAATTTTGTTGGAATCAAAATTCCGCCATTTATTTTAAAAAAAAAATCCTTATTAAGCTTGGTGCGAGCAATACACTAGGACAGAGCGCCAGTTGGCGCCCCCTCTTTGGTCGATTTCCCCCATTGGCGCGAGGGTTGAACTGGCTAGTCGCACCAAGGCCAAAAGATTAGTTTTTAGGGTTTTTCAAAGGAAACTTTCTTCAGAGGAATGATTGTCCTTGTAAAGGGGGATGCCATGAAAGTGGTTTCAAGTTATGTCACTGCTCACAGGTCACGAAAGAGGCCCTCCAATGTGCGGGACGAGGGATTGCAGGGACGGTGACAAATTGTTGTGTAACAATCCCAAACCTGTGGAGGTGATAGAATAACATCAAAAAGCTATCAACTCTCTAGAAGTAGCAGAGGTTATCTCCGAGAATAGGGAGATGACCATTGCATATTGTGCACGCCAGATTAATTTATTGGAAACTAAGGCACAGGGAGGATGTAAAGCAAGGTGGGATAGCATGGGAAAACAACCTCGAAATAAAGATCCATTTAACTACATCAACTTAAAGACAACATTAACAAGGGTTTCTCAATATATTATTTCTATGGGACATTATAGGAATCACTGGATAGGTCTTAGATTTCAGTATCCAATGATCTGGCTTCCAAAAAGGGTATATAAAAAGAAATATACGCTGAGAAAAAAAGAATAATTTGATTGCTGGAATGTAATTATGGAGACAGGAGGGTATCTTCGTCCCGATGAACCAGGACATAGTGATTATTGTATCAGCAATCTTCATGAATGTCCCCCTTCATCCACAGGTTCAGATTGACAGACTGGGCCATGTTGCTAGCACACTGGCTCACAGTTGCTGACACACTGGCTCACCATTGCTGCAATACTGGGTCACCATTGTTGTAACACTGGATCACCGTTGCAGCAACTCATAGACAGAAAAGGCATTATATTTGATGTTGTAATAACTCTCTGGGTTGTTTTGTTAGTTATAAAAAACTGGTAAAATTGTGTTTGACATGTTTAGTTACAATTTCATTGCAGTTCCTCTAATCATTTTGTTACATTTCCATTGTTTTTATTCGAATTTATATATCAGATTATTGTTTGCACACCAATACATGCAACTATGCAAGTGTGAAAAACCACTTGAAAGCTATCTTCCATGACTTACAAAACAATCAATGTATTAAAACACTGAGTGTAAATGCATGGAGTTATTTAATCACCTTAAATGACAATTCCATCAAATTAGAGAAATCTCCAATCATATCCTCACCACCTATCAAACATACATGGACATAGTCAACAAAACATTAATACATCAAATACAACTAATACAGGAATAAATATAAATATAAAATTGAAAACAAAATCGTGCACAAGAAACCTGGAAATGCATTCATTGTTGGCGCAAGGGCGACCTCGCTTGTTGGGTTCTTCAAACCGAAACAATTCATCTTCATCTGCCGGGATATTCAAGTCAAATTCCAATCTTGCATTATGTTGCCTTGTTTTTCTTCTTTTTGGGGGCTTAGGAAACTCTTCTTCCTCTTCAAATCCAACTCAAAAGCACCCAATCCACACTTGAATTCATAATCCATAATATGAAGATTGTTGGCGTCATCCAACAATTTTTCAACTAAAGCAATCAATTGTTCAATCTTGGTCAAAGTAGCAGGAGGACTGTTTCGAACCAGGTCTAAGTAGCCAAATAACTCCTCCTTGGCCATCTCAATTTCTTCAACATTTACATTAACATTGCGACTATCCATGGCAATTGTGTTTGCATCTTTAGGAAGAATGGATACTGCCTCTATATTTATCTTAGGAGGGTCATTGTATGATTTAGTTGTGCTTTGGTGATTTTGTAATTGGTTTGAAGCCATTGAACCGGAACACAACCAACCCACCTTTATGGCATGCTTGCATATGTTGCCATGAATAGACCATGGGCAATCACAAGTTATGAAATTTGTACGATGACAAGTGACAAGATATTTCTTATTAACTTTAGATTGACTCCTCACCCAAAAAACATGAGACATTTGTGAATGAGGGCTGTAATCACTATCTGGTATTCTTTTTGCTTTTTCCATTGATGATTCCAACTATTTCTCTTTCTTGTAATTATTTAAAAATCCTTCCTTTTTTAGAATTTCCTTAAATCAATAACAGGGTTCAACATTTTTTAGAAGAACATATATCAACCAATCCATCTTACAAGAACATATATTTCTTCTATCAGATAGAAAATTTGTCTTTAGGTAACAGTGATATGATTCCACAACATTGTTTGTCTCCTAATTTGCATGGGGAAAATCCCGGCAACCTTTGACTCACATCCCTAATTGCATAAAATTTGGGTTAATGAAGATATTTCATCCATATTTCAAACCAAAAATATAAATGTAACTTAAGAGTTTTTCAACTTACAAATCTTGTCACTAGCAACCCAATTCCTGTGGAAATAGTCTAAGAATTTTTCCTCATCAACAAATTTGTTGAAGAAAGCATTAATTGCAGTGCTAAATTCAACATTGGAACAATAATTCATAATTAAACCCAAATCACTAAACATTTCTTTTGCTATTTCTGGATTACTGGCCAGTTGATTCACATTTTTTAGCCATGCTCGACGTACGTGGCAAACACACAAGATAACATTGCACCTTGTGATTCTCCTACCACATTCTATTCATTTCAAGCATGTTATTTTTGTAATAAATACAAGTTGTAGTGTAAAATAATAATATTGAAGTTACCTTAAAGCACCAATTTCAGCCAATGCATCATCAACCATGAAAGCATTAACTTTCCAACTATGATCAACTTGGTGACACCTATGCATGAGCTGCTCCAACCATAGTGAAATTTCCTGTGATGTATTACGTGATGCCACCACCCATGCAACTGGCACCCCACTTTGCTGGTGATCAAACACGACGAATGTGTACAATTGATACTATAACATTCAAAATACATAGATCATCAACCTCAGGTCATCAATAATTATTAATCAAGTTATTGTACTAGATCAATCATTCTTAATACACTCACCCCATACTTATTCGTGTTGAATGTCGAATCCATGGCTATTAGGCTATTATTTGATAGCTTCACCATGGTCTCCAACATTGACTTCGTCTGAATTCCAACTATAAAAGGGACATCTCCACCATTGGGATTTTGATAAAAGAAAAAATCATTTTGGTGTTTCCTATACCAAACATTCACACTCATTTCATCCTTCTTATGCAACTGATAATTTCCTTTCATTAGACGATTATATATGTTAACAACATATTTTCTACACAAAAATAAATCCCTATCTCGAGCTACAACATCCATGTCAATATATTTTTTAACATACATTTTGCAAACAGAGTCAACTGGCACATCCAAGAAGAAACAACTCTCTACATAGGAAACCATGTCCCTTGATAAATTTGTTTGATGCAGCACCCTAGAAAGACCTGAGGTGTCATGTTGGCCATGATAAGGAAATCCTTGGCTATCTACATTCTCATACATGTTATATGTTATTATTGCAACCTTAGGGATTTGAACCATAATTTTTACAATGAAATGCAACTGGCATCCCCTCTTTTTCACAAATGAGTATTTTCGCTTCACTTCATCTTGTCCCCTTATGTCATCGAGGCCATATGAACAAGCATAGTTGCATAAAAATGTTTGGAAACTCAATACATATGATTCCATGAAATTTTTTTGAGCACTATTCATACGAACATATATACATAGGATTTATAAAAAAACTTACACTTCATATACCAAGGAAGCAGTAGGCCTTGAGCCTGGGCGTTTGTTTTGTACCCGGGTGAAAGAACATGGAGCATTTCGGTTTATTTCCTCTCCTTTAATAAAGTCTCCAATTCGTTGAAGGAATTTTTGCAATCCAATCTAATGAGTCCTATGTTTTCCTTGTACAAGAGACCAATCTAAATCCGACCTAGAGAAGATGAGCTTTTCTTTAGGGTTTTGCACAGAAAGGGCACTTATTGATTCCCATTTCACTTGCTTCACCATTTTTAAGCGAGTATCTATTTAAGCGAGTTTCCGCAACGGTGGAGTGGGAATAATGGGGGTTCCTCTCACTTAAAAATACACAGACATCGAATTAAAAAACAGGCATTTACTAAACAAAACAGATCGGTTTTCGGTAGTCGTCTAGTGACTTTCGTTTAATCGATTTTTCAGTAGTATTCCAGCGATGGCTATGATGGCTTTCATTCTGTCATATTCAATCGTTCCATTGGTTATGGAGATGCTCTACTCGATTACAGGATCATGCCACGCCCCTCCCCCGTCTTCCCTCGTCCAGTTTGCACCAAACTGTTCGCAATGGGCTGAAGCGGGAAATCATTTGCATTCATGGGAACTCCCATGCGTAGGTGGGTAGGAGGAAACAGTAATGGCCCATGGCTCATAAATGGGCTCCTTCAAACGAAACGTTCGTGGGACGGAGACAGGGAGGGGCGTGGGGCCGCGTTCGTCAGAGGGATTCGCCGATCGCCGGGGGCGCAAACCCCAAAAGGCATTCCGTCAAATGGTTAGCTTACTCCTTAATTTATCAAAAGTTTTATTGGGTAGATTTAATCTTCTCACACGTGCAAAGTAAATGGTATGATATTTAGTGAACTTTGTGTTCCCAAGACCTCATAGCAACTACTTGCAATTAAATTAGTGAAAATATGAACATGAACATTGCAAATAAAAACCAAAATTAAAGTTTGCAACATTTAAGAGATTAAACACTTAATCCTTGCAAGCACGTAAACAAAAAATCATAATTGTAATTTAATTCTTACATGGTTTAATTAATAGTCATAAGTCTAAGTTTTTATTTCTTTTTTCCATTTTATATTATAAAAAATAAAAGAAATGCAAAAATATGGCATTTAAAATTACATTAATCATATTAATGTGTTCATTTAAATAGATGCATGTAATATATTATAGAAAAACTAATATATTATAGAAAAACATGTATTTAATATAAAAATATTAATATTTTAATGTGATTGTTAATAATTATTATTATTTTCTTTATATTAATAAGAATAAAGATTTTGATATATGGGTGATTATTATTTTTAAATTTTAGTAAATTAAATACTCTTAATAACAAAGAGTCTACATAGCACATTTAAGTCTTGCTCTTATATGCAATAATTATATCTATCTTTTGTCTATAGCCTTTCTAAAAGCTTAAGAGAAAATTTGTCTTATTAAAACATTATGTTATGAACCATTTTGAAGGTAATTATTAACTTTACCATAATTATTTAGTATAAAAATATATTGTAAATCTATAATAATTTATATTAACATATTATAATATTAAAAAATTATCTTTTATTTAAATATTTATTAATGTTTTCCTTTATTACCCTATTATAATATTAATCATTGTTGGACGCCTAATCCTCTATGGGTAGGTGTGGAAGGCGAATGGACATAGGAAGTCCAAGAGACCATTTGGAATGTGATACCAAGGGTCACTCCAATGTATTATATATATGCATCTTTGTGAATAATAATAAAACTCATGCTTATCTTGTCTATGCTTCCCTATTCCATGACTGTGTGTATGGCTGATTTTAACATGATATCAGAGTTCCCAAGTTTTGTAGGGTGAATTTGCCTATGATCTAGATTTCTCAGGATAGTTATTTCTATGCATTGTTGTTACCTTGAGTGTCTCATTGTTGCCTTAATTGACTAGTCTGTGTTACCAAAATTCTTACCTCGGTGCACCTATGTAACTAAGCAGTGAATTTTCTCCTTCTCTTATGTGCTTTATAGAAGCGTGAAACTCCTTCTGTTGTGAGCGCTAGTTCATATATATGCGTTGTATTTGTGATTATAATGACTGCAATGTCAAAATAAATTACGCTTGGATCTGCGTTGGCATGTGGCTTTTTGGTAACCTTCGCCTACCACTCTTCCTACCCTCCTGCTATCACTTCGCCTACCCCCACAGCAAAAGCTTGATTTGTGCCTTTACAACACTAAATAAAAATGCATATACTGTAATTGCAATCTCTACCCAGAGATATCTAGAGCCCTCCTTTCTCGCAGCAACGTCATTGGTGTGTGGTGTTCATCAACGTGTTGTTCCTATGGGCGAATTAGATATTCCTCCACGCCGAATCGAACTCTGAACTGGTGCCTCCACGCAGAATCGAACTACGAATTGGTGTGCTACAATTATGATTGGTATGAAAAAAAAAAATTGAGTTCAAACCATGCATTATATATTCTTACATTGAATATTTCAAAAGGTCGAGGTTTGGCATCGTAGTATTCGACTCCTTATGCACAGTGGTGTTTGAATATCCTTGGCTCCCTCCATATCGACTTCTCCCGTTTGGAACCCGACTGCAACTACGCTCCCACGACACCTACGCTCCCTCCTCCACTTGTTTTTTCGGCCACACCTGCGCCTCTGACGCTCCCTCTCACTTTTCGGCCTTCGTGCTCCTCATTTGCACTCTCCATACCATACACTTCTCCTCTCCACAGCGCAGTCTCCATACACCGCAACATTTACCTCCCCGTCTGCGCCCAACGTTTCTCCCTTTGCTCACCTCCCCGCCTGCTCCACGCTGCTCTCATCAGCTCACCTCCCGCAGCCCCCCGCTCACCTCCACGCTCCCCTCCGTCCACACCTCCCCCGCTCAAATGTGAAGCACCCCATGGTTGTGACAATAGGAAATGCCCTTACATAATTAGAACATATAGCTCTGAATACACCTTGGAGACATCTTGGTATTCCATTGGTTGTGTGCATCAATGTGTTTTTTGAGATCAAAATCTGCATATTCAAATACCATAAACAGTACGTGCTTTCCTTTGCCATTAAATGAAGCCTTTACATCCAACAACTTGACAATGTATATGCATTGCGGGAGGCTTTTGAGAAGATAAATCTCTTGAATGGTAGTGGGAGGAATGCCTTCTTCCTGGTGAAAGGGGGTTTTCTTGAGGGCCACCAATCTTCCATTTGTTGATGCAGACGATGATGGAAAGAACCAAAGATAATAAATGAAGAGATCATTTCTCGTAAGCTAGTGCAAACATGCATCTGAATAGCGATGATATAAACAAATTTCGAGTTTTTCCACCTCTTACGCAGTCGATCATCCTTCCTTTATCTCAATGCTAGATGAGTTTCCTTGTTACTTGGGCTGCGTATTGGTAGCAGAGCTAATGTTATGACTGTGAGTCCTATTCAGTGATATTATCGGGTCGATTATTCATTCCCTGGGTTGAGTATGAATCACCTATGTTGTGTGTGGGACTGTGGGAGACTCAAAGGTTGAGTTCCCTCTGTATATACATCACAATACCTCTCTATTCACTGTGTGGGAGCTGCACTCATACCATAGTTGATTTACTGGAGTAAATATACCTTTGCATGGACTCTTTCTTGGTTGAACGAAGGGAGTATATGAGTTGGAACAAGTGGCTAAGTTAAACACATTATTTCAGACCAACATGGAGTCTGTATCCCTCTCTCAATAGTGATATTGTAGCATTTATTGGAGCTGATAATTTTGTATCAGACAGTTGATTCAAACTCATCTTTCACTGATATTTGAGGATGTCTCGTTGTGTCAAGTTCTCAGGTTCATATGTTCCATTTATCATAGAAGCCATAGAAGCCTTTTATTTGTCCTATGCAGGAACCAACTATTTTGTACAAAAATTTCTTTCTTCTTCCCATTAAAAAGAAAAACATTTCAACTTCATTCAAGAGATTAAGAGATCGATATTGTTTTATTTGTTGGGGAAGAGAGGTATTATTTGATAGAGAAAATGACGAGAATTACTGAGGTATTAGAGTTCGTTAAATCTCTAATACATTCCAATAATTATGATACAGTGAAAATAAGCAAGAATTGTCTATCTAATATTAGAACTTGTTTACATGATGCACTTGACAAGATTGAATTTTTGTAACTTGAGTCAAAGCTACAATAAGAGGATTTACAGCAAAAGAGTTGTCATTCTGAACTTGTTTTTGTTCAGAACATGGATACAAACTCCCATAAGCAACAAGATATTGGTCAGATCACTGAGCCCAGTACAAGACCATATTTGTATGCAGATACAGAAGCTTACGCTTCACCTCCCAAGCCCATCATCAGACCTTGGGTATAGCTTGTCCATAACAAGCACAAAACTGGTCTTGGATATGACAAGGAGTTGTTCTTTCATATTCTGGACTACTCCAAGCCCATAAAATTTCAGAGTGTTAGATTTCTTCATGATATCTCACCTTCAATTGTTCTAGATTCTGCTCCTCTTCCACAGCAGCAACAACAGATTGTAAAATGTCAACACTGTGACCTAGTTGGCCATATGAAATATCAATTTTTTTATCTTCACCCGTGTAAGCACTATGGTCGGCACACTCATTCTTCACACAGATGCTTCATAAACAAGCCTCCTCCAAGAGAAAAGATCAATATTGGATGGATCGCTTCTTGAAAATGGGCATCAACAGCTAAGAAGATGTTTCAGTCATATGACAGAATTTCTTCTAGAATATTAAAAGGTCTTGCAGTTGATTTTTTTCCATCATCTCAACTTGTACCTGACAGGGGGGGAAATGGTGGTCATCTACAAACTTCAAAGCTACTTCAAACGATCCTGAGCCACAACCTGTCATTCCAAATTCAGAGTTGTAGCCAGAGATACAGCAGTTCAAGCAAGCCTGAGCCAGAACCTGTCATTCCAGATTTAGAGTTGTAGCCAGAGACACAGATGCCCATGAGCATGCCTTTGGTTGGTGGTCAGCCTTAAACCATCTATGCGAGGTTGATAGTCTTCCTCTTCAAAGAATTTAGGACACTTCCTCTAGCAGAAGACTTCATCTTCTTGCCAATTTTGGAAGAGTTCTAGGAAATGCATCAAGCATTCCAGAGTTGGTGGTCATCCTTAAACCATCACAGGTTGTAGATCTCCCTTGTTCTAAGTTAAAGGTCTCCCTCTTCAAAATATGAGGAGCACTTCCTCTAGCAAAATACCTCACCTTCTTGCCAGATTTGGAAGAGATCCACAAACTACACTAAGTGTTCCAATGTTAATGGTCATCCTTAAACCACTTCTTTATGCCAACATTTCAGAGAGCTCATTCAGCCTAAGTGTTACCATGCATACTTTGCAGATTTATATTACAGCTCTCTTCTTGGACTCACACATACCCCTTCGGATTAAGGGGGGGATGTTGGACACATAATCCTCTATGGGTAGGTGTGGAAGGCGAATGGACATAGGAAGTCCAAGAGACCACTTGGAATGTGAAACCAAGGGTCACTCCAATGTATTATGTACATGCATCTTTGTGAATAATAATAAAACTCATGCTTATCTTTTCTATCCTTCCCTATTCCATGACTGTGTTTATGGCTGAGTTTAACAATAATTTTATAAAGTTTTTTAACCGATAAAAATAATATATTCTTCCCCTTGTAATTAAATTTTATAAACTAACTTACTAATAACGACTAGTTCTGAGCAATGATTCATCCTCACTACTTATTCATTATGGTCAATCATCTTTTTTCACCTTGTCATGAGGATGAACCACATTAGATGGTTTGAAACATCGTCGACCAAATCCTAATGATGTGATTAATCCGAAAGACATTTATCTAAATATATTTTAACTCAACTTAATTGAAAAACATCTAATCAAATTTTGGGTAAAAATAATTAGAAAACAACTAACTAATTGTTGAAAACTAACTAGAAAATAAAATCATAAAAAATTCAAAAAATATACATATCTATTTTTTTCAGAAAGAAAAAAGCATTGATTGTATTATGGATAAACAAACAATGCATAGATCAACGATATCGCAGCAGGGTTGCTGGTATCGAGCCAAAATATAGCATATGACAGTAAAGTAAAACAAAAATGCAAAAATTGGTAGCTAGATACATAAGTGCTCAACCAAAATGAACAGATCAATCCACAAAGGGCCCTGAAGACACCAGACATAAACATGAGCAGAGTTCGGCAAGTTGTAAGATAAGTGCAAAAGGGCATCATCCATATACGAAAACGAGATATCAGTAAACCATCGAAACAAAAGGAGCACTCCTAGGGGAGCGAATGCAAATTGGAGGAGCCCAGATGAGCACCCCTGTAATGTTGTACACGAACAGAGCTGAAAGGAAGAAGCAGACTCTGTTTGGAGAGAATGTCCACCTTTGTATTGGCCTCATGAAAGATATGTTGGATGGGAGGGTTAAGAAGGCGTCCATGAATATATTGAATCCTGCGAAACCAGGGGAGAAGGGCAGGCAACTGGAAGCTAGAGTGACTAGTGATCCCATCGATCACAGTTTTAGCATCCCCATAGATATGGATATTTTCCACCTAAAATTTTTATGTCACCCAGATCAGGCTCCAAAGGGAAAGGAGCTCTTCCCGCATGTTAGAGCTAGGCCCGTTATTCCAACTGATGCAGTGATACTCATTATGACCAAGGTTAGTTCACACACCACACCCACACTTGCCTGTTGTTGTGCCCCATCGAAATAGTCCGCTGGAATGGAGACTTCATGCGATTGAAGATGGACTGAGAGATCACTAACCCTTTGAGGCAGTGAGGGGACATATTCGGTCCACTTAATGATAGTCAGATATATTTTATGTTGAAGTATTTGACGATCCTCAAATATGTACTTGTTTATGGCAAGCCTCACCTCCCAACCGAGAAAGATGGGTAAGGATTGGGCACTAGAGGCCAGTGATCCCCAGGCTTCAATGCTCTGTTGGAAGGAGAGAGACCTCCAGTCCTGGTTCTACAAGGAGTGTGCGAAACGGGACAAATTTCCAGTACAAAAGGGCAGATGAAAAAAATGTGTTGTACTGATTCAGACTCCAGTTTACAGAAAACATAGAAACTTGACCCATTGAAACGCCTCTTGGTCAAGTTGTCCCAAGTTAGTACTGGTTCCTCATTTCCAGCCAAACAAAAAGGATTATCTTGATAGATATGTTGTGATTCCATAATTTCTTGTAGAAAAGGGACTCCTCCCAAGGAGTATAAAGGCCCAAAGAGTTTTCGTAAATATCCTTGACTATAGGTGAGGATCAGTACTACTTACCATGTCATGTGATCCTATCACCCGCCTGGTGAAGACAAAAACCCCTTAAAGAGTTTTCTACTTTCTACATATAATTCAATTTTCATAAAACGTTAAAAAATAAAATGTTTAAATTACTCATATAACTTGCACATATATTTGAAGAAATAAAGGCCAGCCTAAATCCATTTTAAATTCGAACTCAAGAAGGATCAAGCTCTTATTCTTTTCATTTTTAAATTTTACATAATTCATTAAAAATAACACTAAGTATTATACATATAATGATTAAATACTTTATATCTTTATTTTTTAATATTTATAAAAATACTTTTTCAAATTTAGTAATTTAAATTATTATTTTTAAATATGATTATTTAAATTAAAATTAAATAATATAACATATTTTATAAAATTAGAAAAATTATATATATATATATATATATATATATATATATATATATATATATATATAGCTTGAGTGAGCCTGATGGTTAAGAGTATGTATGCCTTCGTAGATTTAGCAGTGAAATCGCTGCACAGAGGTGTGTCCCTTGTCCCACAAATAAGGAGGTATCATACACCAATTTGGTATGGCTTGGTCATGACCTTAAAATCGGATTATTATTATTATTATTATTATATATTCAAAAATCCATCATCCATTTATGAAATTTCAACATTACTACATTTAAGTTAAACAGTGGATACTAACTATTATGTAGAACTTGTTAATATCCATATCACAACAACTCCTACATATTAAATCATGACAACAATTTTAAAATTTAACTTCTATTATCCCAATAAAAAAAGACACCTGTTCCATAAACCATGACAACACCTTTAAAATTTAACTTAAAAAAAGGGTACAAAATACATGTCTAATCTAAACATCAACATCGTTATAATCATAGCAACACCTTTAAAATTTAAATTTTACTTAGAAGACATTAAATTCAAGTCTTATTTAAACACAAATGGTGCTAACGACTTCTAGCAAGTTTACCCCTCCCTCTCTTGAACACAAAGCCATATATTGCAAATCTCATCTCAGCGACAAACCCTTTAGATTGTATTAATCCCTCTTTATGAGGATGTTATCACCACCGTCCCTGCAATCCCTCGTCCCGCACATTGGAGGGCCTCCTTCCCAAGTGACACCGTGAGCAGTGACATAACCTGAAACCACTTTCATGGCATCCACCTTGATAAGGACAATCGTTCCTCTGAAGAAATTTTCCTTTGAAAAACCCTAAAAACTGATCTTTTGGCCTTGGCGCGACTAGCCAATTTAGGCCTCGTGCCAATGGGGAAAATCCACCAAAGAGGGCACGCCAACTGGCACTCTGTTCCAGTCTCTCACTCGCGCCAAGCTTAATAAGGATTGTTTTTTAAAAATAAATGGTGGAAGTTTGATTCCAACAAACTCCTGAACGAGTCTCTAAAATGAGTTGGGAGGTTTGGCTCCGGATCTCCATGTATGGGAGGTGGTTTTCCACCTATCATGGAGGCTTCCTTGAGGATAGGGCCAATCCCACAATTGTAGGGATCTCAACTCCCCTTCCACCATCTATATAAGCTTGCTATTTTCCCTTAGTAAGCTAGAAGCAAGAGCTAAATCTGTAACAAGGAGACTATCGCCGGACAGCCTTTGAGAGCCAAGCAGAAGAGAGAGAGCTTTGTCCCATTTCCGATGAGCTTCATCGAGACGCGCTCCGCTGTCAGCCCCGCCGAAGGAAGATCTGACGTCAGAGCTTTGGGTTGTATCTTTCCTTTATTACTATTAATGATAAGCAACTTTGATTATGGTTTCATTCATGTGTCTTTGTCTTTGATGCAATGAATTACATCCTCTCTGAATAATGTATGGTTACAAGATTTAGATTCTATGTTGTGTATCATTGTGTTTCTTCGCATGTGTGTAGGTTTTCGAACGTGTTAAGCAGAAGGATCACGATCTGCAAAAGCGGAGGACCGGAAGCATCATCCTTTCTTCGACGACCATTGTGTAGGACCTGAGGTAGGCAACTCATCGTGTTTTGTCATTTTTGTAACTAGAGACCTACGTCACTGCGTGACTGATTGTTGCTAGACCCGATCTGGGCTAGTAGGGATCACCTCTGTCTGCAGAGGGGATTTACCTCTCCAACAAACTGGCGACTCCACTAGGGATTTGATTGGAGTTTGTCTTGTCTCTTTCGATTGCTTTTGGCTTCTATCTACTTGATTTTCTCTTCTGGTCTATCTCTTTCTGGTGTAGAACCTCTGTTCATCCCCCACCATACCTAATCTACTCTCTGCTTGCTCTTTTTCATTCCGGTCCTTAGTAAACTCGATTGGTGTGCTTTTTAGCCTGACAGTCATGCCAGCTAGCACTTATTGCTAGTTAGGTGCCCACACCAATCCTGTTTTGGTGCCAAATACAGCCAAACAGTCACGCCAACACTATTTGGTGCTAGGGTTTATTTGCTTTTGAGCCCTCTGAGTCTGATTTTTGGTTTTGGTGTTGTTTTTCCGACTATATGAGTGCCTTGAAGTCCTTGTTGATTGTGTTTGACCTCTATCCTCCGGTTTTTTTCCCTCTACTTTCATTTTTACATTCTAGCCCTAGGGCATCTAGGTGCTAGTGTGTGTTAAGCCTCCCGTAGGAGTTTTTGGTTTTCGCTTGTTCTTTCAACTTCGTTTTTGCTTCCTTGCATTCATTTGGTTGGCTTCCATTATATCATTGCATTATTTGAGTGATTGCTCTCTTTTCCATTCGAATTTCGCTTTGTCTCATTTCGAGCCTAGATCACATGGTTTGTATGAGTCTTTTGGGATTCCTCTTTGATTTGAGGGATTTCTCTATCAGTTTGAGATCTGATTGTGTGTTTTGTGCTGAGTGAACTTGCTTGTTTCTACTCTTTCGCTATCATTTCTCGAATTTGTCTCTTTATTATTTTTTCATTTCGTTTGGTGCATTTTGCTCTAAAACATTGAAAATACAAAAAACCATTCTTTTTGCTTTTTATTAGTTAGTGAAAATTGAAAACTTTTCTGCATTATTAGTGTTATATAACTCTAAAGCAGAAAATTTTAGTTTCATTACCGTGCATTAGAGATAGTAGTGGTTTTTTTGTGATCATTTTTTTATTGTTTGAAAAGCTCTCAACCTTCCCGTAGTTAGTTATTCATCGAACAAAGTGATATATTGTGGCATGTAGTGTGCATTTAGAGGATTTTTGAGACATAACATTCGGTAGGGCCTGAAATTGAAACATAATTGAAGATCAACTCTAAAATTTACTCAATTTACCTTAAGGCAACATTGAAACATTAATGAAATATCTAGAGGTCTAGACTAGTGACGTGTTCTGGTGTCATTAAACCTAGTAGCTATCGTTCACCTTTTGGCTTTAGACAGCACTAGTACGGACTTGTGCTCCCCGTACCGTCACGTATATAAAGGGAGACCCCACTAGGTTGCTATCCTTTATCTGTAGGAAGCTGAGTCTGTCGCCTTATACCCATGATACACCAGACACAGCATTCGGGGAGATTACCTGCACGTACGTCAAGTCCTTGGTTGATTTCTCTTTAATTTTTTAACCAAGGTGTATATGGAAATTCACGACTATCTGGTACACCCTTTTGCCTAGATTTCTAGAGTAGTCATTTTGATCTTTTTTGACTCATTAAATTTGAAAAGATCATCAAGCGCTTGTTCTTTCACGCTTGTTTCCAAATTGAAAGAGATAGAGTCACCTTTTACTCATTTCTCGACTCTTAAAACATGAAACGGTAAAATTTTCGGTTTCAATGTGGTAAAATTAATCACCTATGATCACACGCCCTTTTAGAGATTGTTTGTAGGTCGTTTGGTTGTTTGCCTTGGTTTTTGCCCATGTGTTTTTTTTTAATCTCTTCCTCTTTTCGTTACTGTCACAGTGGCGGAACCCTTAGTTTCGTCTACTGGTAGTCCTTACATAGACGATTCATCAGAGGTATCTCAGTCCTCTGCTAAACCTCAGTAGCCTATTGTATCCGAGTTTCCCGATGGGAAACCGGTCATATCTGAGCTTCCCTTTGGTTGACCAGTTGAGTTCAATTGGCCCTTATCCAACGCTTGGTTTGGATTTGGAGTAGGGGAATATTTCCTCCTCCTACATCGAGATCTCCTTTCTTGGTTGCCATTATACCTCCTAGTCCTCGTCGTCTTTTAGAAGATCTAGCGGTAGGGTCAGATATGGACTCACCCAATCCTTCTCCTAGTGAGGAAATTCCTACATCTAGTGAATATTACCAGCTTTTCCCAGAAAACAACCCCGAGTCTTCTATCATGTCTTCGCCTGGTCCTTCGCTTCTAGTGAGATATAGGTCCTTAAGTCAGATCATGGCTGTTGTGGCCTCTATGGGAATATCAACTCCATCCACGAGGCTGGTTATTCCTTCCTTAGGGATGTCGCCATCGACACCTCTCATGTCGTCTCCTCATGTCACCTCAGTACCTGTTAGGCCTACTGTCTACGTCGCTGCATCTATGCTCGCTGTCACTACTCAGTCCACCAGGTCCTCGTCACTTTCTGAAGACATCTACATAGCATCTGCTATTTTGGAGAATATCTCTCCCGAGGAGTATCGGTTTTCCTTACAGCCGTAAAACTCTGAGGTTGGTCAATCCTCTCAAGATCCCAACCATCCTTAGTTTTCCCATTATGGACTAGATGGTACCCCTATTTATGTTTTTCCATATCAGTACGATGAGCAAGGAAACCCTCTACATTTTCCTGCTCCAGATGCTTATCAGTATGTTCATGGTTTTCTATCTGCCCGGGCTGGGTAACCTTCTAACCCGCAAGGACAACCCTTCCAAGGTCAACCTTCGGGCCAACCTGGTTATCTATATGACCCGCAAGGACAACCCTTACAGGGCCAACCTTCGGGACCCACAGGCCAACCAGCATATCAACCTGGGCCATTGTACGGTCCTAGAGGGCAAATCCACCCTTCCCAACCTATGGTGCAACCTCAGCAACCTCAGTTTCTCATCGGTCCGAATGGTGCACAGCGAGGGCCATCTTATGGTCCTATTACAGTTCAACCTGGTTATCAGGCACAACTTGGCCCTATCCTACCATCAGGCCAACCAGCTCAACTGGGGCAACCTGGTGTCCTTCACCAGCTAGGTCAACTTGTTCAACCAGGACAACCTGTTCAGCCGGGCCAACCTGTTCAACCAGGGCAACTCGCTTATCCAAGTCAACCTGTTCAACTAGGACAACCTGCACATCTAGTTAACCGTGCTCAATAGCTGATTTATTCTATGCCGCAACCGAATCTGCCTATGCGCCCTACTTATCAGGCTCAACAGGGCCCCACCTACCAGCAGCCCACCCGACCCCAAGGCGGTTATTACCTGCAAGGTCATTCTAGACCGGTTTACAACCCGCCCCCAAGTTCTGGTTATTACCTTCAAAAAATAGGCTATACCTATACTTAGCAGTCAAATCAATACACTGCTCAAACAGGGCCTACATATAATCAGGGCCAATATCCTGGTTATCAACCCCCTTACACTGGTTATCAGCAACCGTATCAACCCAATTATATGGCTTATACCCCCTATGGTCAGAATCCTCCAGGACAGAACCAATGGGGGAAAATTTATGCTCAACTAGGGTGGATTACAGGTACAGGTCCTTATCGAGGGCCTGGCATGCCTTTCAATCCTCAGTTGCCTTCCTTGCCACATTGGAATTTCCGGATGTATCTAAATTGACCAATGATCCGATTCTTCACAATCCTTATTAGCCTCCAGTTCTGACCAAGGTGCCTGGTGACTGTCCTAAATTTGAGGGTAAAGTTGGAGAGGACCCCCAAGCTCATGTCATGACCTACCATCTATGGTGTTCTTTGAACTCTTAGGTGGATGACTCGATTCGTCTGCGTCTTTTCCAGCACACTCTTACCGATGTTGTTGCTAAGTGGTATAATGAACTATCCTAAGGTATCTTTCAAGGCTTTAATACGCTAGCCATGGATTTTTTGACACACTTCCAGTTACTGGTTCATTACGAAGCTGGAACGCATCTCCTAACTTCTCTCAAGCAGGATAAAGCTCTTAGGTAAACATGACTCGGGGTAGAGTCAATTTTGACTAGGGTAATAGTAGTGGTTTTGGGGCACATGGTATTGTGCACCCATGGTTTTCGACCCATGGTATTGCATGTAATGGAGCCTATAAAAGGCTGGGAATACTTCATTGTAATGCAGGCCTGGAGGTGAGCGGTGAAGGCTCACTTGGTCGGATTGGCCAGGGTTTTGGCCAATGGTTAATGAAATTTCATTGGTTGGGTTTTTCCTCGAAGTTTGGGGTTTTCCCGGTTAGACATCTGTGTTTATGTTAATGATTTGTTGGTGGGTTCTTTATGTTTATTTCTCTCAGTGAATTCTTTATTTATTCCTGCGGTAATTATTTATATTCTTCGGTAAATTCCTAACAAAAGCCACTCACATATTTGATCATATTCATGAGTGGCGACGTCGTAGTCGACTGATCAAGTTCGATATTCCTGATCAGCTTATAACTCATTGGTTCACTACCTCCTTTGTTAATAAGATCGCTCAAGATATTGCTATGGGGGCATGTGTAACTAAAGAACAAGCCATCGCTCGTGCCCAGTTCCTCGACTTGGTGTACTCTCAATCTAGCACGTTATATGATATCTTGACTGATGCCCCGCAACTAGGAGCCTCTAAAGCACCAGCTACCCCATCGATTGACGGTGTTATTGGTTCCGTCTCTCAGACTTCTCGGAAGTCCTCTAATGGGAAGCAGAAGTCAAATTATTCCAATAATTCTGCTCTTCCTTCCCCTCCATATTCTGGTAAGACCACGGAAGTCAATGCCATTCAGGCCAATCCTGCTAAAAAAGCCTCCAAAGGGAAGAAGAAGGGCAAAGGAAAATCCAAACCTGATGCCCCAAAACCAGAGTCTTCTAAACCTCGTGTTGAGGATGGTTCCCAACGCAAACTGAAGTACCCCTACCTGATCTGTGATGGAGACCACTACACCAAAGATTGTCCTCGACGATCTGAGGTTAGTCAACTTCTGAAAGGCTCTAAAGGGACTCCGGCAGTTCTCAAAGAACTGTTCCCATCTCAGCAGACCCAGATGGTCGAGCAGCCTTCACGATCTGCACCATTTTGGGTTCCAAGCTTTTATGATGAATGGTGCTACGCCTGTTTCGATTGCCATGCATTCGAAGGATTACGCTGGATCACGCAAGGAAACTAGGAAGGAAGTTGTTGATGGCCCACCTCCCCCACCTGTCTTTGGTCCTTTAGAAATTGAGAAGCCCAGCGCTGAACCCGTTGTAAGGCCACCTTTTAAAGGTGTTCTGCGAAAATCTTCCTATAATCCAAACGCCTGTGCCACTCAACACTACAGCATTGTTGAGGATCTAGCACAGGCGCCTTCTGCAATGTCTGCGTTGGAAGTGCTTCAAATTTTCCCATCGCAACGGAAAGCTCTGTTGTCCACAATCGATGGAATTGATCTTGTCAATTCTAGTCTTCTCACCTTTGACCTGGAAAATTCTGCCCCCTGAATTCCACATCAAATCGGTCTTGTTATACAAGTCGGTATCAATGGCCTCAACATCCATAGAGTCGTTGTGGATGAAGGTGCTTCCACTTGTGTTATGTCATCTGCCTGCTGGAAGGACATTGGCTCTCCAGCCCTCACATCATCCCCCAATGCCCTAGAGGCATTTGATGGTAGGGAATCAAAACCCTTGGGTGTTTTCGAGAGTTTACCAATCACATTATAGGGTAAGACAGTCAACGTGGAAGTAGAAGTGGTTGATGCCAAGCTCAACTACAATATTCTTCTTGGTCACAGCTGGACCCACGCCATGCTATGCGTTCCGTCCCCCCTCTTCCGGCTTCTGAAGTTTCCTCATGAGGGCAAGATCATCACTGTTGATCAATTGTCTTTCTTCACCTCATCCTCTGAGAACAACGTACCATACGTGGATCAGATCCCCAATCCCCCCGATAGTGTAGGACCCAGTCTTTTCAAGGACCCCATCCTCATGGGTATTTTTCCCGCGCCACCACCACACACCATTCAAGTTAACATGATCTATAGGTCGAATGACCCTTGGATCATCCCTTCGCCTAAACAGGTGACCTCTTTCAGAGAATCGATGCCTTTGACTCCAGTTGAAATCAATTATTGCGAAATCATCACTGCATCAGATCCTCCTCCTCCTGAACATGCTCCTTTGAGCATGGCTCTAGATGTATATTCTCAATCCCCTTGGCTCGGCGATGTAGATTCGCCCGATCCTTTGAGAGAATTCTTCCCGTCTAACGAAGCTATCATTGGAACGATGTCTCTTGAAGATCTGCCATGGAACGATGGACATCATCATTCCTCGTTCATGCCCGGCCTTGGCACAATGTCTAATTGTCTCGAGCGTGACGTATCTGGTTACCCCCCCCCTAAGCCTCCTCCTTTGAGCTCGTCGAAGCATAGTTCCTCTTCTTGTGTCAAGCTCCTAAAATAATGAAACAAGCTGCTATGAGGATAGTTCTTAAGTGTGTCAACCTCCTTAAAATAATGAAACATGATCCCGTTCAATTCAAGTTTTGTTTCGATCAAATCTCTTGGGTTTTGAACCTTCACTCCATTTCCTATGGATTGAAGCTTGGGGGGCATGTACCTAGAATTGAGACACCATGTTGGGGGCATGCCCGTTTTCCTATTTCAAGCATAGTTTGCATGTGTGCTTTTAAGCTTGCATAAAAATAAAATGTGATTTGTGTGGTAATGCATTTTGTGAAATTTTTATTGGGTCGTTTGTTATGCAGATCATGTAACTAATGTATTAGATAACATTGTATTAGACATTTATGTAACATATATAAAAAAAAACATCATCATATGTGAGAAAGATCCATCCAGAAATAGATATATATATATATATATATATATATATATATATATATATATATATATATATATATATATATATATATATATATATATATATGTCGAAATGTTCGCAGTTTGTGTGCATCACATAAAATCCAAAAAATATACATGTCTGTTTTAATAATATTTGGAGACAACATGTCTCTAAAAAATGTGCAAATGAAAATCTTAGATGACTAATCAGCATGGTGCTCATGGTAGCATGTCACTGCCCGCACCAATCGCCTCAATAAACGATGAAGGCGACTAGGCACCCCCACATTGTGCCTCTGACAAGCCAATGGGATGTCTGCTAGGCAAGCATAATCTGGGATCCCACAGGCAATTCCCTCCAAGTTCTGGACTAGCTCACTCCCCTCGCCACCCTCGCCTTGAGGGTCATAAGCGAGAGGGGTCCTCCGTGCGATCGACGACATCCCGGCGAGCCTCTCTGGGCCAACATCTACGTACATGTAGAATTGTTTTTTAAGACATGAATGTATACCAAAAAAATCATAAAGTACATAAAAACAAAAAGAGTCTTACCCAGCTCCTCATCCCAGTCTTCTCCCTCCGGGAGTGGAAGATCTGGGTCTCCCGTGAAGTCAGTACCGGCATAGGGCCAGTCCTCTATGACAATCAGCTGTTGTCGAAGCCATACAAAGAACTTGGGCCTTCATGACATTTGTTGTCCCCCTCCTGCTCTGGGCATCAGAGCTGCCCATCGAGCCATGCTTGGCTCCCTTAATAGTGGCTCAACAACTATCGCCCCCTGGCCTTGGAAGATTGGTAGTCATTCGAGGATGAACGATACCAAGATAGATCCGTACCCAAATTGCTTCAGTTTGGTCTTCTTACACTTCGTCAACTACCGTTTGATATTCATTGTCATGGCAGTGGCCCAATTGAATAGTTTCGGGTTCATGCATTCTGATGCTAGGAGGAGCCATGTTTTAGTAGCCTCATGCAGCGCCTGCAACCCTGCAGCCCGCGTAATGGTATGGAGCACCACCCTAAGTGCTAGATCGGGAACTGTATGGATGTCAACCTTCCCACTACCTGATCCGGTTTGTGCCCCTAGGCACACTCTTTCCATTACCATTGACATTTTTTCACCAGATGGCCTAGTACCTGTCAAAATCAGGACTGGACCTTTGCGGGACAATCCAGTTATGAAGTAAACGTTGGATACTTCGAGCTCCAACACTTGGTATCGAAGCCAAAACTTCTCTTCGTCCTCGTCCCAGATACTGATTAAGTACTGCAGTAATTCAGGTTGTGCACTGAGACATGGTGTTAAGAAGAACTTTTTTAAGCCGCAATTTCGGAGAGCGTTCATGCATTGTTTGTTCCCCATGGCCATTTCATCTTCTTCGCTATGCTCCCTTTCTTTCCATTCGATCACCATTGTGGCTATTTACCTACACCAAAGTGGTCACAAACACTTCATTAGATCCCTTGAACACTCAAAAATCCAGTTGTTTGGTTCATTTTTTGTAAAAATTGAGCGGAAATTTAGGTTGCACAATTGGCGCGACTCCTTTGCAAAAAGAACCCAATTGGCGCGGGTCCGTGCCTGATACCCACGCCAATTGGGCGAGCCCTAAATTTGCAAATATCCCATCAGGGATCCAAAATCACAGTGGAATTCTATAAAAAAATGGATTGAAACATGGCTAAGGGAAGCACGTCTTACCTGGAAAAACGAGAACTGAAATGATGTATTGGATCATCCACAATCATCGCCGCAAGTTCACATAAGAAAAACTTGCTGTTGCTCTCCACAAGAGGTAAAAAGTAAAAGTAAATATGTTTTTACTATTTTTGTCATATTTATAACTTTTCAAGATCAAATTAGGTTTTGAAGCTTATTTTTCCAATATTTTATTATATTTTGTCGAAAAATGGGTTTTACGCTTGCTTTCTTGTGCAGTGACAGGTTTTCATGCAACTCGGATGATGATACGAATTGTATTTTATACTTTTTTGGACTCGGTAAAAACATGAAAAAGTCACTACTGGAGTCATCTTTCAGCTCTTTTCTGACTCTCTAAACATGAAAAGATTGCCGAGTCGCTTGTCATTTTGATCTCGTTAAATTGGCTGCGAAACAACATCTACCCAGTATACGTTTACCCCTTTTTCGGGCTGGGATAGATTATTTACGAAAAAGGAATACCCTAGCCTATCATGACTAGGAGGTTCTGTTAGACATAGTTTTCTACCTTTTCGGATCTAGGGGACTATTTACGAAAAGGGACTATTGGAGTTTACTTTTCCACTGTCTTTTCAAACTCTCTAAACATGAAAAGACGTCGAGTTCTTCCTTTGTCAGACTCGTTAAAACCCGATGACATCAGATTCCGTCGTAATGATGATACTCGATTTCCTCCTTCCTAGGGCTCGTTAAATGTACTAGGTTGGATTTTTCTAAAGGAAAAACTTATATCACAAGCATATGCTATTCCCTTCGAGCTTGTTTTCAAAAATAATTGGGGTACTTGCCAGAAATGGTGGGGAAAAAATGAAACCAGTATCATCGTTGTGTCGGCAGTATGTCGCTCTTGAACATGGCACTTGTCTGCATTCGTATCGGGTTGGGGACATCTCATCTCATTTTCTGCTTGCCTCCATGGGTCTGGTTTATCTTTTTTGACCTCTCATCTGTTCTTTGCCTCGACATCATGACCTTAGATCTTTTGATGTCAAATACTTCCAAATCTAGTGTTGTGCCACTGATATGTTCAAGATAATTTGACCTCTGCAATTCTAAACCCTCCTCCGATTCTCTACTAATCCTAATTCAAAAAAATTATGTTCCTCTGTCTCGCATCGATGATGTGGGAAACACTATGGCCCACCTTCGATCAAGGTCATTTCCTGTCAACTTTAGCTCATTATCCAGGAAGCTGATCTAGAGACTCCCTTTCGGTACCTTAGAGCCTGCATGCCTCAATGGCAGGTTCTTTGCATTCGACACAAGGTTTTCATCATTGGCCTTCGATCGAATGATTCTGCAGGTGTTCGACGCTAGCTCACTGTTCACATTCCATGGATTGTACCTATGGTACCTTGAGGGCCATCCTCATTATTGGTGATTCCTCTCGTGTCTATTAACGGCTTTCATCATTAGCTGGTAATCAGACGATGTTCTTGCATGTTCAACTTCAACTCACTTATTCACATGCTAGGACTTGTACTCTGTTCGGGTCGAGATGGAGCGCAAGACCCTGGGTTTTTTCTGATGGAATCTAGGCTGCGGATTTTGTGGATTATCATGATTGGTTTCATGACTCATTGATTGGATGGCTACGACCATACCTAAGTCTATTTACTGATCCTATCTATATGGCTGCGTCCATACCTTGGATCCTGATTATTGTATGCTCTATTATGGATGGCTGCACCCATACCACATACCATGTATTTGAGATATCAATTGTACTTGTCTACGTAGGTTTTTCGACGATAGTGTTTTCAATTGGGCACGTTCTCATAAAGAATTTCACCCCTCTCTCTCTCTCTCGGGCCTCATGATTTAGGGGGCATCTGTTACACAATAATTTGTCACCGTCCCTGCAATCCCTCATCCCGCACATTGGAGGGCCTTTTTCGTGACATGTGAGCAGTGACATAACCTGAAACCACTTTCATGGCATCCCCCTTAACAAGGACAATCATTCCTCTGAAGAAATTTTCCTTTGAAAAACCCTAAAAATTGATCTTTTGGCCTTGGTACGACTAGCCAGTTCAGCCCTCACAGCAATGGGGAAAATCCACCAAAGAGGGCACGCCAACTGGCGTTCTGTCCCAGTGTCTCACTCACGCCAAGCTTAATAAGGATTGTTTTTAAAAAATAAATGGTTGAAGTTTTATTTCAACAAACTCCTGAACGAGTCTCTAAAATGAGTTGGGAGTTTTGGCTCCGGATCTCCATGTATGGGAGGTGGTTTTCCACCTATCATGGAAGCTTCCTTGAGGATAGGGCTAATCCCACAATTGTAGGGATCCCAACTCCCCTTCCACCATCTATATAAGCTTGCCATTTTCCCTTAGAAAGCTAGAAGCAAGAGCTAAATCTGTAACAAGGAGACTATCACTAGACAGCCTTTGAGAGCCAAACCGAAGAGAGAGAGCTTTGTCCCATTTCTGACAAGCTTCATCGAGATGTGCTCTGCTGTCAGCCCCACCGAAGGAAGATCCGACGTCAGAGCTTTGGGTTGTATCTTTCCTTTATTACTATTAATGATAAGCGACTTTGATTATGGTTTCATTCATGTGTCTTTGTCTTTGATGCAATGAATTACATCCTCTCTAACTGATGTATGGTTACAAGATTTAGATTCTATGCTGTGTATCTTTGTGTTTATTCGCATGTGTGTAGGTGTTCAGATGTGTTAAGCGGAAGGATCATGATCTGCCAAAGCGAAGGACGGGAAGCATCATCCTTTCTTCGAGGACCATTGCGTAGGAACTGAGGTAGGAAACTCGTTGTGTTTTGTCATTTTTGTAACTAGAGACTTGCGTCACTGCATGACTGTTTGTTGCTAGACCCGATCTGGGCTAGCAGGGATTGCCTCTGTCCACAGAGGGGATTTACCTCTCCAACAACTACCCATGGATGTTATTAGTGAAGAATTGGCTAAAATAAAAAATGACTAAGGGTTTGGATTCTATATACAATATAGTCAAAAAGCCTATAATTGCCTCATCTATCCACTGATCTAAGTAGTACCCTCAAAGGTATGCAAGGACTATGGCTATTTGCTTGGTTCTCTCAGGAAATAAAGATGAGGGATATGGGGGATTTTTCTTAGTAAAATGAGTCTTTTCAATGAGGAATAGCTTAAGGGTTGATGTTCTCCTATCGAGATCAATTTTCTGGTACAGGTCTATGAAGGCCTCTCGGGAGAAGGGGGTAGTATTTTCAGTTGAAGGCCCATGAATCATTTGGATGATGGATTGGGCTGTAATTGTAAATAGAACTTCACCTATTGTAGCAATTACTTCTCTCTGGTTAGGAATGTAGCATGCACAACAACTTATAATGAACTTAGGGGCACTATGGGTTTTAGGGAAGATATAGTAGGGTAGGTTTGTGTCCCACAAGCAGAGATCATCCACACCATCTATGAGATTGTCCTCCAACCAAAAATAAATGTCGAAGAGGTCAAACTCACAGAGAATTTCGTGGATCTTGAAATCCTTGTAAGCTAAGCTAACATGATTGAGATCGATCGGAGGGTGAATCATTGGATTAAAGGGGGGTTCCTGACCTTTTTTCTTGGGCGGCATGGTTGATTTTGGTCACAGACTTATATAATTAGTTGTATTTCTAGGTTAGCGGGGCGCAGAAGTAGAATTGAATTGAAGAGAACCTGGAGAATAACAGGAATTTGATATGCTCGATCTGCAAAAACCAAAGAAATATATAGTAGAGATAAATATGTAAAGTTTGAAACTGGGAGGGATGGTTGGGCTTTAAAATTTCTCTGGTTTTCTCGTTGTTCATGGCGCGGGTCTGTCAATTAACAGTTAAACCCATTAATTAACTAAAAAACTTATTTCAGGTGGGAGCAGAGCTGATTGGATTTGTAACTGACGGATGATGTGGCGAGAGGTGATAGGAGGAGTGGTAATGGTCACAGTCGGGAGGGCAGTTTATGGCATCGGAGAAACAACTTTTCGGAGGGGATGGAGCATGGCAGGTGGGTTTCGTGAGGGGGGGTGTGAAATCATGAGTGCCTGCCACATATGAGGTGGGGTCTCTCCTAATACCACTGACTTCAGAAACCCCCCCCACCCTCCCCCCCCCCCCCCCCCAACGATAAAGTTCAGATTATGCGGGGGGGGGGGGGGTGGGGGGCGAAAGGTACTTGTGATTGTCCAATTAGAATGATGGATATCAGGATGATGGGAAAGGTGTCAGGAATATAGAGTCGACATGACAGATGAATGGTAGGGTCAAGGGAAAATTAAATGTGCGGAAAAGGAATGTATAGATAGTGAAAAAATTAGGAAAATAGGGAAATAAAAGTATAATTTCTCGAGTATCTCAGTATGAATAATACCTTTGAACTTAGGATATGATCGTTTTAAGTTTTCCAAAACATCTCCCTTCTACAACTTAGGATATAGTATTTCATGTTTTTCCCAAACTTTTTCATGTTTCTTCTCAAAATATCCTTCTCTTCCTCTGCCTACCCTTTATTTTTAACCTAACATTTTTTCTTCTTTTCTTTGCAGGGTGCATTTGAACTAGCAGACCCATATTGTCTTTCTTCTTTTTTATGAAAATATATCCTATCCTAGTCCTTATTTCTCCAATTGATTCAGATTACACCGTTGAATCAATTTCGTTTCTACCTATCTACTGACTTACCAAGATTAAATTGTTTGGTAAGTCTTCATTCTCTAACCTATTTGACAGAAATTCAAACTTTTTCAATCATGCTTAAACTTTATGAATCGAACAAACTAACTTATCAGTAGTGGAATTTTTACTTGCATCACTTTCAGTGTTATTCTTTTGTGGGGTTTTCTTTTTCTTTTCTTTCTCTTTTGACATACCCTCATTTCTTTTCTTTTCTTTTTTTGGAAATCTTTTGAATATTGAAAACCATGCAAAATTTGAAATTGCAACTATAATATACTCAATCACCTTGAGATCCTATAATTTATAGGACCCTAACAATGGCTCCAGCTAGGGATGGCACTTCTCCAAGTGAAGTGTCAAGAACTTAAGATCAATAGCCTTGATTACTCCATTTTCTGCAAAGTCTTCATCTGATTTCTTTTTTTGTTTTATGAAAGCTCATCAAACCGGGATTAGGGCCTTCTCCAGGGGCTTCAACCTTTGTTAATGAGTTATAAATCACAAACTACAAAACTATGGTATTTACAATGATGAAATATCAAATTGTATTCTTAAGAGAAGTAATGCTTCAACATCCTACCATTGATAGGACCTCCATGTATCTCTGTTCCATCTAACTCCTTAAGGAAATATGCATTATTTCCTCTAAAGGAATCAATAATGTAAGACCATTGCCAAAGGGTGTCAAATTTTCCATGTTTATCTTTGTCTTCTCTTCTAGAATCCCATTTCAAAACTTTGTCACCTAAATTGAAATCATCTGCCTTTTTTCTTCTATCAAAAATCTTCTTGATATTTTCTTGAACAACTTAGGTCATGTTATAGACCTCTTCTCTGGACTGTTGTAATTGAATATTTTGATTTATCCTTCTATGTACATCATTTGGTTCAGCTTGTATTTCTTGAATGATCTTCATGATTGGAACTCCTAAAGAGGAAGGAAAAACTGCATCCATTCCATAGACCAATTGGTATGGAGACATGCCAATTGATTTTTTGGTAGTAATTCTATCAGCCCAAAGTGCATTGACTAACTTGTTATGCCATGATTTCTTGTTGTCTTCCAAGATATTTTTGATGATATTCACCAAACTTTTATTTGAGGATTCAGCCAATTCATTACCCTGAGGGTAATAAGTTGTTGAATGTTCCAATGTTATGTGGTACTTATGACAGAAATCAACCATTTTCTTGGACGTAAAGGCTGCAGCATTATCAGTGATGAGTTTTCTAGGACAACCAAATCTAGAAAGGATATTTGTTGCAAGGAATTTAATAATGAGAGAATCAATGTCATTTCTGGAAGGAGTCGCTTCTATCCATTTGTTAAAGTAGTCTATGGCAGTAAGAATCCACTTATGCTTGGCAGAGGAGGCAGGATGAATTTCACCAATGAGATCTAATCCCCATTTTTGGAAAGGACTTTCCACATAAATAGGCTTTACTGGAAGGGGCAACAACTTTCTCTTTTCTTTAAATATTTGGCATTTATGACAGGAAGTTACCATCCTATGAATGTCAGGGAATAGAGTTGGCCAATAGAAACCAGCTCTAAGGATTTTATTAGTAGTAGTTTTCCAATAAAGGTTTCCACCACAGTCACCTGCATGGAACTCCTGCATAACTTTTTCTGCATCATCCTTTAATAAAAATTTGAGTAAAATACCCCTAGCATATTTCCAATATAAGTCATTTTCCATAATGAAAAATTTAACTGCTTTCAATTTAATAAATCTTGATTTTATTTTTGTCAGACTCGAAGGAGCATTCAAGTTAAATAAAACATATAGAAGGTCTGCATACTAGGGAGAGTTTAAGAATGCTTCATCAATTTTCGGAGTCGCCTGTTCCTCTTGATCATCCAATGAACAAATCATATTGATATCTAATGCCTGAAAATTGGACTCGGCCATAAGTTTGGCCAGTCCTTGTCCTTTGATAAATTTGGTGGGTCTGATTTCTAAATCATATTCCAGAATGATGGCAATCCATTTGCCTCGCTTTCCATTAGGCCCATTCTGTGTTAAAATGTCTTTGACCACTACATTAGGAACATAAGCAATAATATGGGAATGTAAAATACAAACTATAAAATCTTTTATTGCTTTAACAAATGCAAAGGCATGTCTTTCCATAATGTTGTATTTCAAAGAAGCATCCCTTAAAGCTTTGTTGAAGAATGCAATAGGTTGTTCAAATCCTTCAATGTTTTTCTGCAATAAGATGGCTGCAATAGTATGTTCAGAGGCAAAATAAAATATTATGAAATATTTGGTAAAATATGGGCTAATTAGCACTGGAGTTGTTGTTAATGCATGTTTGACTAAATCAAAATATTGTTTAGCTTCAATATTCCACTTGATTTCTAAATCTTTCTTAAGCATGTTGGTTATGTTTCTAAGAAGTTCCGTAAGGTTTGGAATGAATATCCTTAGGAAATTGATTTTACCAATAAAATATAGAAGTTCTTTGAGGTTTCTTAGGTGACTGATTTTAAGTATACATTCAGTCCTACTGGGATCAATCCTAATACCATCCTTAGAAATAATATGACCGAAAAGTTTTCCTTCTTCAAGACCAAAAAGTGTTTTCTTAGGATTCAATGAGATGCCAAACCTTCTACATTTGTCAAATACTCTTCTCGGATGTGCCAAGTGTTCCTCGTTAGTTTTTGAATAAACAATAATTTCATCAAGATAAATCACAATAAAATGCCCAATTTCATCAGTAAAAGAAATATCCATTTCTCGCTGGAAAGTAGCTCCAACATTCATCAAACCAAAAGTCATTTTCACATACATGAAAGTTCCCAATGGTGTAGTGAATGCAGTTTTATCCTGATCATCAGGATGTACTAGGACTTGGTTGTAACCTGAGAAACCATCTAATAAAGAAATCCTACTAGATCCTACTACCCTTTGTAATACGTGTTCCATTTTTGGTAATGAGTAGTTATCTTTTAAGGAGACCTTGTTTAGATTCCTGAAATCATTGCATAATCTGATCTCTCTAGTTTTCTTTCTTGTAGGCATGATGTTTGATACCCATTTAGAATATACAATAGGAACTATGATTTTAGCATCATACATTTTCTTTACTTCCTTTTCAACCAAAGGCATTAGGACAAGATTTATCCCGTGTAGTTTTTGTTTAAATGGTTTTTGATCTTCTTCTAAAGAGACAAGTCCCCTAGGTAGGACATTATATTTAAGCTGAAGCACCTCAAATTATTCTTTTTCTGGGTCTTTTTCATGCAATTCTGATTTATGTAAACTTTTATTTTTTGAGTTATTTACATCAAAAACCTCAAAATGTTGATCTATATTATCATGTACATCAGTTTGATTTTCCAATTCACAATATAAATCTATACAACTATCTTCGAACTCATCCTTTGACTGTAAGAAACTCTCAATCTATTTACGCTCCCAAAAACTTGCCAATATCTCATGTTATCAGGAACAACTGGATGATGTTTAACTTCCACAGTGTATTGTTTATTTGGATGAGGCAACTTACAAGTGCTTGTTGAAAAAAGCCAAACCATTAGCTAGGATATTTTGATTTCATGGAATGACAACAAGATCATATTCATCAAAAGTTCTTAGAAATTCAAGCATGAAATTTCTGTATGATATCAATCTAGGATGTTTTGCAGTGTATTCTCCTTTGATCTGTTTTATGATTAATTCAAAATCTCCATGAACATAAATCCTTTTGGCTCCCAACTTTTTCAGCAACTGTAACCCTAAGAGAAGTGAATCATATTCTGCTATATTATTAGTGCACTGAAAGTTGAGTTTGTAGGAATGACCTTCTGCATGATTATTCTTTGTATTACTCACCCAAACACCAGCTCTTGAGCCTGATTTGCCACATGATCCATCAAAACTCATGTTCCAAAAAGGATCGATTTCAGTGTTTAGTGGTACAATTTGCATTGGATTTTCCTATTTTTCAACAGAGTTGTTTTCTACCTTGGTAACTTGTGCATCAATGTCTCCATCATTATAAATAATGAAAGAGTCAAGGTCAGAATTAATAGAGTAAAGGGGATAATTATGTTGTTTCTCTTGGCTACTCGCCATATACTTCATCAATGCTTCCCTATACAATCTTCTCTTTTGACCAAATACTGGTATTGTGGCATATGACATGTCCACTTGAAGGGTTCCTTGTAACCTTTCTCCCCATGAGTGTGAAAACAACATGCCATACTTAGGAGGGAGGTATGCTACTACTATGTCCATTACTAGACTCTTAGTTGGGATTTGAGCTAAAGTGACACATAGATCTTTAATAAGACCTAAACATCTAAATTTACTAGAATCAAATGAATATAAGTCTTTGTAAGGTCTAGTAATTTCAAGGCCAAGTTTCTCCATAACAACTTTTGGCATTAAATTATGAGATGCACCTCAATCCAACATTGCATTGTGGAGAATATTGTCATTAACATTTAAACTAACATAAAATGGAGGGACACCTCCTTCCTGTGGTTTACCATCAACTTCTGGTCGAAACAAAAGTTTAGGTTCATCATCATTCAGATTGACAATATCTGTATTTTCCCCTATGTTTAATGCTTTCATGACCTAAGTCCTGTACACATTTTTGTTTATTAATTCAGCTAAGGGAATAGAAAATTTTAATTTGGCAATCTCATTTTCAATACCGAATGGTGTTTGGCTCTTAATCAGATTTGAAAAATCACATTTTTTAGCAGCTACCTTTGTTAGATCTAAGAATTTTGTGATCCATAATGTAGATATAAAATCTTTCAGATTAATCCTAATGATGTGATTAATCCGAAACATTTTCTATCTAGCTATCTTTGTGGTAGGTTTTGTTTGTTGACTAGTAGTGGGGACACCATTTTTTGTAGATTTAAAAGAATTATCTACTGTTCTTTTAGTACGGATTTCTGTGGTCTTGTTTCCTTAATTATCTAAACTTTTATTAGGATCTTCTATATTGTTCTTAGGATCAGATTCAGGGACCTTTTTGGTGGAGTTTTCAGTGTTTTTTTTATTGGAGGTGTCTAAATTTCTCTTGCTCCTAAGATTGTATTTCCTATGGACTTCCATGATGTCATTTTCAAATCCTTGTTTGTATTCATCAGCTTTTTCAGCGTCAAGTTAAGTTTGGGTTAACAAAAATTATTCTTGTTCTTCCCGAGTGAGAAAAACAGTATCATCCTCATTTACACCCATTCAATTATTTATTTGATTTTCTTCTGCATCTTCAACTATTCCCCCATGTTCATCAACATGATTCTCCTGAAATGGAGCCCTCATCTGCTGATCATGGCCTCTCTGTTCTCTTTTTGTCTTATCTGAGGAAGATTTCTTTTGGAATTCTGATTATGATTTTAAGGTGCGGGCTAGTTTTATCTTGGGGCAGTCCTCTCGTTCAAGCTAATCCTTTCCATCATTATTTCTGCCATTCTTGTCAAGGCATCAATTTTGGCATTAGTTGAGGAAGTTGAAGTTTCATCTCTTATGGTAACTCTTCTCTCATTTCTCATTCTTCCTCTCTTTGCTAACAGATTGGCTTCTACTCTTACCGCATCCCTCTTCATTTCTTCCAATGTTGCTCAATTTCTCTCTCTAAGTTGGTAAGACATTTATGGTTCAAAACCATCTGGGAATTTCACTAAAGCTAAAGCTTGGGGTGGTTTTATGTGAGCTGAAATTGCATTGTATAAACTATTGAATCTAGTGCAATAATCCTGAACAATTTATGTTGGAGCCCTTATGATGCTTTCATATTCACATAATATTTGAAGAGGGTTATTTTTTACTTCCCACCTATTAAGGAATGTCTGATGAAATGCAGGAAGATCATTAATTTTGTTCGCAGGTAAACCATTAAACCATTTTCTTACTTCTTTGCTTAAACTTTGAGCAAACATTCTTAACTTAACACTCTCATCATAAACTTCTTGAAGGTCAAAATAGTCATTCATCTTATCAATATGTTGTTGGGATGTTAAAGGACCAATCCCATCGAATTGTGGAATTTTTTACTGATAATCCTCTAACATGTTTTCTAGAGGTGCAGGCAGCACCAATGGAGCATACCTTATTGCCATGATTGGTGGAAGAGGAGGTAGAGGAGGATTAAGAATAAGTGGGGGAAGCTGAGCAGTAGGTGAAGTAGGGTGGGTAATGGAAAAAGGTAAATGTGATGGGGTTGTGGTAGTATTATGAGGAAAGAAAGGATTGGTGGGAATCACCAAAGCAGTAGGAGTAGATGACCTAGGGTGTGAAGACTGGGAAGCTATAGAAGAAGCAGCTAAGTTTAAAGCATAAAATTCAACTGATTGTTGAAGATAAGTGTTTTCAGTTGTTGAATTAAATCTTGTTACCAAATCTTGAAGGTCATCAAGATCCTGTAGGAGCTGAAGGTCAGATGCAGTTGGTGAAGAAATTTCTCTTACTGGACTTTGTTATAAAATTGATGGATCAAGTATTGTGTTATCTACCCAAGTCTCAGATTTTGTCCTGAATAAATATTTTTCGAAGTTTAAGTCAAATTCAAATTATTTTATGGTGTCAAACATTTTTAGGAAGAGAATTTGTTCTAGAAAGAGGGTTATTTCTCCTTGGATTCTCTAATTTTCTGGTTCTTCTTAAGATTCTTTCAGGATTATCCACTTTAGCTGCAGGATTTGGGTCAGGATGAGATCTAGTGTAGGCTCTTTTGGGAGCCAAAACTAAAATATAAATCACACACACTAATTATTTACAAAGATGAAATAAAACCAATCTTTATGACATATTTCTATCATACATAGTTATACAAACCAGGGTTCAGAATTCGAAATAAATGACAATTTTTCAATTCGTGTCCCCAGTATGGTCACCACTATGTTATCGTTCTATAATTTTAATATTGGCAAGAATAATTATATAGGATAACATCAAACCACTTTTAAAGTTGGGATCTAGCCCTCCCAACTTCAGAGAGGGCTCTCTTTGTATAATTTAGCTTTGTTTCCTTAATAGATATTAGGCTAGTTATGATGATGGTTGAATTATTTGTTTGTTTGTTTGATTAATTGATTGTTCGATTGGTTGGTTAAGTGATCATTTTAAGTTAATTATTTTCCATTGGGATATGGAGTCAAGAAAAAGATAAGTGCTACATCAAATTTTTCAAAGAGTAATCACAGGGTAAGCTAGTTACAATTACTGGATTTTTAATTCTAAATGAAGCATGAGTGATTTCAGTAGTGATTGAAAAGCTTGCATACAAGAATTACTCAATCGGATTTCAGAAGAAAACATAAACATTGTAAACACAACCATAAATAAGGTGTTTCAATAACAAATCTTACTTCTTCACTTTATGTTTTACAATTAGATTAAAACACAGTAAAGAAACACAGTGGAAACAAATATTACAAAAGGAAAGACATCACCAGTAACATATATCACAAGTATCCTTGCGAATGGTCTTCTTTATTTATGTATCAGCAACTCAAAAAGGTACATAGCTCAAAAGATCAAATTAAAATAATCAGAGTCCAACCCCTAATACTTCAAATGCATAAAGTATTTAAACAAAGTATATGAAGGATGTTGTATTGAAATGGGCCATCTCTTTATTAATTACAACATAATTCTATTAAAAAAAACGTGCTCCAAAAAGGTGGAGTTGTTTGAGAAATTGTGGACATCTGGCACTTCTGTCTGGGAAATTGTTGTTGCATGTTCTAACCGTTTATGGGCATGATTTGACTGTTGTTGCGCTGGCCTGTTGTGCTGGTTGTAGCTGCTCTTCACTCATCTTGGTATTCGCACAGCTTTTCCCATCTATCCTCATCAGGGGGCAGAATTTTGTTTGCTCTCCGATTTATTTCATCTACCTCCGTGTACCGAGAAAATGTGGGTTTGACCATGAAAATATGTTTTATCTTATGCTGTATGTAAACATCATTGCTCATAGCTTCCATGAATTCTCTGCCTATCATTGCACCTTTAATATTTGAGAATTTTGTTGTATCCTTAACAGTTTCTTTGAGTTTCTTCATGTAATCATCTCTAGACATTAATATGTCATTTATGACAAACGGAGAAGGCAAGCACCTTTTGATTAATGGATCAATCCCGTTAAAAAATCTGTTGACTGCAATTTCTAGTCCATTACACTTTTCCTCTAGTTGTTGTACCAAATTTCTTACTGTAAAACTTTCTTTACCTCCAAAATTGTTTTAGTTCTATCATCCACTCCTAGATCATCAAGCTCATATATGTTTAGCATTCAAGAACTTAATGACCTTGTTTTTTGTCTCAGGCATGTCTCCTAGGTCCTTAGTTATATCTGAAATGGCCTTATTGGCCTTCTCAGTCAGGTCCTTTTGCTAAAAAATGATCTGGATATATAGCCAAATTTAATTCAAAGGAACTCTACTTCCAGTCTATTTCCACCTTAAGTTTTATGATTTGGGCTTCTAGAAATGCCATATGCATCTTGCCCTTCTCTAAATCAAAGGCAGATAACAGTATTATTTGTGAGCTAGAGCTATGCTTCCAAAATTGGGCGTAAGTTCTATGTTTCAGGATTTTATTTCTGAGTTTGATCTCTCTAAAAGTATCAAATATTGTTTTCTCCCTTTCCCCTAAAGCAGCACTAGGTGAAGTTGTTTGGAGGACCTACTGTTGATTTAGGATATAAATAGAAGTATTAGGATATTAATTATGGTCTCATGCTCTTTACCTTCATCAATGTCTATATGTATTCTGGCCCTTTTTCTATATTTGATCTTGAACTCTTTGTTGGAATTATCAATCACTGAAGGTGACAACTCTTCCCTCTGTCTCTTTCCTGTTGCTTCTTTGTTGTCTTCTTTACTTTTCTTTTGTTGAGGTGCAAATTTTTGTAAACCTGAAGTGGATATGGCTTTCTCCTCTACCTCCTGCAAGGTATTTTCTACCCACTCTGTCTAATTCCTGAATTTCTCTATGTCTAGTTTTTGTGTATGAATATAGGGTGTGGACTTATTGTCCAGCCTCAGTTTAGAAATGACCCCAAAGGGATCATAAGACCAAGTGAAACTGGGAGCAAACCTCATCTCTTTCAATTTCTTGTCAGCCTCCTCTCCTGCTGTCCCGTTGTTGCAAATAAATGGCCATATCTCAGACTTTATCCTGAACTGTGATTTCTTTGTCGCTGAGACAAAATGCACCTCATCTGCATTCAACATTTGTCTAATATATTCGAGGGCAGAAATCCTCATGGGGAGGAATTTTGGTAGCTTATAGGGTGGCAATTCACACCCATATACCCTTAGTTCTGTGTAATTTTGGAATAAATACTAATATGAGGTTCTGGCCTCATTTGAGAGCTGCATTATTCTCTTAATTTCTTCACTTATTCTGGGCTTATTTGTGCCATTCAGAATACTCATTGCAGGATGTAGAAATAGCTCAACAAATTGTTTATAGTTGAATTGTTCTTGCTCCTTCATCAGTAAGGTTGTCCAAAAAATGATAGACCGTGGATGTCCATCCTCATCCATTCTCTTCATTTCAAACTGAAATTTCTCTGCCTAGAAATATAAAAACATATAGATAACGACATAAGTGTATTTAAATACTCCTTCATTGTGAAATTTTGTAACATGGTCATGGATGTTATCAGCCAAGAATTGGCTAAAATCAAACATGACTGAGGGTTTGGAGTCTGTAGACAATATATTAAAAAAGCTTATAATTGCCTCATCTATCCACTGATCTGAGAAGTACCCTAGAAGGTATGCAAGGACTATGGCTATTTGCTTGGTTCTCTCAAGAAATAAAGATGAGGGATATGGGGGATTTTTCTTAGGCAAAGAAGTATTTTCAGTGAGGAATAGCTCAAGGGTTGATGCTCTCTTATCAAAATCAATTTTTTGGTACAGGTCTATGAGGGCCTCTCAAGAGAATGGGGTAGTATTTTCAGTTGAAGGTCCCTACATCATTTGGATGATGGATTGGGCTGTAATTATAAATAGAACTTCACCTGTTGGAGCAATTACAACTCTCTGGTTATGAATGTAGTATGCACAACAACTTCTAATGAACTCAGGGGCACTGTGGATTTTAGGGAAGATATATTAGGGTATGTTTGTGTCCCACAAGCAGAGATCATCCTCACCATCTATGAGTTTGTCCTCTAACCAAAAATAGACGTCGAAGAGGTCAAAATCACAGAGCATTTCGTGGATCTTGAAATCCTTGTCAGTTAAGCTAACATGATTGAGATTGATTGGAGGGTGAATCATTGGATTAAAGGGGGGTTCCTGACCTTTTTTCTTGGGAAACATGGTTGATTTTGGTCGCAGACTGATAGAATTATTTGTAGTTGTAGGTTAGCGGGGCACAGAAATGGAATTGAATTGAAGAGAACCTAGAGAAAAATGGGAATTTGATATGCTCGATCTGCAAAATCCAAAGAAATCTATAGCAGAGATAAATTTGTAAAGTTTGAAACCAGGCGGGATGGTTGGGCTTTATAATTTCTCTGGTTTTCCCGTTTTTCATGGCGAGGGTCTGTTGATTAATGGTTAAAGCCATTAATTAACTAACAGACTTATTTTGGGCGGGAGCGGATCTGATTGGATGTGTAACGGATGGATGATGTGGCAGGAGGTGATAGGAGGAAGCGTAACAATCACAGTCGAGAGGGTTGTTTATGGTATCAAAGAAGATGCTTTTCGGAAGGGATGGAGAATGGTAGGCAGATTTGGTGAGGGGGGATGCGAAAGCATGAGCGCCCATCACATATGAGGTGGGGCCTCTCCTAATACCATTGACTTCGGACACCCCCCCTGCCGATAAAATTTAGATGGTGTGGGGGGGCTGAAAGGTACTTGTGACTATCCAATTTGAATGATGAAGATCAGGATGATGGGAAAGGTGTCGGGAATATAGAGTCGATGTGGCAGATGAATGGTGGGGTCAAGGGAAAATGAAATGTGTGGAAAAGGAATGTATAGATAGTGAAAAACTTAGGAAATAAGGGAAATAAAAGTATAAATTCCCGAATATCTCAGTGTTAATAATACCTTTGAACTTAGGATATGTATCCTTTTAAGTTTTCCAACATATAAAATATCACCCTTCTACAACTTAGGATATAGTATTTAATGTTTTTCCCAAATTTTTTCATGTTTCTTCTCAAAATATCCGAAGTCTTCCTCTACCTACCCTTTCTTTTTAACTTAACATTTTTTATTCTTTTCTTTGTAGGGTGCATTTGAACTAGCAGACCCAGATTGTTTTTTTTTTTTTTTTTAAATGAAAATATATCCTATCCTAGTCCTTATTTCTCCAATTGATTCAGATTACATTGTTGAATCAACTTCATTTCTACCTATATACTGACTTACCACAATTAAACTGTTTGGTAATTTTTCATTCTCTAACCTATTTGACAGAAATTCAAACTTGTTCAATCATGCTTAAACTATATGAATTAAACAAACTAGCTTATCAGTAGTGGCATTTTTACTTGCAGCACTTTCAGTGTCATTCTTTTGTGGAGTTTTATTTTTCATTTCTTTCTTTTTTGACATACCCTCTTTTCTTTTCTTTTTAATTTTTTTAAAATCATTTGAATATTGAAAACCATGCACAATATGAAATTGCAACTATAAAATACTCAATCACCTTGATATCCTATAATTTATAGGACCCTAACATAGTGGACCCGCCAGTTAGTGCTAATCCAAACTTAAGGTTAATCTCCAGATTATTTAGTGCTAAGTCATGGTTTAGTGATAAACGCTCATTTACATAACCTGATTCACGTAGTGCTTCATCATCATGTACTGCTTCTTTTTTCCTGTAATTTGCACACTCAAGATCATTATTCACCATTTCATTCAATTCTTTTATTCTAGTTGATTTAAGACTCACATCAATTTATTCAGTTGGTTTCTAATTTCATTCTTCATTGAGCTTCAAATATGCATCAAACTTATTAACAACCTTGTTTTCAACTTCTTCTCCCATGCTATTTTGAACACCTGCACAATGCATATTCAAAAACAATGTTAAAAACACCTTTATTATGCTCTCCAGTGAGAGCTTCTACCTCTTCCTTCTCTGGCTTGTTTTCCACTGCATGGAAGTTGTCTTCCACTGATATGATGTTGGTGGAGATTCTCATCAAAAACTCTTCAATCACTTTATCCTCTTCTTGATCATCAACTGCTACTAGATCATGTACTACTTCATGAGTATTTCCAACTGCTTCATATATTGTTTCTATAGTGGCAACTTCAACCTTCATTTCTTCTTCAAACATGGCACTTACCATATTTCCACAATAAATCTTATTTCAAAAAATAAACCACGCATAACATCAACATCATTTTCATCCACCCTATGGTGGGATATCTGAGCATGCATTTTCTTATTAACAATTTCAACGTCACCAAACCCATCAGTTGCGGCTATATTCACCAATTCACATCTCACTTTGCAATCATCATCCACATGTATTTTGTCACAGTGGGATTCACCATCATCTGCACCATCCAAGTTACAATGGAGTCCTTGAGCATTTATATGCTCTTGGTCAGTTTCACACAGAGAGGCTTCAACTTCTCTCTTTGCAATCTTTGTTGCATCTTCTTCATTCATATGCATGTCTACATAATGGGTTTCACTTTTATAATATTCACGACCATCGTCGACTTTTGAGAGGGATTCTCCAAGCTCTGTTGTCGTCTCAGAGTCTTTCTCATCTAAACTTGGATCTATGGATGACTTCTTTGCTTGTGACATAACCTACTAATGCATGTCACTCCCCCTTGCACTAAATTCTTCTTCCAAGATCTTCCATGCTTCCTTGGAAGCTGTAGTTTTTGCTACCTTGCACATAATTGTTTCATCCACTGCTTGTTGAATGAAATTCAAAGCTAGGGCATTAGTAAACAGATGAGGTGGTAGCAGATCCATGCTACATCAATCAACCTCGATTTGTTCTTTGTCTTCTATTAGACTTCTCAGTTCCTTGGGTGTGGAATGAACCTCTCTAAACACGAAAAAAATCTATGTCTCTTATTTTTTTATCCCTCTTCTTAGTATTCTTTAGTCGCACTTTGCGACCCGTGACTATTGTCTTTCCTCTGTCTTATAGCTACTTTCATGATTGATGAGGCTAACTTCCTTTTTTTTTTTTTTTGGTGAATTTCGTAGGACCTTGCTATTTTCTATTATATAAAGAGAAAGTTTCTATACAAAAATAAATAGTTTTGGTAGCCTCAACCTACCCGAAGGAAACCAGGTCTATTGGCCACCTCAAAAAATTATATCCCGACCAGTAGCAATATTGTTTTTTCCTGCGATGGATAGCTAAAACACCCTGATTATGTCCATAGAAACTACAGATAAAACAGACACTTAATGTCATATCAACAAAAATCATGCAAGGAGAAGCTAAGAAAGCTATTAACCATCTGAAGATTCAACAGGAGCAGGGTCTTTAGCAGTAGACCCTGGCAACTCAACTTGCTACAAATTAAGTAATTGTTGTTCCATCCTTATCATGCGTACATTAACTTAAGCTTGTATCTTAGCCATTTCCCGCATTTCCTGTTTAATTTGATGAAGCTCAAACAGTATGGAAGAGCTGATTTGGGTTTCCTGTTTACTGAGCAATGCTTTTGCCAAAACACACTTAATTTTCCAATATGTTTTGACAGATTGTTGAAATAACGAAACTCTGCCCCTGGTACTACTTGGATCAGATAGAAAGTTTAGTTTTTCTTGCTAGCTCTGCATGTCATCCTCCTCATCAGTATTGTCCCTCTCCCATCCATGAATAACCTTCTGAATCTCCGGTGGAGTACCAGTCTCAAAACATTTTTCTAAGCTTTCAAGTGTCTGTTGATGAGTATTCCGCCCTCTTTTACTTGTTTCAACAGCCGGAGTGGAAGGAATTTTCCTGCCCTTTCCCTTAGTCATTGATATTGCTAACTGAAGACACCTGTTAGTTTCTTGCAATGATAGAAACCCTATGTAATGGACAGTAACAAAGAGGGAAATATTAGAAAAAAGATGACAACCCAGATGGCTAACCAAGAATTGAGGAGCTCCCAGCCTATTATTGTGGAACCAAACCAGCATAAGATCAAAGAAATGTTGTAGAATGTGAGTGGA
Organism: Pinus albicaulis; assembly: GCA_034641835.2. NCBI lineage: Eukaryota > Viridiplantae > Streptophyta > Pinopsida > Pinales > Pinaceae > Pinus > Pinus albicaulis. The sequence goes on from CM076576.1 coordinate 408,958,159, forward strand.
CCAGTCACAAAGGGAAGCCAAACACTGTTGAATGTGAGCTAGCAAAATAACATAGGGGGTGAACCAATTACAAAGGGGAGCCAGGGCAACATAAGAGAAGACGAAGCCATTCAATCGCTGACGAGACAACAAATAGCAGAGGAATTGGTAAACTAGCAAAACACAGTAGCCATAAGGAAACTCAACCAGCTTTACAGCAGACCAAATGTCCACCCAAGTCAGGACATAATTAATAAAGAAACTGCTAGCAAACATAGGCGATGGGAAATACAAAAACTGAGTAGCAGTGCAACTTAGAGAATGAAATGTTATGCAAGTAATGAACCTTTGAATAACCTTATAAGGAAAAAACCCGGTAATATCCATGGAAAAACACTGGCGATTATCACGAATTGGCAGCAGAGGATAATGGAGTAATTCAAGCCCAACCAGAAAGTAATGGTGGGAAATAATATAAGAAAGATAGCTATTAGAGCCCATGAAAACATACGAAGACCCAGGACTTCGAAAACAGGGTTGAATATGAAAATGGATCCCTTTAACCATAACATGCGGAGAAAATAACCTCATAAAGAAAGCTTGCAGCGAAGACAATTCTGCAAAACAATTTTGAGCCCATGAAGACATAGGTAAAGGACGCAGAGAACTGAGTAAAGAAACCATAACATACCCAGTCACCCAGCGCTGCTTGGCCTGCTTCGATCACTTCCTCGACTCCACACAGAGTTGTTCTTTCGCATGCAGAATAATACCAACTCAAGACCAACAAAGACAACTAATACCCTCCCGATTATGCTGCCACGGGACGGATTGTCCGATCCACCAGCTAATGCAATAATGGAAAATCATAATTGTTAAGCACGCGAGGCGACGCATTGAACTCACCATGAATGAAACACGATAAGCGGCTGACACAACACCCATGTGATGACCTATGGTGTCATGCTGTCATGATCCCACCCCGATCAGGGATGACGAGGCTAACTTCCATATCGCCCACGAAAAAAATATGATTTTCAATATATACCCCATAAAACACAATCTTCACCCAAAAAATTATCATGCTTGACAAAACACCAAAATATTTTTATAAATTGTCATTTTCAAATTATTTTAAATATCCTTTTAAAATTCACACTTTCAAATTCTTTCCCAAAAAACCCTCTTTATATCCTGCAAACTTTTTAAATCTCTACTATGCACTTTTTCTTTTTTTTTAATTAAAAAAAAAAAATACTTTCGATTCACTTTAACCTTTCAACAAAAACTCCTTCAAAAACATTCTAAAAACTTTATTCTTTTTTCATACATAAAATATTTTTATAAAAAAAAACTTTAATAAGGCCTTTCCCTCTTCAATTTTATATAATCCTCTTCAGAATAGACTTTATAAAAATCCCTTTAAAGACACTTGAAGTTTGACTTAGGCCGCTTTAAATAAATCCTCTTATATATAAACCTCCTTTACGTTACTTAGGCCATTCTTGTAGTTTTCGAGGGCAAAAGAAGCGTTGGTTCCACCTTCTCTGAATACAACTCCTCTGAATTCTCTATTCTCACGCTCAAATATTTCGATCAGCTGGTTTGTCCAATCATATTCGTTAGATGGACGCGTTGGATGCAAATGCAAGCACTCAATTTAGGAATGGATTGAGTTTAGAAATGTTTAAATTTGATTGTGTTTTTTAATATTTTAAAAAGCTTAAAGAAGTAGAAAATCTTGAATTTGAAAATTTGAAATTTTGAAGTTGTTTTTTTTATGTAGATTGTTTAGAAATTTTTTAATTTGATTGTTTTCTTTAATAATTTAAAAAAGCTAAAAAGTTTAGAGAAAGTTAGAGAATCAAGAAAGAAGATATTTTGAATATTTAATTTTTATATACATGTTAATTACAAAAGTATAAAATTTGAAATTAGAGAGATGTAGTTTTTGCTTTTAAATATTTTAAAAATATTTATATATATTAAATGAAAAATTAGATAAGATATGTAGTTTTGAGTTTTGAAAATTTATGTTTTAAATACATCTCGATTATAAAAAGATTTTATGACCTTTTTGGTTTAGAGTTTTAAAAAAAATAGAGATTTTGAAGATAACATATAAGTGTGGTTGTGATTTAGATTAGTATATTGTAGTTTTAAAATTTCTTATATTGATTAAAATTATTTCAATTTCAAAATAAATAGCAAGAACATAAAAAATAACATGGAAAAAATATATGTATTTAAATGTTTAAGATGTATATTGCCAAATTTTTTCCTAATTCATATTTTTTGATTCGAATTTTTATCGAATCTTATCAAATTCTAATCAGAATTAGAATTCGAACTTGGTAACTATGCTTTCAAGCCATTTATAACCTCTCCTTCGAATTTTTGATGGTGGCCTCTCTACGTTTAGCACGGGCTTCATACCAATTTTTGCCTAGTAAAATGAATATAAAGAAACTCGTTAAATTAGCTAAACATGTGAGTGCTAAATCTGAAAAAATAGCAACAATTGTAAAAGCTTCACTTCACTTTGAAGTTCATTTTTTTTATCATTATAAAAAATATAGGCTTCAAATTTTCCCAGAAAATCATGGAAATTTTAGCAAGATTTTGAAAAAATTTAGCAGAATTTTTTGTAAATCCAGCTTACAATTGTCAAACTTCAAGATTTTGGGTGCTCCATGGGTTTTTGATGGTGCTAAATCCATTTTTGCCTTCAAAAACATGATTTAAATATTTTTCCAATTTTTTTTTTTTTTAAATTGCTAAGATTTTTTTGATTATCCTAAAAAATTTTGCCATAACATCGTTCTTAATTTAGAAGCAAAAACATGATTTAAACATTTTTCCAACTTTTTTTTTTTTTAAATTGCCAAGATTTTTTTCACTATCCTAAAAAATTTGCCATAACATCCTTCTTAATTTAGAAGCAAAATTATTCATAAACATTTTGTAATTGTGCCAAAAAGATTTAGAATAAAATGTTTGCAAACATTTTATGAGTAATATACCTAGTATAAGACATATAAGGCGGATCAACTATTTATTAAGTTGATGTAATTATGGAGTTGTGTTTAGTATTGTTTTTGGAGTTTTTGGTGTAGGAATGTGAAAAAATTTGAGGTAAACTTTTGATTTTTTTTATTTAAACTGGTTTTTTGAGTGTATATATGGATTCAGCACCCTAAAAAACCCCTAAAACACTTAGATTATACTTTTCTAGTGGAAAATCACACTTAAAACTATTCAGAAAACGTTACTATTTGGAACAGCACTTCGAGAACAAAATACCCCCTCTGAGAGAGGATGCTACTAAGTCGATGGGAATGGGAAATAATTCATGGGAGCTATAATCCGCTAGGCGTGCTAATCCACCATAATATGGGATAGGTCCTCCTACAACAGTTCCCTTATGGTAGGCTTAAGAATGTCCAACCTTAACTACATTCTTCAAAGTTTCACCATACTTTTCATATTGCGCAGAGTCTCACTAACAAAGTACTGGCTTGTCAATACCCCCTATATGCCCAACTAACTCTCCTTATGCTGTAGAAATATCTGATGTCCGTCTTTCGAAAAGTTAATTGGATTCAATTTTTGTGAGGTCGAAGTGATTAATTAATCATGAATGTTACTTAAGCCAAGCTTCAAGGAAATGTGCAAAACGTGTTTAATTAATCATGAAGCTTAGCTAAGCCAAGCTTCAGGGAAATGTGCAAAACGTGTGCATATGATATTTGATGCAAGCTGGAACCAAACAACAGTACAAGCTAAATTATGTAAAGCATGTGCATATAATATTTGGTGCGAACTGGAACCAAATAGCGGTAGAACCTAAAATAATATGTACTTCATTGCAGAATACGCCTCTTTATTTCATTATATTGCAACGGCTGAAGCATATTGGTGGATACCTTCCACCAATCGATTTTAATAGGCCACTCGAATATTTCATTGTTTGCTCCATTGAGTTATTTTCATATGTGGTCCACTTGGTTGATATGCACACATCATGCTTCGTGTAGCATGAATTTAAAATTAATATGAATGAATCCTACACAATTTAATATTTAATATACTTGAGATCTACAATATTTTTTTATTTAAAGATTTGTTGAAATTTAAATAAAATTAATAAAAAAATCCAGGAAAAATTATATATATATATATTTAACTTATAAATGAAATAGTCATTTTTATTGGAATTCATCAAAATATGGCAATACAATTTCAAGATTTTTTTGTTATTTAAATATATTTTTTAATACATAAATAGATTCAACACCTTGAAAGAGCACTCTAAACAATTAAACAATTTAAATTCAAGTTTTTAAAAATCATTGTCTGATTTTGATTGAAAAAAATTAGTGAAAAAGGCCATTTCATCATTTTTTTTATTATATTATATCATTTAAATAATTTTTTTTATATCAATTGATGTGTTTATTTTGGAATAGGACTTCCATAAATGAAGAAAATAAATTACATAGATGGATGAGACTTAATAAATAGAATATATTATAAGAATAAGATTAAAAAAATAAAAAATTATGATAAAAAAATAGGATAAGAAAAACAAAATATCCAAAAGGAATCATTGTCACACAAAAGGTATGATTAAAAAAAAATTCACCTAATTCTAAGAGGATATAATTTAACTTTAATAACATTGGGCCTATTTATTTTAATCAACTATTTAATTTAAAATCAACAACATATATTACTCTCACTATAACTTGCTTTACTTACTTGATGCGTCAAACAAAGGAGATATGAAACTTTGGTCTCTTCTTGCTCTACCACTCCGACATTGTAATGCATCTTCCCACTTTTACAAGCTTTCGAGGGTAAACATGAGACAAGTGTCACTATGACATGACCCGACCTCCAAGTTTCAGTTGTGGAAATAAGATCGACCAATTGGAAACTTACATGCATCCTCGGGGATTACAGACCACTCAAGAGCTTGTAAACCACCCCAAATGGTCATTCCCTGAGCTGGAGCTCTTTTCACAGGGGAAACTCCCCAACCACACACACAACACAACATCAGTGCAGTTATGAGGTCCAAATTGCATGCATAGGCCTGCCTCCATGCAGTTATGACAGAAATTCCTAAGTTCAGTTCTAGCGATCCCAAGATCTAACCCATATTTCCATACTAACCTCCATATCACTGCCCAAAAATGTATGTAACTTTCTAGAATCATAAATAACATGATCACAAGGCTAACCATACAAAACATGAACACAGACATAACAAGTATGTGCCTAGTACATGATAGACATTTCGTCAAACATATGATGAACATGTAAGCTACAAGTCATAATGCATATCTGATCACAGAGATCTAAAATTTATATGAGAATCACCAAGAAGCCTTTATGCCCTCTCTAGCAAGTTGCAATAACACTTGTTAGCCCATTCATTCATCAAACATTTGATGACTTATCAAAACATATCAAGAGTTATAGATAGAATACATCATATAACCGACATATAACCAACAAATAACCATAATAAAAACCATGAAAAATCAGCCATAACGTCAACATGATAACCAATACAACTGTTCATAGATCACAATGAGAAAATAACTATTATAATTAACATATGATCAATGGAAAATATTAGAGAAACCATTCTAGTAGAAAGCTCGACAGATGAAGATTGGCAAACAGAGGGTATTGAATCTCAAATCCTAGAACATCTCAACCTTAAACCGCAAATGCTCCACAAAGGTTTATGGAAGTTTCGACCCCCTAATCAATCTATTGAGGAACAATGGCTACCACCTCAACCAGGCTTTATAAAACTCAATTATGATGGGGCTTCCAAAGGGAACCCGAGGCAAGCAGGCTCAGGAGGGATTTTCAGAAATTCTCAGGGGGCAGTATGCCGGTTTTATGCTTTTGACTTAGGCCACGCCACAAATAATGAAGCCGAACTAATGGCTGTTAAGCAAGGGCTCCTCATAGCTATCAGAGAAAATTATCAGAGACTCATAGTTCAAGGAGATTCGGAAATGGTAACAGGTATTCTTCAGAAATTGCAGCAAGGTACACCCTGGGAGAAAATATTGCAAATTTGGAGGACTGCAGCACTCATACAAGAAGTAAGCAAATTACTAAATCAGATTCACTATTTACTTCCAAGTCATATCCAGAGAAAAGGCAATGCAACGGTGGATTATATGGCCAACTGGGGATGCCAACACACAGATCGTCCCATAGACGTTGGACCCTCTGATGCTATATGGGATGTGGAGCTACATTCCCTACAGCTGATTGTAAGTAAGGACCTCCACCCCCCCGATCGGGGTGTACAACATGCAGAACGGAATGGCCACTTGGCTTTAAACCGTCCTTTCGGTAATTAAGAGGGTTGAAGGATCACCGTCCCTCTCAATCAACAAAGTGTGTGATATCACCAAGTCATGATTTTTCTGCACTCTCGCCAGGCTGGTATGTCAGAGAGGAGAGGGAAGGTTGTAGTTAAGGTAAGGCCGCCCCTTCCTGCGCTCCAATTGTTCATGCTTTGTTTGCATGCAAACGCTTGGAGCCAGCAGAGGAGGACGTCGGGCTCTCATCATTTTCTCAACCTCGCTACACGACCACGATATGTTTCTGTTATCTCTTTTCTACTGAACATGGTTTTAGGCTTGGACTGGTTCAGCAGCCTCGCAATCATGATAGATGGGGTTTTTGATATAATTACTTGGTTTTACACTCCATTTTTTAGCCCTGTTCCTCCTTGCTTTCGAGATCCTTCCATTCAGCTTGCGAAATACCTGTTTTTTGTCAACAGTATGGGTAGGTTAAGGGCCTTAATCCATGGTAGGCATAAGAATTGTCCGTGTAAGTACTGTATTACTCTTTTTCGAGCACAGTTATGTCGAGAGGGAGATTGTGAGAAACAGTCGGCTCTATGCAATGCTTGTCGTATTTACCTCTTCCCTAATTTCAGTGTTCATGGCTACAAGAATACTGAATGGGTTTGGATTTCGAAGAGGAATTGTCGCCCTCTGAATTTCCCTTCTAGTCATCAGGCTATGTCTACTCCCACAAGAATGTTGTGGTTGCGCTTGGTTACCCTTGCCATAAAGAGACCGACACTCTCTCCTGTTAATTTAATTGTCCAGTTCAGCCACCTTTCCCATCTGAAGAAGTTGGATACCATCAGACCTTTCGAAAGTTGTTTGGTCGAGCCGAATGAGTTCATCCTCTCTGTTCATTGGGCTAGTTTGTTATCCTCTTCTCTCAGCAAAAATAGTTACACGTCCTACACCTACCCTGATGGGCGAGTCACGTCTTGCACTTATCCTGATGGGCGAGTCACTAATATAAACTCCTTCATGAATTCATCTTGCAGTTCTCTGTTATTTCAAAGAATACCTCTGATCATGGGGAAAAGAAGAACCCACTCAGAATTTGAGCGAGGTAAACAACAGATGCAGCTGGAGTATATTCCAAAGAAGCGAGGTAGGAAGACTAATCAGGAACATCTGGAAACTCTTGTAGAGAATTATGTCTTGGGTAACTCCTCCAATGTCCGTCAATAAATAAGAGGATGGGAGAGAGATATACAGATAGAACCAAATAATAATGAAAGCGAGGCTGAGATTCTAGATTTTATCACAGACCCAGGTAACACTCGAGGTCGGCTCACCCTCTTTCATCAAACCATTCACACTTATTGGATTGTTAAATGCCTCATAGCAAAAGCAATGCAGAGTTTCCCACCAGAAATTGTTAAGACAGGGCAGTCAAAGAATGAACCAAGCATGCCAAGCATTCAAGATTTGCTGACAGAAATCCAGGACCAATTGCAACACATTAAGATCACTCAATATCAAGCGACAGACCGTATTAATAGAATGGATAACAGGCTAGGTCGTATTGAGAAGACTCTCCAACAAATGCAGCAAGTCGACATGCTCGGGACAACTGAGAAGGATCCTGCCCCAGTCTCCTCATCAGATGGATAGTTCACTTTCAGTATTTTCTTTTAATGCAATGTGAATATGTATATGAATTTTCCTTATATAATCAGAAGGTAGAGAAGGATGTAGGAAGACAGATAGCCCATGCTAGGTATAGACAAATGAAACAATTCCATTTTTGGTATGCTAGGTATAGACAAATGAAACAATTTTCTAAGTGTGCAAGAGTATGAGAGAATGGATTAGAGCTCTATCCCAAAAATTTCAAAAAACTAGCAATTGATTCTCTAATTCCTTTTCATCGTTGATGTCCCTTTTTTCTTCTAATTTCCCTTGCATGAAAAATTGTGTCTCTTCACCTTCCTTTTCTCCTATTTCCCTTTATTTTCATAATTAGATGTCATTTACTGCATCTTTTCCTTTGACAATGTCTTTGCTATTTTCCATAGTCATTAATTAATCCACATGTGATGTCCGCTATAATGTTTTCCCACCATTCAGCCTGGAATATATATCCCATGACCTTAGTCTTATTTTATTTACATTGAAAATCAACCAGGTATTGTTACAAACCCCTCCCCCTTGGGGGAACACAATCCTTGGTGTTCAATGATGCTTAAAAGCAACAAAACATGTTTCCCATTGAGATTTATAACACATCTCAATGCAACATTTCCATTATATCAAATTACTAAAACCATGAACACCATACTGCTTATTGGAGCTTTATAACAAAATTTGATGCAATATTTTACAACATACTACTTATTGGAACTTTATAACATAGCTCAATGTAGTATTTACAATACACACACAAACACACACACACACACACACATCTATAACAAAAATACATAAACCAACACATCTGCTCAACCAACAAATAAAGAAGGATACAAATCCTGCATCTGACCAACCATCTCTCATGTAGCTTCATTAGTCCCAAAGTGTTTCTACTGCATTTTAACTTCTTCAATTTCTCTGTTCCTGAGCATGAGTTGTTTCTATTGCAAAATGCATTGCGGCTCTACTTGGAAGTCTCTATCCTGTTCCACTTGCAATACAAACCAATCAATCACATGATCAACATCCTGGACATATCTCTTAAGCAATGAAACATGGAAAACATCATGGAATTTCATTGTTGATGGTAGTGCAAGTCGGAAGGCCACTGGCCCAATCCTCTCAACGATCTCAAAAGACCCACATTACCGAGGTGTCAACTTGGCACATGACCCAATCCTCGAGGAGTTACTCTTGGGATTGATGCACAAGTACACATGTTCCCCAACCTGAAACTTCTTGAGTGCTCTATGTTGATCCACATAGCTCTTCTGCCTATCTTGTGCTGAATTTAAATTCATCTTAATAACCTATATCTCCTGCTCCATCTCAACCAACATATCTGGCCCAATCAAGACTTTTTTCATTGGATCACTCCATCCTATAGGAGTATTACAACTCCTCCAGCTAATAGGAGTATTACAATTCCACCCTTAAAGATACTCAAATAGACTCATCCTCAAGGACTCCTGATACCCATTGTTATATGAAAACTGCACCAGTGGAATATATTCCACCCACTTCATTTGTTGATGCATGACATACATCCTCAACATGTCCCCGAGAATCTTGTTAAGCCTCTCTGTCTATCCATCTATTTTTGGATGATAATTTGTACTGAAAGCTAACTCTTTCCCTAAGCCTGCAAATAGCAGTAGAAGTGCAAGCTAAATTATGTAAAGCATGTGCATATAATATTTGGTGCGAACTAGAACCAAATAGCAGTAGAACCTAAAATAATATGTACTTCATTGTAGAATACGCCTCTTTATTTCATTATATTGCAACGGCTGAAGCATATTGGTGGAGACCTTCCACCAATCGATTTTAATAGGCCACTCGAATATTTCATTGTTTTCTCCAACTAGTTGACATTGTTTGCTCCATTGAGTTATTTTCATATATGGTCCACTTGGTTGATATGCAAACATCATGTTTCGTGTAGCATGAATTTAAAATTAATATGAATATTTAATATACTGAGATATATACAATATTTTATTTAAATATGTGTTGAAATTTAAATAAAATTTGTTTAGATATATTTTTGAATACATAAATAGATTCAACACTTTGAAAGAGCACTCTAAACAATTAAACAATTTAAACTTAAGTTTTTAAAAATCCTTGTCTGATTTTGACTGAAAAAAATTAGTGAAAAAGGCCATTTCGTCATTTCTTTTATATTATATCATTTAAATAATTTTTTTATATCAATTGATGTGTTTATTTTGGAATAGGACTTCCATAAATAAAGAAAATAAATTACATAGATGGGTGAGACTTCATAAATAGAATATATTATAAAAATAAGATTAAAAAAAATCAAAAATTATGATAAAAAAACAGGATAAGAAAAATAAAATATCCAAAAGGAATCATTCTCATACAAAAAGTATGATTAAAAGAAAAATCACTTAATTCTAAGAGGATATAATTTAACTTTAATAACATTGGGCCTATTTATTTTAATCAACTATTTAATTTAAAATCAACAACATATATTACTCTCAATATAACTTGCTATACTTACTTGATGCGTCAAACAAAGGAGATATGAAACTTTGGTCTCTTCTTGCTCTACCACTCCGACATTGAAATGCATATTCCCACTTTTACAAGCTTTCGAGGGTAAAAATGAGACAAGTGTCACTATGACATGACCCGACCTCCAAGTTTCAGTTATGGAAATAAGATCGACCAATTGGAAACTTACATGCATCCTTCGGGATTACAGACCACTCAGGAGCTTGTAAACCACCCCAGATGGTCATTCCTTGAGTTGGAGCTCTTTTCATAGGGGAAACTCCCCAACCACACACACAACACAACATCAATGCAGTTATGAGGTCCAAATTGCATGCATAGGCATGCCTCCATGCAGTTATGACTGAAATTTCTGAGTTCAGTTCCAGCGATCCCGAGATCTTACCCATATTTCTATACTAACCTCCATATCACTGCCCAAAAATGTATGTAACTCTCTAGAATCATAAATAACATGATCACAACGCTAACCATACAAAACACGAACAAAGACATAACCAGTACGTGCCTAGTACATGATAGACATTTCGTCAAACATAGGATGAACATGTAAGCTACAAGTCATGAATGCATATCTGATCACAGAGATCTAAAATTTATATGAGAAACACCAAGAAGCCTTTATGCCCTCTCTAGCAAGTTGCAATAACACTTGTTAGCCCATGCATTCATCAACCATTTAATGAATTATCAAAACATATCAAGAGTTATAGATAGAATACATCATATGACCGACATATAACCAACAAATAACCAGAATTAAAACCATGACAAATCAGCCATAACGTCAACATGATAACCAGTACAACTGTTCATAGATCACAATGAGAAAATAACTATTATAATTAACATATGAAAATTCCAACCAATTCAGGGGCTTCCGCATACCACCTGACCATAGATTAGGTTGAACCAGATCTCTCTTTTAGCCAATCACCCTTACGCCATATTCCAAGCATGAATGTGGGATCTCATAAGATAAAAAGATAATAAAAAACCAACCAGGGATTCCAGAGGCCAAACCACCTCAACCTTCATCCATAGTGATCTCACCTATCCGATCCATATATCATTAACATCAATCAAATCGGTCTCTATCCAAGTTGTCTAGGGCTTCAGGAACTAGTAACTCAACCCACAACTAAATCAAGGCTCCAAAGTGTTTGTTCCACTTGCGTGTCCAGGGACTAATAACTCAACCCATAAGGCTCGAGAGTGTTTGTGCCAACCTACAGGTTCCAGGGACTAGTAACTCAACCCAAGTTGTTCCAGGGCTTCTAGAGCATTTGTTCCAACCCACGGCCATAGGGAACCTGAGACCCAATCAGAAAAGAAAAAGTGGAAAACCAACAACACCATGGCTATCTTAGAATTGGAAAGGTAAGGCTGAAACCACTGCCAATCCAGGAAAATATCCGTGCCAATGACAACACATAGCCATAGAATCACATGCATATACCATGCATCCAAAAACCAACAAAGAGATCATACATGCAACCTGTTACTTGGAAAGAAATCCAATTGTAGCTATTAATCCAACAATATCCTAGTGCTTCCTTGCTTTCTTTGGTTTCTTTAGCCAATCCAAGTGAATGCTAAAATGCTCCAAGGCTCAAGCATGCTTCAAGAATTCTCTAAGTGTGCAAGAGTATGAGAGAATGGATTAGAGCTCTATCCCAAAAATTTCAAAAAACTAGCAATTGATTCTCTAATTCCTTTTCATCGTTGATGTCCCTTTTTTCTTCATTTTCCTCCATTTTTCCTCTAATCTCCCTTGCATGCAAAATTGTATCTCTTCACCTTCCTTTTCTCCTATTTCCCTTTATTTTCATAATTAGATGTCATTTACTACATCTTTTCCTTTGACAATGCCTTTGCTATTTTCCATAGTCATTAATTAATCCACATGTGATGTCTGCTATAATGTTTTCCCACCATTCATCTTGGAATATATATCCCATGACCTTAGTCTTATTTTATTTACATATAAAATCAACCAAGTATTGTTACAAACCCCTCCCCCTTGGGAGAACACCATCCTCGGTGTTCAATGATGCTTAAAAGAAAAAAAACATATTTCCCATCGAGATTTATAACACATCTCAATGCAACATTTCCATCATATCAAATTACTAAAACCATGAACACCATACTGCTTATTGGAGCTTTATAACACAAATTGATGCAATATTTTACAACATACTGCTTATTGGAACTTTATAACATAGCTCAATGTAGTATTTACAATACACACACAAACACATACACACACACACGTCTATAACAAAAATGCATAAAATAACACATCTTCTCAAACAACAAAGAAAGAAGGATACAAATCCTGCATCTGATCAACCATCTCTCATGCAGCTTCATTAGTCCCAAAGTGCTTCTACTGCATTTTAACTTCCTCAATTTCTCTGTTCCGAAGAATGAGTTGTTTCTACTGCAAAATGCATTGCAACTCTAGTTGGAAGTCTCTCTCCTGTTCCACTTGCAATACAAACCAATCAATCACATGATCAACATCCTGGACATATCTCTTAAGCAATGAAATATGGAAAACAATATCTCTTAAGCAATGAAACATGGAAAACATCATGGAATTTCATTGTTGATGGTAGTGCAAGTCGGTAGACCACTGGCCCAATCCTCTCAAGGATCTCAAAAGACCCACATTACAGAGGTGTCAACTTGGCACATGACCCAATCCTCGAGGAGTTACTCTTGGGATTGATGCGCAAGTACACATGTTCCCCAACCTAAAACTTCTTGAATGCTCTATGTTGATCCAGATAACTCTTCTTCCTGTCTTGTGCTAACTTTAATTTCATCTTAATATCTCCTGCTCCATCTCAACCAACATATCTGGCCCAATAAACACTTTTTTCAATGGATAACTCCATCCTATAGGATTATTACAATTCCTCCAACTGATAGGAGTATTACAATTCCACCCATAAAGATACTCAAATAGACTCATCCTCAAGGACTCCTGATACCCATTGTTATATGAAAACTACACCAGTGGAATATATTCCACCCACTTCCTTTGTTTATGCATGACACACATCCTCAACATGTCCCCAAGAATATTGTTAGCCCTCTCTGTCTATCCAACTATTCGTGGATGATAAGTTGTACTGAAAGCTAACTCTTTCCCCAAACCTACAAATAATTACTTCCAAAACCTGAAAGTGAACTTTGCATCTCTATATAGATATAATATTCTTGGGAACACCATGCAATCTCAATGTCTCTCTAATGAAGATATGAGCTACCTCACTAGTTAAATTAGTATACTTTACTGTAATGAATTGAGCTACCTTGCTCAACCAACTTGATGATGGAATCATGCTACTTCGATGTCCTTGAAATTCCTATAATTAAGTCCATGGAAATGACCACCCATTTCCATTTTGGAATTAGAATAGGCTACAAAAAACCAGCTAAGTGCTTACATTGTACTTTCACCTGTTGAAAATCCAAACATATCGCAACAAGCTCAACCACCTCTTTCTTCAAGTTTGACCAATGATATAACTTATTAACAACTGTCAAGGTCTTATGATATCTTGGGTGGCCTGACTATGGCTTGACATGAAACTCCCTCAAGATAAGCTTCTTGAGCTCACTGTTATCTGGGACATTAATCATGTTCCTAAATCTAACCAAGCCATCTACCATGAGGTGACACTCCTCATCCCTATCACCTTCACCTTGCCACTAAAATATTTGCTTCAGATGTTGGTACCTGTCATATTGCTACCCTGCATGCAAGATACACTGCTATAAATTTATCCCATAAGAGCTCACAACTGAAATGTAATTCACCTACACTCTCTTATTGAGAGCATCTGTGACCTTGCTACCATTGCCCTTGATGTACCTAATCTCAAAGTCAAACTCACTGAGGGTAGCCAACCATTTAGCTTGTCTGAAACTCATATTGGGTTGGTGAAACAAGTACCTCAGTCCATTATGATCACTCATCATAATAAATCTCTTACCAAGAAGATAATATCTCCACACCTTCAATGCATGAATAATAATTTCCAACTCAATATCATGAGTCACATAGTTCTTCTCATGGTCATTCAACTTCCTTGACTCATAGCAAACCATGTATCCTTCCTACATCAGGACCCCACCAGGTCCTTCCTTGAAAGCACCTGTACATACCACGAACTCCTTATTAGGATTTGCAATATTTAATATTGGATGTTTTGTAAGATATTGCTTCAACTTCTCAAAACTAGTTGCACACTCCTCATTCTATTCAAACTTCTTCCCTTTCCTCTACAAAGATGTAATAGGATAGCTATTCTATGAGAACTTCCTAATGAACCACCTGTAATAACTTGCTAGTCCCATGAATGATCTTACCTCATCCAAATTCCTAGGAGTTGGCCACTCCATGATATCTTTAATATTTTCCAGGTCCACTGATATACCTTCCTTGGAAACAACATGTCCCAAGTAATGAACTTCAGTCTGAAAGAAACTACACTTGTTACGCTTGGCATACAACTAATTCTTTCTCAACAACCTCAATACCGATACCAAGTTCTCTGCATGTTATTCCTCATTCTTGGAGTATATCAATATATCATCAATAAATACTATAAAAAATTTATCTAGATAAGGATGCAACACATTAAATCAAAAACATGAAAATGGTTGGAGCATTAGTAAGACCAAATGGAGCTACCACAAACTCATAATGTCCATACCTTATGTAGAATGTGGTCTTGTAGATGTATTTTTCTTTGATGTGCACCTGATGATATCTGATCTCAAATAAATCGTTGATAACATTGTTGTTCCCTTAAACTGATCAAACAAGTTATTAATCTGTGATAATAAATACTTGTTTTTTATAGTCACCTTGTTCAACTACCCGTAATCAATGCACAATCTCAGATTACCATTATTATTCTTTACAAATAATTCTAGTGTAGTCCAAGGCGACACACTTGTTGTTCCCTTTTTCACTGGAAATATGAAATACAAACAATACAAATCCCTTCCAGCAATTGCACTTTTCCTACACAGTTGTAACCATTCTCACTAATATATGCTTCTTATTTCCCAGCAAGGTTCTCCTTTCCCGATCATCATCCATGCACTCAATAGCCTTATCATAGAATTCCACTTTATTCCTATGAACGAACATCCAATCCATGCCCAAAATCATGCTATATGATCTCAAAGGAAGCACATTTAGATATGTTGATGTAGGCATACCATTCAACTCAAATGCACAAGATCTCACCCAATGATGAACTATTTTCTTGGTTGTTATGGCCAACTACACCAACCAAGAATCTACATGACCTTCCATCTCAATAATGGATGCCTAATTATTAGTTTGATTGTTATCCGTAGCTACATAAATATGAGGAATATTCTGCCCAACATATCTAACTGTCTGTGCCTCATGAGCATTGTAATTTTGAGGCCTGCCACTCTAATGTGATGGATAGTATTTGTTACGATGCTCTCAACGACAAGTCCAACACTGCAAGGGATTCCTACCATCACCCTTATTCTGCTCGTCAGGCTGAAATCCATGTTCTCTGTCAACTGCATTAAACTTCTTGTACGACGCGACATTCTCCTTATTACCTTCATCTCGATCGTTTCTTATCCCACTTTCCTTTAGTATTCTCATCATCTTTCCAATGTCTCTTAGGTTCGGATTTTTTCTTTAACTTATCATAACATTGCTTCAACTTCCCATTCACTTCCTCCAATGATCGAGGCTCATCATACTCAATCTTATATTTAAATGCTAAAGGAAATCCACTGATGAAACTTTGGACCTTTTTCCTCTCATATTTGAGGTAGGACACATACCTCAACATCTCTAGAAACTTAGTGGTGTACTCTTCATCTCTTATGGAACCCATATTCAACTCATAGATCTCCTTGGCCTTTTCTTCATAGTATCTCTCTAAAAAGTACTTCTTCCTAAAGTGTCTTTTAAACTCATGCTATCTAAGCTCCTCTAACATGATGCCTTTGACACATTTCACATCTTCTCACCAGATGTATGCTCTTCCCTTGAGACTGAAAATAATGATCTTGGCCTTCATATTCTCTGAATAATCATGCAATCTAAAGAACTTCTTCATCCCATGCAACCATGCTTCTTCATCTTCTGGTTTCTTCACATCCCCGTCAAAAGTAGGAGGTTTGGATTTCTTGAATTCCTATGGAAAATGCTGCTTCTCACTTATCCTATAAGGAAGTTGATGGTAATGACGATGATGTTTCTAAGAACCAAAAACAGAAGAGAATACATGAGTGTTAGCCTACCTTTCAGGTGAATCCAATGATCTACCAACCCTGATTGTATCATATTTGTTCAACCTATATCCTGATAGAGACCTGCTACCATATGCCCCATTAGTATTTTACCCATGTCCATGACTAATCCTCAGTTGTTCCTGCTTCTACAAATATCTAAGGCTCTGAAGGATGACTACATTAACCTATGCTTTCTTTTCCTGAGCTCTAGTGAGAATTTTCCGTGCCTCAATCAACCTGGTATTATATGCCCTACAAATTCTAATTTCTTGCTTTAAACTTGTTAGTGTATTTTCTATATCAAGAGAGTACTCTTCTCCTTGTTGCTCAACTGACCTGTCCCATTCTGTTGAATTTACATCAGGCCTATAAGGGTAGTCATGTGGATTGCAATCCACCATTCTTCTCTTCATCTCTGATCTTATATTTCTCACAAGCATGTCATGTTAGATAAACCAAATAGAAAAATAATCCAAACCATACCTTAGTGTATGCCAGGGGAGGCTATCTCATCTACACAAGTCATTCCATATTAACACGATAACATTAATCATATCTACATATCAACATCTCAACATCACACATGTTAAAACCAACTATATACATGACAACCATAGCCACTACAACGCATGTATGGCCTACTATACATTCATAACAATAATATCTAGCCCATACAGTCCAAGTGTTTGAACCTGGAAGCTCCTATACCCATATGTAATGACCTCCTCCCACATTTACCCAACTTTACAAGCTCTCAAGGTAAACATGAGACGAATGTCACTATGGCATGACCTAACCTCCAAGATATAGTTATGGAAGTGGGGTCGACCAATTGACAACTTACAGACATCCATCAGGGACAACAAACCCCTAAGGAGCCTGTCAACCACCCCAGATGGTTATCCCCTGAGTTGGAGATCTTTTCATAGGAAACTACCCAACTGCACGTACAACATAGCATTAGTGCGGTTATGAGGTCCCAACCGCATGCATAGTCTTGCCTCCGTGTGGTTATGACCGAAATTCTTGAGTTTAGTGCTAGCGATCCCAAGATTGAGCCACCTTTCTAGGCTAGCCTCTAGACCACCACCCATAACTGCTTGTAACTTTTCATAATCATAAATAACATGATAACAAGGCTAACCATACAAAACTTGAACATGGACATAACCAGTACATGATAGACATTTCGTCAAGCATATGATGACCATGTAAGCTACAGGTCATGAATGCATATATGATCATAGGAATTTGAAATTCATATCAGAATCACAAAGAAGGCTTTATTCCCCCTCTTGAAAGCTATAATAACACTTGTTATCCCATGTATTCATTAACCATTTAATGACTTGTCAAAACATGTCAAGATCCATAGATAAAATACATCATATAACCAACAAATAATCATAATAGAAACCATGGAAAATTATCGATAGTGTCAACATTATAACCGGTACAGGTGCTCATAGATCACAAAATGAAAATAGCTCTTATTAACATATAAAAATGCCAACCAAGTCAGGGACCTCCACATACCGCCCCACCATATATTGGTTTGAACCAAATTTCTCTTTCATCCGATCACCCCTGCACCATATTACAATCATGAATGTGGGATCTCATAGGATAAACCAAGGAAAAAGCAACCAGGGATTCCAAAGGCCAAACCACCTCAACCCTCAGTCACAGTGATCACACATATACGCTCCAAAAATCACTAACATCAACTAGATAATTTTCTACCAAAGTTGTTCAGGGCTCCAAGAACTAGTAACTCAACCCACAACTAAATCAGGGCTCTAGAGAGTTTGTTCCACCTGCGGCTCTATAGAATAATAAATCAACCCACAAGGCTCTAGAGTGTTTGTCCCAAAATGCAGGTTCTAGGAACTAGTAACTCAACCCAAGATGTTTCAGGGCTTCGAGAGTGTTTATTCCAACCCTAGCCATAGGGAACCTGAGAAACAATTAGAAAAAAAGTGGAAAATCCACAACATCATGGTTATCATGGAATGGGAAATGTAAGGATGAAATCATTGTCAATCCAGGCAAATCTCCATGCCAATGACAACACATAACCAACGAATCACATGCATATACCATGCATCTAAAAATGAACAAGGAGATCACACATGAAACCTGTTACCTGCAAAGCAATCCAGTTGTAGCCATTGATACAACAATCTCCTTGCATTTCCTTTTCCTTCTTCCTCTAATCCAAGTGAATGCTAGAATGCTCCAATTATGCTTCAAGAATGCTCTAAGTGTGTAAGAGTATGAGAGTATGAACTAGAGTTACATCCTAAAACTATCAAAAATATAAAACTTGATTCTCTGATGATTTTTTATCATTGATGTCCATTTTTCTTCATTTTCCGCCATTTTCCCTCTAATTTCCCTTGGATGCAAATTTGTGTATCTTCACCTTCTTTTCATCCTATTTTCTTTTATTTTCATAAATAAATGCCATTTATTGCCTTTCTTCCTTTGCCAATTCCTTTTACAATTTCCATAGCTATTAAATAATCCACAAGTGGTGCCCACTATAATGTTTGCCAACCATTCAACTTATAATATGTGTCCCATGGCCTTGGTCTTATTTTATTTACATGGAAAATCAACCAGGGGCCGCTACACACATTAATGACCTATAAATTTAGATGGTGTTACCTGAATCATTATTTCCATCTTAAGTATGAATTATTATGTTTTCCTTAACATAATGTGTAGGAGATTGATGTCAAAACAAATACTTTGCTTAATGTAGGTTTTAATGAAATAGGGGCGCCCTGAAATGAACTACTTATTGTAAGTTCCTTACGAAGTTGTGACCATACAATTCTTATAAAATAGTGAAACTAGATAAATTAAATGGTTATTAAAGACCTATAGGCATCAAAACACTTACAAGGTGGTGGAGTATATGATATATGTAGATTGTCATATGTGGAGCATGCACCCTAGCAAGGTCAATTTATTTAGGATCATGTATGTCCAAATAACATGTCTACCCACACAACATTTCAAAGTGCTAATCAATGACCAATTGGGAGTAAAGGGGAACATAATATCCACATTGAGAAAAAGGTTTAAAAAAAATCAAGTAAGTATGATGTCCATGTTTTAAGATTATGAGATAAAAAAAAAATCAATTACAGAATTTTTGTGCATTATCCATCGTTTTTCCAACTATTGAATACTTATGTGAGTTTTGCAATACAATATACATATGAAAACCCTTCCCCTTCCCTAAATTATCCAATTAAGTATGGTGGATGATACATTTCCCTTCTTTGCATGGTGCCATATAGTACAGACTTTGTTCTTCCCTTCACTGCATAATGAAAGATAACACATCCCTTCACTACATCATGCTAGGTAACACATCCCATCACTACATAATGCTAGATAACACAAAATTTTCATTTCCCTACCAGAAAGTGCATTTCCCTTCACTACAGGGTGCAAGAACAATACAAGGAAGAGGGGAAAAAAATCTAAGAAGTAAGACAAAAAATATAGGGAGAAGGTAGGTGGGAAAGAAAATGCTCAAATATATTGATTTAGAATGGTGATGTGAGCACTATGGCCAGGTGATTTCTTGACTTTATTTATTTTCAATTATGACAGGTGCTATGAAATCCCCATATGTGTCCCGAAGCATGAAAAATAAAGTGAGATTGTGGCACATCATAGCAAGTCATGGCAATGCACAAATATACTTACATTGATTCAAGTTGCAATTAATAATTGTCTCTTAATTTTTTATATTAACCATAGTCCACCAACATTAAGTGTTAGGTAATCTTTGTAAACATACTAACTTGAAACTTCATAAATCCCTTATATAAATATTCTATGATTATTATGGAGTCAAATAAGACCTTAAAGTTTTTCATTAAGCTAATAAAATTTTTAAAATATTTCATCGGTGAAAAAATATCATATAATGTAACCTTAAAAACTTACACTAAATTACATTCAATTGTGTGAAAATTAATTCATAAGATAGAAAATAAATTAATAATATTCCCTAGCCTAGAAACAAGGACTAAAAAATGAGATTCTATCCATAGAGATTGAGTTATGGCTTATGCCTAAACTTTATTGGTTAAATGTAAAAAATATAAAAGATAAGTTTTTATCTTATGTGAAATATTAGATAAAACAATCACTGCAATCAGTGGCAGTCCCCGCCAATTTGACATGAGAACCTAGAAATGTAGATTCAAGCAAACAACATTTGTCAACAAATATGCTACAATTGTATCGCAAGCAGATAACCATTGTTGATTGACACTACTAAACATTAAAAATAAGTTTACCAAACAACATTTGTCAACAAGTATGCTACAATTGTATCAAAAGAGATAACCATTGTGTATTGGCACTGTTGAACATTAAAAGTAAGTTTACAAGAGTTTTTATGCTCTGCCTATTCTGTCTTACACATTGCAGTGTGTGCAAATAGATAGAAGAATATTAGATTAACTGTGACTGCCACAGATCTTCACATCTTACTATACTCATGAAATAAAGGCTTCATATCTTCTGGAAAAGGGAATGGACAAAGAAGAGAAGGCTCTTCTTTCTATTTTCTCAGTTAGTGGTTTAGTAACATCTTTGCATTGTGACAATTTCTGTGAGCTCCTACAAGCACTACCATAGTGAAATTTCATGGCGATGCTGGATCTTTTCATGATGTCAAATATATAGTTGGGATACAATATATAAGTTCCTTCTATAAAAGCATTGCCACTTTTCATGGACTACTAAAATTTTTTCCAAAGGCTTGTATATCCTCACAGTCATATCCAACACAATGATTCTTTCCACAGTATGTATTGCCATATATCCAGATGCTCATATTCATCTTGAATTTCACATATTATTTTTGTAAGATTAACCATATTTTCATACAATAGGATCATAATGGTCATTGCAATTATTGCAAGAAAATTCTAGTAAATTGCACATTAAATCAACTTGGGATATCACAAGGTTATAGGATGAAGATTCTTAATGCATTGGAAAAGTTTAAGCACTTTGAAACAAGGGACATGTATATTAATTCATGCTTCTTGCATTTCCAAACAGAGAATCAAGACACATGGTTTGCATCAAACTCTACAATCATGAATAACAAGACAATCACACAGGTTGTGGGAGATTGGTACTTTGACCGAAGTATAGTGAAGGTAAAAAATAATTATCTTCCCTTTGGTTAATGAGTTTTAGAATTTTTTCATTTGAAAAAGAAGACGTAGATTTTTTTGCAGAAAGCAAAAGCATATGAGGCAGTTCCAGTTGTTTACCACTTAATTCCAAAGTAATGATTGCAGTTGTAGATGCAATTTCTTGCTCATATACAAATTTTCTTAGTTCTCCTAATGTAAATGACATTGGAATTCATAGGAAAGTGATTTGCACTATTTATCATACTATATGAATAGATTTGTGTCTATCACATCTATTTTTTTGTAGCTAGGAAAGAGAGATAAATGTTTATTTGTATGCCATTGTTGGTAACTCTTTATCTATGTAAATACATATATAATAGTAACAATTTCAATCTATCTTCAATATAAAATGTCTCCCCGAGTTAGTTATGGGCAAAGGTAGCAGTTTCACCACCACCATTAGCGGAGGCATCATCCCTGAAAAATTAATGAACCCAAATCTTGTAAATCATAGGTGAACTCGATACCAACTGATTTACTTTGATGTACATGGAAATAAGAGTCTAGTTTGGTAGCTCTAGGTAAAGGCTAAGTGGATAATGTGTTACAAGGTAACCAGCGGAATAACAGTACAAGTAAAGTGTCCTAGTGCTAATGCATAAAATCCTTTCTTGCGAAGATAAGCAGAAGGGCTTTCCAGTGGCATTCAGTAGTGCCTTCCTTTGTAAACGGGCACTTTTGGTGGGTTGGGAAATTTATGTTGTATGTGAGGTTGGCGGGTGGATATGTAGATTAGATGCTTGGTTATTTATTGTTGTTGACTGAGATGCTTCCTTTAGTGTTGTTGTCATTGATGTTAATGTTGTTGTGTCGTCTGCTAGGTTATGAATGGTTTAGAATGGAATTGAACCGCTGAATAAATTTCTGCAGGAGGAACTACTTTATGGAAGCCTAGGACCTTAATACTTTGCATATGCATCCCTTTGCAACAACCAGAACCTTAGTTCGATATGGAAATGTCTACATAAGATGCTCGCCCAACAATTTGTGGAATATAAAATGAAATAAAATCATAGACATATTGGTCAACGAGGAGAGAAGGTTACTCTCTTCCCTTCAATCTCTAACATAATCTTCATCTCGACCACTCTAAAAAATAGAAGAATCTGGCTCTCGTTATGGAACCGTGGCTATTGGCTCTACTGCATCTGCTTCTAGGCCTGCGTTTTTCATTGTATAATTTCCATTCCAATTATGGCCTAGTTACTAAAAATGTAGGGAGGGCTTAGCTTATCAACCCATAACATAGATTCATAAGTTAGTTTTTCTAACCCACCTGCTTTTCGACTAGAAATATATCCAACTCCTCCTCTGATAACACCATAAATAGAGCCTCTTAAATACTGAGTTAGATCTTGTTGCATAGATCAACTTTTATGACACTAAAGGTGGTTAGATGATACTAAAAGTTTGACAGATGGTAGGGAGATGGTGTGGTGTAACTAAAGGCGGTTAGACGACGAGGCTTTGTAGTGCCAAATGCCACTTAGATGAACGAGATAACCGAACGCATATAAGATGTGAGCAAGCATTGAAACTTATATATAGCAAGCATTGAAATTATATAGAGCATTCAAACTTATATATAGCATTTTTGAAGTAATGCTAACTCTAAAATAACATTAAATTAGGATTGAATTGAAATTTCAAACTAGTTATCAAAAGTTTTATGAAAATTCTAAGTTTGGTTGACAAGAGGTCCAAACTCAAACTTTGGATAAAAGTTTGTTTGGAAGAATATTTTCTTTGAAACATTGTTTAAAACATGGAATGTATTAGTTGATCAAAACAATTTAATACCACTTTATGAAAATCACAAGTCTTGTTGGCAATAAAAAGTCCAAACTCAAACTTTGGATAAAAGTTTGTTTGGCAAAATAGTTTCTTGGAAACATTGCTTAAAACATGAAATGTATTAGTTGATCAAAACAATTTAATACTAAGTAAACCCCTATCGATCAGTATAGTTCCCGCGTTTTCACAGTGGAATGTTAATAAAATAAAGAGTTGTTCTTAGTGTGGTCTTTTGGACTTTCCTGTGTTTAGATGAAATCTTGATTTGTGTTATTTAAACTTGTTTTTTTATTGTATATATGGATTGGATTCAACACCGTGAAAACCTTAGATTCAACACCCTAAAAAACCTCTAGAACACTTCGATTATGTACATAGATTACCTATCAAACTTGTGATTTCAATAAATATCTACCAAATTTTAAAGAAATTATAACCTAAAAAAAAACTCCCTTTAAACAACTCCATAAAATACATAAAATAAAATTGAACCGATCCACTCATAATAATGGTACGGAAGACAATGATGTGATATTAAATGTTGTCCGGTGGGGGGACAACTTTAAAGCAGAGTTCATGCGTTTGCGGGCAGAGGAGATACACGTGTTATGAGGTACAAGTGGACTGTGCGATTCATAATCCAAAATCGGCTACCCATCCAACCTAGTGTATGCATTAAAACTGAAGTTGAACTATTTAGGTGACGTTGTTTTCAAGAAGTTGAAACTCTTCACCAGTCAGCATCTGCATTAAAAATTATTTGCAAGAAATCGTTTTCAAAGTAATTGAGACACTTCCCTACATGAATTGTATTTGTCACTATACGTGTATGCATTAAAACTCTGCAGTTGAAATATTTATTAGAAATTTTTTCCAAAGATAATTGAGAATTTGAGATATTTGTGGACACTGTCAGTGACGAACAAGTTTGTGCATTAAAATTGAAATTAGATATTTTGCTGGAAGATGCTTATAAAGTCGTTGAAACACTTCAATCTAGGAATTGCGCATTAAAATCAATTTGTTTTTTTGCTAGAAGATGTTTATAAAGTCGTTGAAACACTTCAATCCATGAAGGGGAGCGTTATAGGTGGATTATTGAGACGAATACACATATTTATAATCATCTATTGCACAGTGACAACTTAAGTGTTGAACTCATGTACAGCTTTTCAAGCTTTGACCACAAACCAGCAGCAGTTTTCTCTGACACGATGTTAACTTGATGCTGTCCTGCAACCTACCAAACTCACCAAACAAACCTTTCAACCAAACCGCTTCTTTGCAAGCATGCGAAGCAGCTATGTATTCTGCTTCTGTAGTGGATAAAGCAACAATGTTGTGTAGCTTTGACATCCAGCTAATAGCTCCACCTGCAAGAGTAAAGACATACCCTGAAGTTGACCTTCTCTTATCCAAATCACCTGCAAAATCAGAATCAACATATCCACAAACATATTCACTGCTCCTGTTATAAGTGATACAATAATCACTTGTGCCTCTCAAATACAGAAGCACCCATTTCACTACTGACCAGTGTTCTTTTCCTGGATTTTCCATATACCTGCTGACAACCCCAACTGCATGTGAAATATCTGGTCGAGTACAAACCATCGCATACATCAAACAACCTACTACATTGGCATATGGAATCTGAGACATATATTCCTTTTCTTCATTATTTTTAAGACATAAACTTGAAGAAAGCTTAAAATGGGAAGCAAAAGGGACTGAAACAGGCTTCACATTGTTCATACCAAACCTCAAGAGTATCTTCTCAACATACTTCTGTTGTGATAGCCACAGCTTACCATTGCTCATGTCTCTGAAAATATCCATGCCCAAAATCTGTCTTGCTGCTCCTAGATCTTTCATATCAAACGTCCTAGCCATCTGAGCCTTTAACCTTTTGATCTCTGTTATGCTTTTGCTTGCTAAAAGCATATCGTCAACATACAACACTAAGATAATGAACATGCCATTACTAAATTTCTTAAAGTAAACACAATGATCATATTCACTTCTTATATAATTTGGACTCATCATGAAAGAATCAAATTTCTTGTACCACTGTCGAGGCGACTACTTCAGACCATACAATGATTTCTTGAGCCTGTAGACAAATTTCCTGTTGGGATTTTGAACAAACCCTTCCGGTTGTTCCATGTAAATTTCCTCATCTAAATCTCCATGTAAAAAAAGAAATTTTAACATCTAGTTGCTGTAATTCTAAATCAAGTAAAGCAACTAATGCTAATACAATCCGAATTGAAACAATTTTCACAACTGGTGAAAAAATCTCATGAAAGTCAACGCGTGCTTTCTGAGAAAAAAAATTTGCGACCAGCCTCGCTTTGTACCTGTCTTCTGTATCATCAACACCCTTCTTCAATTTGTAAACCCACTTACATCCCACAGTTTTTCTGTTTTTAGGAAGTTCTACCAGATCCCATGTGGCATTCTTTGCTAATGCCTTCATCTCGTCCTTCATAGCCTCTTTCCACTTACCACTGTTTGAACCTTCTATAGCTTCCTGATAGCACAAGGGTTCATCATCGTTAGCAGTTAAAGCAACTGAAGTAACATAATCATCATACCTTTTAGGAAGTCGTCTGATTCTTGTAGACCTCCTTAAAGATGTTTCTGGTACTTCCACAATTTGCTGATTATTATCTGTAGGAACTTCTTCATGATCAGCATTTGAAACACGTTCATGATTTGCATCTGAAACTTGTTCATGATCTGAATCTGAAACTTGTTCATCTAGACTATCATCAGTATTTGAACTGGTTTCAAACTGAATGTGTTGAAGCTGAGGTACATTATCCTGTTTCAATTTAACATCTACATCTGGATTTTCAAGTGAGGATTCGTTAAATTTAACATCTATGTTAATGATGATCTTGTGAGTAGTAGGATCCCACAACCTGTATCCCTTAGTTCCATCACCATATCCAACAAAGATATATCTTTTTTATTTAGGATCTAACTTAGAACGCTGATGTTTCGGAACTAGAGCATATGCATCACAACCAAAAACTTTCAATTTAGAATAATCACATGGATAACCTTTCCATACCTCTTGAGGAATTTTGCATCCTATTGCAGTTGATGGTGATCGATTTACCAAGTAACAAGCCGTAGAAACCGCTTCTTTCCACAATTCCTTCTGCAAATTGGCGTTACTAAGCATACTTCTTGCTCTCTCTAAAAGAGTCATGTTCATGCGTTCAGCAACTCCGTTTTGCTGAGGAGTATATACAGTGGTTTTATGTCTTTCGATCCCAGCATCCTTGCAATAATTATCAAATTCCTTTGAAGTGAACTCACCACCATTGTCAGTTCTTAAACATTTAATGGTTTTTCTAGTGATGTTTTCAACTAATGCTCTAAACTGTTTGAAAACTGTGAACACATCAGACTTCTTCTTTAACATGTAGACCCACACTTTTCTAGAGAAATCATCAATAAAAGATACAAAATATGGCGATCCTCCATATGAGGTTGTAGGAGATGGACCCCAAACATCAGAATGGATATAATCAAGAATTACCTTACTAGTATGTTTTCCAGTTTTAAACTTTTGCTTGCTTTGTTTCCCAAACATACAATGTTTGCAGAAATCTAACTTAGAAGATTTTAAACTAGGAAGTAACTTACGATCAGACAAAATTTTTAATCCTCTTTCGCTCATATGGCCCAACCTTTGATGCCATAAACGAATAGAATTACTGTTGTTTTCAGATACTGTAGAAGCATGATCTAAATCTGTTCTTCCTTCTAATTGATAAAGATTTCCAACCTTCTTTGCTTTCATGACTAGTAAAATTCCTTTATAAACTTTCATTACTCCACCTTGAATAAAGGTTTTATATCCATTAGTGTCTAGTACTCCTAGTGAAATGAGGTTTTTTCTTAGTTCAAGTACATGTCTTACATCAGTTAGAATTTTATTTGTCCCATCAAACATTTTAATCTGGACGCTTCCAATTCCCACAATATTACATGAGGCATCATTTCCCATATAAACCACTCCATCATTGATTGATTTATAAGTTTTAAACCACTCTCTATGAATGCACATGTGATTTGACGCACCAGAATCTAACAGCCGATGTTGATCATCATTAGACAAACTAACTGATAACACTTCATCACTCATACCTGAAATCGATGCCGAACCTGTATCTGTCGTGTTTTCTTCTTTCTTCTCTGTCGAAGAGTCTCCTTTGGATGTTTGCTGTCTCTTCCAACAGTCCTCCTTCAAATGTCCCGATTTGCCACAAAACCAGCACTTTACCTTACTCTTCTTCCCTTTCAATTTTGAACGCGAGTTGTTGTGCTTACTGAAGCGTCTTTCTTTAGAACGACCTCTGACCATCATTGCTTCTGATGTGGAGGTTTCTGAATTTGACCTCTTCCTTGTTTCTTCAGACAACAAAGCTCCAACAACATCATAAAATTCAAGGGTTTCTGATGAACTAAGACTTATAAAAGTAACAAAATGATCCCATGACTCGGGCAATGAGCATAATAAAGTTACAGCTTTATCTTCTGATTCAAATTTTACTTCTATACTTTCTAACTGCAGCAGGAGAGTATTAAAGGTATTCAGATGATCAAATATCGTCGTACCTTCTTTCATGCGCAAGCTGTACAACTGTCGCTTCAGAAGAATCCTATTGGTTAAGGATTTTGTCATGTACAGCTTTTCAAGCTTTGACCACAAACCAGCAGCAGTTTTCTCTGACATGATGTTAAACAAAACATCATCCGCCAAACATAGTCGAATGTCGCTCAGTGCTCTTTCATCCAGGTCACTCCATTCATCATCTGTCATGGTGTAAGGCTGTTTGGATATTCCCAACAACGCCTTCGCCATGCCTTGTTGCACAAGCAGATCATACATCTTCACCTTCCAGATCTCGAAGTTGTTTTTGCCATTGAACTTTTCGATCTCAAACCAGGCACTTTGTGTTTTTGCCATATTGTGTCACAAAAAACAACCTCCAATTGCAACTTTTTAATAAAGAATGCCCTTTTTAATAAAGAATGCCCTTTAAAAAATATATATATATACCCTTCACCTTTAAAGTGCCTTTCACTTCATACCATATGCAAATGGTAATATAATATTCAAAAATTACAAATCGATTTTTTTTTCTTTTAAATCACAAATCGATTGACCTTTTATTAAATCGATATACAAGGAATTTAAATGTAATCGAGTTTTAAAAGTCTTAAAAAAAAAACGATATATGAAAAAAAATGCAACGTATATCGAAATTTTGAACACAACTGAAAACAGTTCAGTACTACAAATCGATTTATGTTTTAAATATAAAGTGAAACAAACCGCCATTCTCCAATACACCATCCGCTTGTCAAAGCCGCCATGCTCTGTCAAGTCAAATTCCCACGCGGATCGGCCGATCGATTGATCCTTCGAGGCAGTATTAAATTTGCAAAATTATCACTCGAATCAGCGGCCTTTAACTGGCCCTCACAGTCAAACAGACTCGGCTCTGGTCATCAACGCCATTCAACGCGTTGCTCATAAAAAAACTGGCCTCACGGCCTCTCAACAGGCCCACGGCGTCGGCTTCACAGCGCTAACCTTTCACTGTATAGTTCCCAGCTCTCACGGAACAGAGGATGCAAGTCATTGTTCAACAGTACGCTCCGATACCAATTGTTGAACTCAGCAGCGGAAAAACTTAAGCAAAACACACAGAACACACAGCAAAAACACACATAAAGAACACAGTTTTAACGTGGTTCACCCAACCAATCTGGGCTACGTCCACCTAACGGGGCATCGACAATCTCATTAATCAACTGCATAAATACAATAGCAGAGTTTCTCATCTGCTCAGCCTTCCTCACTACACATTCCTCCTCATGCTTACTTGCCTCTACGGGTTTACATTTTATAACTGTGAATGGAAACAAACTCATAAATTCTCTTACAACAAATATAGGATGCATTAACTCCTCATCAGAAACTGATGGAGCCAATGTAGCAAAAAATCCTATTGTTGTCACCTACATGAGATTTTCCTCCAGATTTAATTAAAAATAAGAAATAAAATCTCAACATTAAGGAACGATATTGTCAATTATTGGAGTGGGAAACTGTTATTTCCAGAGCAGTCGAGCGGAGGTAGTTGTGGCAGGAGAAGAGAGAGTACGTTCATGGCGACCATTGCCACTAACAAGCTTCTGCTGCTGCTTTGCTTATTCGCTCTTTTGCCACTGGCGATGAAGATGTTGCCGCTGCAAGCACAATCGGCGGGGACAACTTGTGGAGCAGTCATAGCTCTCGTTTATATGGTTTGTGAAAATTACTTCCTCCTCCCATTTTATTGTAAAATGGCAATATTTATAAACAGGCAGAAAATCCAGCACATGATGCAGTTTGGATTTATTATAAAATTAGTTTGCTGCCTGGGTTGGCTGTGTGGACTTGCCTTTGGACAGGCTGAATTAAGTGATGCCTTAACGGGTTCTGTTACATTTCCTGCAGTA
This sequence comes from Pinus albicaulis, assembly GCA_034641835.2. Lineage (NCBI taxonomy): Eukaryota > Viridiplantae > Streptophyta > Pinopsida > Pinales > Pinaceae > Pinus > Pinus albicaulis. The sequence goes on from CM076576.1 coordinate 408,988,577, forward strand.
GGAATCACTTGTCTAGGAAATCTGGCAGTTTTCTATAGATGTATTTTGAGAGGCCCGCCTAAATTGGATATTGGGGCCAAGGATGTACTGACCACCGTAACAGCTCAGAAATTGAAGAAAATAAATGAATTAGAGTACCTGACCACATGTCAGTTGGAGGGATGGACAACGTGTCCGCAGAGAGTAAATGAATGTCACGTTGTAATGTTGTCAATGCAGATGCACCCCAATTCTTCGATGCAGCAATTCATGGAGTATATGTCCAATGTTCATAATCTGAACTCCGTCTTTCTACAATTCCTTCCCTTACAACGTGTACCAATCACTGTAGAGATCTGCGCTTGTACGGAGGAAAGAAGGGCGATATGTAGATGCATTGTATTTGACACATTGGAAGAGATCACAATGATGCTGGTTGATCAGATGCCTGGAATACTGAAAAAACTGTCTGATTACCAGTGCCTACTCCCCTGTGAGAGATGCCTGAGAAACGGCTGCCATGGCTGCAACCCCCATGTGGAATGCCCGGCGGCAGTTTGTAGCTTCCTTAATAATATATTCATTCCAGCCATGATGGACGGCTGCATATGCATTCCAAGGTATTCAGCGAGTCGTGATGAGTGGACGAGGCAGCTGATAACACTTTTGGAACTCAAAGGAACCAAAGTCAGAGGAAGAAACAGCATATCGTCTGCCCTCAAAAACTACATCGCTGGTAGCGGAGAATGCTATTCAATTAAAGAAGTATACAACATCGTTTCCTTAGTTATAGCGCCAACGTTGACAGAAGTATTAATAAACATTGCACTCACTTTCTGGTTTAAGGCGGATGGCTTCTCAAGCGCCCTTGTCGCGAGAAGGGCCATGGAAGATTATCTTCCGGGAAACAGTGGAGGTGGGTTTTCTCCAATTGCGTTTCTCACCAGTGCCTTCGTCAAATCTAATCAGAATAACACAAATGTGTGCCAAGTGTTAAGCTTCGGATATTCTCGCCATAGCCTTAGACCCTTATACTTTATGATGGGTTTTGTCAATTTGATTTGTTCCGTTAGTTGGATTGTGCTGGTTGCAATGGAAGGGGGCGCTAACAAATGGTATCATACCTACTCTATGCCACTCTCTGAAGGTAGAGTTATTGTAATAATCATAGCCATTGGTATTTCTTTGGGCATGAGCTTATCTCATTGGCTGCGCTTCAAATCAGATGGTGTCTCTTACCGGTCGATTAGGTTTTGTATGTTTGGTATGATAGTGTTGGATATACTTTGCATTGTATCATGGAGCATAGTATTGGGAACTGTGGGTATGAAGGTATTTGGCAGATGGTTATATGGCGCTTTGCAATGTCTTGTTTGGATAAAGTGGGCTATTGCTAATTATCTCACGGCTCAATTTTCGCAAGTTGAAAGTGAACGAAGGGGACTTTGGGATTATATTGGGGATTATATTGATGGGAGGTATTTATACGCTTCTCCATTTTTTCTAAATGTCATTTTAGCTGGAGTTCGAGCTAAGTGGGAGTTTTAATAATAATAAAATTTATGTAATTACTGTTTGACGATTTGATTTAGTGGAAATAATGTAATTATTGAATGTCTATTTTTTAAAAAATGGAGAAAAACGTGTTATTTTGTCTTTTTCAATGAATTTCAATTATTAGTGTTGTTTTTATCCGTTAATTATATTTTAATAATGTAATTATCGAGTGTAATTTTTGAAAAATGGAGAAAAACTTATTATTTTTAATTTTTCCAGTAAATTTTAATTATTAAAAAAAATATACAATATATATGAAAAATATTTAAATGGTTAATTGAGATTATTTTGAATAGTAAAAAATAATTGGTATCTTTTCACCAAAATTTAATTTTTGAAAGTGATATGATAAATTTTGAATTTTGATGTAATAGAGGAATATATATACATATTTCCTATTGAATTAGACTTGCTCTTCAATCCATTATGATAGAGATGTTTTAAAGTAATGTTTAACATTTTGACTAAGTCAAATAACATAAAAATAAAAATAAATTAAAATTAAATCAAAAGATTAATGTAATGTAACTTAAACATTTTCACTTCTCCACGGGGTTTTGGATAAAGTGTGATCAAGTGGTCTGTTAATGCACTTTTTGATGTGAATTCACCCCTTCAATTCCCAAGTGAGATATGTATTGGACATGATGATGAAGATGCAATCCTAGGTTACAAAAAAAGATGTAAACATTTTCACTCGATTTAAACAAACTTATAAAAATAAAATAATAATTAAAATAAAAAAGGCCCATGATATTCATAATGCAAAGTTATAAAAATTAAATAATAATTAAAATAAAAAAAACCCATGATATTCATAATTCAAAGTATGCAAAGTATTGACCTGTGGTATTCATGTAGAATATAGCCTATTTAAAGGGGAAAATTAAACCAACCTAGATCTACCAAGCCCTAAGAGAGATTAAATCTCTTTTCACTTTAAAATAATATATCTGCATATCAAGATATTTGATCCCTCTCAAAACTTGGTAAATATGCAATTAAGACAGATCTATAATAATATAAAACATATAAACATAATTTTTTTTTGAAAAAAAAAATATATATATATATATATATATATATATATATATATATATATATATATATATATATATATTTTTTAATTATATTTTATAAAATTAATATTATTATAATTATGGAAAAAATGAAATATTATTTTAAATTTTTTTTAAAAAAAATATTATAATAATTATAATGAATAATATATCATTTAATTAATTATGCCGGATCCGGCTGATTAACGTCACGATGGGGGAGCGCTGCCACGCGCATTTCCCCATGGACGGAGCCTGGGCAGCCCACATGGCTCCCGGCATTCGTATTAACTCTGCTATTAATGAATTCGCTCGCGCGATTTCTACCCGCCTTGGTCGGCTAAATTTGAAGGAGGATATGGAGGTGTTCCATTTTTCGATGGCTCAGTTGAATGAAGTTGTTAAGGCCTCTGGTGAGGTGAGGGCGCCTACTCCGCTGTTCGGCATTTGCAGCTCTGGTTCGATTGAGGCTACTGAGAAAACATCGACAGGGAGGCGATGTTCCTTGCAGACCTGCATCGAGCTGAGTCCAGGTTTTCATTTTTCTCAAAGCCCCCATTGTTATTTTAATTCTCTGCTCAGAGGTGGTGCGCTCCAGTGTCGTGAACCCCCGCCTGTTCCCCCCGCCTCTTCTGATTTTTTCAGTCTTGCGCCTCCTGCTGTCATTTATTCTCCTCCTCTGGACCATTCTGTTCTACCTCCTGCACCCGCTCGCCCCAGTGGTATTGGCTTGATTATGCCGCGTCTCCGTGAAAGAATGAGGGCCCGACGTGGCCTCAGTCGAGGTGACAGTTTTCCTTCTGATGATGCACCGAACCCTACTCTGCCTCCGCGCGGTGGCAAAGGTAGAGGGCGTCGTCATGTTGGCGGTTCGGCTTCAGCTCCTGGAGCTGCCACCTCGTCCCCTCCCTCTCAGGCTCCTGTTCATGGTGGCACTTCTTCACAGGCTGTCCCTCCAGCTCCTCTTCGTCCAACCTACAGACAATCCTCGCAGCATGCTGAACTTAAATTTTATCCCACTGCTTCCAATGCTGTCCTCACGGCCCTCATCTCCGTCACTCTGAGGGAGGAAATTCCCAACTACCCTCCCCCTTCTTCGGCCTCCGCTCTCTTTTCTCCGGCTTCTGGAATCTTAGGTGCGGCGGTGCCGGTCTCCTTTCCTCTCGAGCCTCAGGGGCAACAGGAAAACGTGGAAGATACCCGAGGAAGAATGGACACAGGCGACTTTGGCGATGAGGACAGTGGAGAATATGTCGGCTGCAGAATCATTGAAGAACCTCCATCCCCGACGCATGCCTAGCCTTAGCACTGCGCTCCAGGTTTTTTGTTTCAGTTTCATAGTCTATGATACTTTCTGTTGTTGGCACGACCAGCTCATACAGTGGTCCAAAAACAGTTGTTTTTATTTCTATGCTATTACAGTTTCTAAGTCTTTCAAACCGGTTTCCCGCATGCGGGCGGTTAAGTTTTGTTGTTTAAAAGGACTGGTTTCCCGATATGGGCAGTCTAAGCACTCGTTGATAAGCTTGACATCAATACACAGTGTTCAGGCTTCCACAGCTGACACTGTGCCTGAATTGTACTAGTTTCCTTATACATAATAGAATTAGTCCTACTTACAAAAAAAAAAATATATCATTTAATTATTAGTAAATTAATAATATAATAATATATATTATATGAAAAATTAAATTAATAAAATTTAGCATATGATAATAATTTTATAAACAATAATATATTGAACTATTATATGGAATTATTACAAGAAATTATTGATGTGCTTTATCATTCTATTGATAACTAGAGAAAAGCAACACAATAAATATGAAAATTTAAGTTATAAATATCATTAATAAGAGAAATAAAATATAAGTATTTTTGATAAGTTATTTATATATTTGTTTAAGGCCAAAATTGTATATTGATAAAATAGAAGTATTTTTTTAAATATAGTTTATATTAATTAAATGGTTTTGAAGTTTTATATTGTGGATTTTGTTTTCTTTTAATTTGGAATGAAAGTATAAAAAATTTGAAAATTTTCCACATTTCATAAATTGTGTAAATCTCTACTCTCATTATGAGGAGACCTCACCACATGGGAATCGAAAAAGATGAAATTTTTATCAACAATAATTAGCAATAATATCAAATAGATTAAATGGATTTAAATCACTTGAACTAACCCTTTAGCCTTCACATAGATTCAACTGACCTTGTAATATGCTAAAACAAAATACTTGAATCTATTCTACAAATTGCAGAAACCAATTAAGATACTACAATCACATGAACAAGAAAAATAAATAATTTCAATCGCAAAACAAAAAGATTTATATGGGAAAAACCTCAACTAAAAACCCCACTATCTGTATATTGCATAAAGTCAAGAACATGAAGCAATTATGGTATTTCTCTTTGTGAGAAAACTCTACATTATCTCTTACTGTCTCACACTGATCTAAGCAAGTTTGGTCCAATATTTAACCATTTCCTTTCGTATGTCTAACCAGCCTTGCTCACACATTCCTGGTCTAATTGAGCCCCTATTAATTAGGAAATTCCCATCAATTGATTGCGCAATACATCCAAGGCATCCTGGTGACCTCATGCATCACCTGTACAATTTTCTGATTATACAACTGATAATCTACATCCCTTTAGCTCCAATCTCAACTGGGCCACTCTTAGAACTCACATGGAACAACTAGTTATAGTGAATTATCAATTACCTGATTGATCAGTGGATGTTAATTAAATCATATTTAATTCACTGGACCCCTCATTAGCTCAGCACTCAGTTAGAACTAATTAAAATTATTTTAACTCAAATAATTGAGTTAACTAATTACAACTCAAAATCAATTGAAATTGGACCCCCTAAAACTTATAGTAAACTCTACATGCCTCCAATTTGAACCTCAACTCAAATTGACTGAGCTAACTAAGTCTTCATGACTCAGTTAACTATTACAAGTTTTCATGTTACGTGGAATTATAATTTCCTTCTAATTTAAATAAGAGAAAATTAAACTAGAATCCTCCTAGGTGCCATTTTCAATATTTCTTGTTGTATTTTCAACACTCTCTCTTAACAAGAAAGGAATTCAACTCTATCCCAATCTAATACCTTTGTAATGTTCTACATGTAACACTTCTCTCTAGTGTCAATGCTACTCCAACTTCTGAACTGAAAAGCATCCAACCTAAATAGATATGATGCATCTATCACCAGAGTCTCTGACTGATACTAGCTATTGCATTGTCTACTGAAAAACTCTGTGCTTTTGCTAACTATGAATTTGTGCAATCTACACTACTGCAAACTCTGCTCTACCCTCTAATATCCACCTACTGCTAATCTCTACATGTGTCACTTTGACATCTGACTACATCAACCACCAGTGATCCAAGGCATTCATGTTAGGTCCCTATATTACTAGTGTAGTCCCTTATTGTTATTAGTGTAACCCCCTTATCGTTATTGTTGTACCCTTGTAACCCCCATATTGTTATTATTGTTCCCTTACATTATTATTGTTAATTCAGCTAGGATTATATTGTGACCCCATGGACTCCTATATATAGAAGAAGGTTATGTCATTTGTATCATCCAAGAATTTTTCATTTATGCAATGTATTGGAGGTTTCCCCCTCAAAGTGGTCGGTTTCTAAGGCATTGATCTCTCTTTTCTTCTATTTTTGTGGTTGGTTTCATAACATTTGGTATCAGAACTTTGGATTCTAAGGTTTTTCTGCTCCAAACAAGTCATCGCGGCATTTTCGCTATAATTTTTTTTATGAAGGTTCACAAGCTGAAATTTTTACAGAGCGAAGATGAAATCCTGAGGAACGCCTTTTACAAATTTCAAATCTTGGTTCACAATTATTTTAGAGATATGATCTGTGGAAGTTAGGGTTGTTTCAGGCTCCCAAATTTCACCTAAACAGGTCATCGTGGAATTTTCGCTATAAATTTTTTTTTACGAAGTTTCAGAAGCTGAAATTTTTACAAAGCGAAGTGTTGAAGAGGTAAATCCCCTCTGCGGACAGAGGCGATCCCTACTAGCCCAGATCGGGTCTAGCAACAATCAAACACGCTTCAATGAAGGTTCCTAATTGTAAATAAACCAACTTGCGATGAAGGCTTACATGGAATCCAACGCTGTCGTTTGTAGAAGAGGTGGTGCTCCCGTTCCTTTACCCTGGCAGATCACAATCCTCACGATCTCCGTGGTCAGATACCTGCTCATGCAAGAAACAATACAAGCGCAAGCATAAAATCCAGTATATACAACTATATGTTAGTCGAAGAGGACATAACTCATGAACATAATCAAGAACAAGAGTGGAACCATAACCAATAGTCGCTTATCATTAAAGAGTCAAAAGAAGAATACAACCATAGCTTCGACGCAGCACTCTCCTTTGGCGGGTCGTCAGCAAAACATGTCTCGATAAAGCCTGTCAAGAATGGGACAAGCCTCTCTCTTCGGATACTTGGCAATAGTCTCCTTTCTTGGATTTGGCCTTAAGGGAATCAAGAAGGCCCTTGCAACATAAGGATGTGAAACCTCTTTGGGCCTAGCTTGCAAAGGAGATGAGCAAGCTTTTATAGATGGAGGAAGGGGAGTTGGGATCCCTATAATTATGGGATTGGCCCTATCATCAAGGAAGCTTCCATGAGAGGTGGAAAATCACTTCCTCTCTATGGAGATCCGCAGCCAAACCTCCCAACTCAAGATAGATATCAGTCCAGGAATTTGTTAAGACGAAACTTCCACCATTTATTTTTAAAAAACACCTCTTAATATGGTTGGCACGTGTTCGGCTCTATGACAGAGCACCAATTGGCGTGCCCTCTTGGGAGGATTTGCCCCCTTGGCGCGAGTGCTAAATTGTGGAACCACGCCAATGGAAAAAGAGCTATTTTTAGGGTTTTTTGCAGGGAGATGTCTTCAGGGCAATGGAAGCTCATCTTCAGAGGGATGCAATGAAAGTATTTTCAAGTCTTGTCTCTGCTCACAGGTCACAGAATGAGCCCTCCAATGTGCGGTATGGGGAATGGCAGGGACGGTGACAAATTTCTGTGTAGCAGATGCCCCCTAAAGCATGAGGCCCAAGATAGAGAGAGGGGTGAAATGCTTTACGAGAACATGCCGACTGAAAACACTACCATCGGAAAACCTACGGAGCGAAGTACAACTGATGTTTCAGATACATGATATATATGCGTGGTATGGGCGCAGCCATCCATAACAGAGTATGCAATAATCGAGATCCGAGGTATGGACGCAGCCATCCAGTGAGGATCGATACATAGATTTAGGTATGGTCACAGCCATCCAATTAGTGAGTCATGTAACCAATCATAATAATCCACAATATTGCAGCCTGGATTACAATAGACACAATCCAGGGTCTTGCGCTCCATCTCGACCCAAACAAAGTATAAGTTCAAGGATGCGAGTATGTGAGCTGAAGTCGAACATGCAAGAACATCGTCTGATTACCAGCCAATGATGAAAGTCATTAACAGACGTGAGAGGAACCACCAATAATGACAATGGCCCTCAAGGTACTATAGGTACAATCTACGGCGTGTGAATCAATGAGCTGGCGTCGAACACCCGTAGAATCACTTGATCGGAGGCCAATGATGGAAACCTCACGTCGAATGTGACGAACCTGCCATTGAGGCATGCAGGCTCCAAGTTACCATAAGGGAGTCTCTAGATCAGCTTCCTGGATAATGAGCTGAAGTCGATAGGAAGTGACCTTGATCGAAGGCGGGCCATAATGTTTCCCACATCATTAACACGAGACAGAGAAACATGATGTTTTTTGTGAATCAGGATCATATGAGAATCAAAGGAAGGTTGATACTTTTCATAGGTAAACTTCTCTTGAACATATAACGACACAATAGTGGATTTGGCAGTATTTGACATCAACGGATCAGAGGTCATGGTGACGAGGCAACGAGTAGATGAGAGGTCAAAAGGGATTATCCAAACCCACGGAGGCAAGTGAAGAACGAGATGAGATGTCCCCAACCCGACACGAATGCAGACAAGTGCCATATTCAAGAGCGACATACTGCTGACACGACAATGATGTTGGTTCCATTTTCCCCCACCATTTCTGGCGAGTACCCCAATTATTTTTGATAACAAGCTTGAAGGGGATAGCATATGCTTGTAATATAAATCCGCCCTTCGGGCGAATCCATCCTATTACATTTAACGATCCCTAGGAAAGAGCGACTCGAATAATGTCATTTTGACTGAATCCAATGTCATCAGGGTTTAATGAGTCTGACAAAGGAAGAAAACAACGTCTTTTCATATTTAGAGAGTTTGAAAAGACAGCAGAAAACTAAACTCCAGCGGTCCCTTTTCGTAAATAGTTCCTCGGACCCGAAAAGGTAGAAAACAATATCCGAGAAAACCTCCTAGTCGCGATAGGCTAGGGTATTCCTTTTTCGTAAATAATCCATCCCAGCCCGAAAAAGGGGTAAACGTATACTGGGTAGATGTCGATTCGTGTCCACTTTAACGAGATCGAAATGACAAGGGCCTCAGCAATCTTTTCATGTTTAGAGAGTCAGAAAAGAGCTGAAAGTTGACTCCACCTGGAGGAACGAGTGGTATAAAGGGTAGCAACTAGTTCCGGTAATAGTGGAAAGGTCAAGAGGCTGGCTAACAAGACCACTCATCACAGCGGTTCCTCAGGAATGGGTAAAACAACCAAGTGAAGGCATACGATCGGCCAAGCAGATAGTAACGATGGAGTGAGAAAACCAAGGCTCATCTGGCAAAACATACTGATAAAATGGCAATCACAACAGGTAAAATGGGAATGGTTTCATTTTTACACAAGCTTGAAATCAGAAAACTCTGCTTGAAATTGGTTTCATTTTTACACAAGCTTGAAACGGAAAAAAACTATGCTTGAAAAAGTAAGCATGCCCCCAGCATGGTGACTCAATTCGAGGTGCATGCCCCCTAAGCTTCAGTCCATATGAAAGTCAGATGGAGTGAAGGTTCAAGTTACGAGATCTGAGAAAGACTCGACTGGGATTTTACAAGATCTTAACAAAGACTCGAATTGAACAAGAGCGTGTTTCATTATTTTAACGAGGTTGACACATTAAAAGAACTATCCTCAGATGACCTTGTTTCATTTTTTAAGGAGCTTGACACATGAAAGGAACCATGCTCTGACAGACCTTGTTTCATTTTTTAAGGAGCTTGACACAAGGAAACGAACTCTGCTCCGACAGACTACTCGTCATGATGAACAAGAATTCATGGCTTCCAAGAGTCCCACACTAGATGGGAGAATGACATCTTGGAAATCAGGACCCAATGCCCCCAGTACACTATGCACGACGGCGTCGTCACTGAGTGCGGGCACAGGGTAGGTAGCCACATAGTTGACCTGTGGTGGGGCAGATACAATGGGTGGATAAAAACCAGGAGGGGTGATGGCGGGCCAGTTGCCACATTAGGACCAAAGAACGAAAGTTGATCAATGGTCACGATCTGTCCTTCATGCGGAAAAAAGGGCACACGAAAAAGGGAGGAGACGAGCGCTCCCATGGCATAGATGTAATCGCGCCCCAAGAGAAGATTGAAATCCAAGGGGCCTGGAACGACCATCACGTCCATATGGACGGTTTTACCTCCCAAAGTAATAAGTAACCTTGGAAGGATCCCCAATGGTTGACTCGTTCTTCTGTTAAATGCCAACAGATTCTGCGTAACAGGCACAAGCGGCGGCGAGCCAAAAGCTTGCCAAGTAGTTGAGGATAGAACACTAACAGACGCGCCTTCGTCTATAATGGTGTTGGGTACGACCATACCAAAATCCTGTACTGTGATCTCGAAAGGCACATAAGACGGAAGGTGGTATCCCACAAATCGATTCCAATCAAAGGAAGCGACCAAACTACTTGGAGGGGCTACCATCGAACCGAGATGGTCTTCCCCTAGTGTTACGGAAGAAGAAGGAGCATCCTCCACGAACTCCATCTCGAAGGTGGGAGGGGTATCCTCCGGAACCTCCATCACGGGAGGCGGAGGAGCAACTTCTTGAGGTATAGGGACAGGAGAATCTGTCTCCAAGTCCGAAGAATCTGATGAAACTAGAAGGACATGGGGGGTGTGAGGTCCACTCTTAACAGAAAAGACCTAGTGTACCGTATATGGGGCCAGCTCAACTAATCCCACGACCAATGGCTGGTCGGGGATGGATTCCCGAATTTGAATTTCCGAGGGAGCGGGATTGACCAAGGATGACTCTTGACCAATCGTAGGATCAGCTGGTGGAGGACTCAAAGAAAGCCATTTATAACCAGCCGGGAGGCATCATGTAGAAACTGTTGAGTTGTCCAAGACTCTCTTGGCTTCATCCATATATGGACAAAGGTGAATGGCATGGTGCCCCCCACACAACTTACAGGGATTGGTAATCTTACCCTGCTTCTTAGGAGCCTTACCAGCACTAGCTGAAGACGTGCCCCCAACCTGACTCCAGGAAGCCAAAGGCAACGGCGGGCGACCGTCAGACCATGCTTCAAGCACCTTGGGAATGCCAGGGCAGTCTCGAAGAAGATGGTCTCCCGTGCACAACATACAAGGGAACTTGACTTTCCGTGGAGGGTTGGAAGGTTTATCAAGAGGAGATATTTCAGAAACAGTGTTTGTACTTTTAGCCTCTCTCTTATCAGACTTCTTCTTCTTTGTCTTCTTCTTCTTCTTCTTAGCCACCTAATTACTTGAATCCGGGCTTTCACCAGGCGAAGTAGAAGAGGAGGATGCAGAAACAAGCGAAGAAGGGGATAGGTCCACCTTGGAATCAACATGATGTTGTTCAGGTGGAGGAACTGATTGAACAGTAGTGGAGACATTCGGGACCACAGAGGTTGAAAACAACCAAACAGGCAACCCAATAGTTAACCTAGGAAGGGACAACGTTTCCATGTAAGGAGCACCAACATTCCCAAAAGGAGGAAAATGACCAGGATTCCCTTCTGAGGGGATTCCTTGGTTGGTAAACTCTGAAAAAGTTGCCATCAGAACTCAAAACCACACACGGGCTGAAAAAGAGTCAAGACACAAAATCAAACGGTCAACAAGCAGAATCTAACAGGGCGTGTGATCATGTGTGATTAATTTTTTACCACATTGAAAACTAGAAACTTCACCGTTTCATGTTTTAAGAGTCGAGAAACGGATAAAAGGTGACTCTATCTCTTTCAAGTTTGAAACAAGCGTGAAAGGACAAGCACTTGGTGATCCTTTCAAATTTAGGGAGTTAGAAAAGATCAAATGACCACTTAGGAATACTAGGCAAAAGGGTGTACCAAATAACCGTGAATTGCAATATACACCTTGGTTCCAATAATGAAAGAGAAATCAACCAAGGACTTTCCGTACGTGCAGGAAAGATCCCCGAATGCTGTGTCCGGTGTATCATGGGTATAGGGCGGCAGACTCAGCTTCCTATGGATAAAGGATTGAAACCTAGTGGGGTCTCCCTTTATATACGCGACGGTACGGGGAGCACAAGTCCGTACTAGTGCTGTCTAAAGCCAAGAGGCGAACGACAACTACTAGGTTTTAAGATGCCGGAACACGTCTCTAGCCTAGACCTCTAAATGTGTTTCGTTATATTTCAATGCTGTCTTAGTGTAGATTGAGTAAATTTTAAATTTTATCTTCAATTACGTTTAAGTTTTCAAGCCCTAACGAATGTGATCTCCTAAATGCAAAACTACATGCCACAGTATATCATTTCATTCGATGAAAGCTAGCTACAGAAGAGTTGAGAGATTTTTACACAAACAAAATGATCAGAAGACAATCAGTGATATCTCTAATGCAGCTAATGAAATTAAAAACTTTTCTTTCAAAGTCACTAATTGCTAATAACACCGAAAAGATTTTAATTTGCACTAATCAATCAAAAGCAAAAGAGATTTTTTTTTTATTTTCAATGTTTGATAGCTAGATGCACTAAACAAACCGAAAACAAATGAGGAGAATTTTGAGAAATGATAATAAGAGAGCAAAAACAAGCAGATTTCACTCAATGGCACAAACAATCAGATCTCAAATCAACCAAAAGTCTCTCAAAACCAAGAAAAGTCCCAAAGACACTAATGAGCCGTGTAATCTAGGCCCAAAATGAAGCAAAGAGAAATTCGAATGAAAACGAAATCAGTCACTTAAAAAACGCAATAAGATGATAGACAAATGTCAAACGAATGCAAGGAAGCAATCCCACAGTCAATTGAACGAACGAAAACCAAAAACTCCCAAGGGAGGCTCGACTCACAAAAGCACCTAGATGCCCTAGGTCTCAAATGAAAAATCGAGAGAAATAGGAAAACAATCAAAGGATGGAGGTTACAATCAGTCAAACTAGGCTTCAGTGCACTCAAACAGCCGAAAAAACAAGATCAAAATCACAAGTCAGTCCCAGAAAGCATGAAACACAGCAAACCCTAATAGCTCACAGGATTGGCACGACTGTGAGCTTGAAATTAGCGCCAGAAAGACAATGGCGCGGGTGATACACAGGCAACCTGCGCCAATGGGCGCAACTGTAACGTTGAAAAGCGCGCCAGCCGAGTTTACTATGGGAAAATGAAAAACAAGCAATTTCAGACACAGACAAGTGATGACAAGGCTAAAACAAAGCCAAACAAATAGAAAAAACTAGTCCAAAGAGCTGACCAAGCAAGCAAGGCCAAGAAATTGACCGAAAAGAGAAGACAATACTCCAAGTTGTTCAGTCCATAAATCAAACCGGAGATTGACTAAAGCAGCGTTGATCTACTCCGCTAATGCAGAGCAAAAGCGTTTCGAAGGCTATCTGGCTGTACTTCAGGCTCTATCTATAGCTTACAAATCAAACAACAAGTTGAATCCCCAGTGGAGTCACCAAATTGTTGAAGAGGTAAATCCCCTCTGCAGATAGAGGCAATCCCTACTAGCCCAGATCGGGTTTAGAAACAATAAAACACGCTACAGTGCAAGTTCCTAATTGTAAATAAACCGACTTGCGATGAAGGCTTACCTAGAATCCAACGCTGTCGTTTGTAGAAGAGGTGGTGCTCCCGTTCCTTTTCCCTGGAAAATCACAATCCTCACGATCTCCGTGGTCGGACACCTACTCATGCAAGGAACAATACAAGTGCAAGCATAAAATCCAGTATATACAACTATATGTCAGTCGAAGAGGACATAACTCATGAACATAATCAAGAACAAGAGTGGAACCATAACCAATAGTCGCTTATCATTAAAGAGTCAAAAGAAGAATACAACCATAGCTTTGACGCAGCACTCTCCTTTGGCGGGTCATCAGCAAAACATGTCTCGATAAAGCCTCTCTCTCTGAATACTTGGCAATAGTCTCCTTGCTTGGATTTGGCCTTAAGGGAATCAAGAAGGCTCTTGCAGCTTAAGGATGTGAAAACTCTTGGGGCCTAGCTTGCAAAGGAGATGAGCAAGCTTTTATAGATGGAGGAAGGGGAGTTGGGATCCCTATAATTATGGGATTGGCCCTATCATCAAGGAAGCTTCCATGAGAGGTGGAAAATCACTTCCTCTATATGGAGATCCGCAGCCAAACCTCCCAACTCAAGATAGATATCAGTCCAAGAATTTGTTAGGACGAAACTTCCGCCATTTATTTTTAAAAAACACCTCTTAATATGGTTGGCGCGGGTGCGGCTCTATGACAGAGTGCCAATTGGCGCGCCCTCTTTGGAGGATTTGCCCCCTTGGCATGAGGGCTGAACTGTGGAACCGCGCCAATGGAAAGAGAGCTATTTTTAGGGTTTTCTGCAGGGAGATGTCTTCAAGGCAATGGAAGCTCATCTTTAGAGGGATGCAATGAAAGTATTTTCAAGTCTTGTCTCTGCTCACAGGTCACAGAATGAGCCCTCCAATGTGTGGGATGGGGAATGGCAGGGACGGTGACAAATTGCTGTGTAACACGAAGCCACAAGCCTGGGGAACTTTCTGTAAACATTTCAGATCTTAGTTCACAAATTTTTTGGAGATATGATTTGTGTAAGTTAGGGTTGTTTCAGGCTCCCAAATTACATCTCAAAGAGGTGACCTTGGGAAAATCATCATCACTCTCTCTCTGGGCATCGGATTGGAATTCTGTAAAATGTGGCCGCAAGTACACAGACTGTAATTTTCTGTATATCAATTTTAGAGCCGAAGGAGGAAATAGTGAGATGTGGTACACCATATAAGTGTGCTCTACTGAACCAATACATAATTAAGTCATTGTGGGAGAAAATCCAGCACATGATGCAGTTTGGATTTATTATAAAATTAGTTTGCTGCTTGGGTTGGCTGTGTGGACTTGCCTTTGGACAGGCTGAATTAAGTGATGCCTTAACGGGTTTTGTTACATTTCATGCATTAGGAATCACTTGTCTAGGAAATCTAGCAGAGGCCCGCCTAAATTGGATATTGGGGCCAAGGATGTACTGACCACCGTAAGAGCTCAGAAATTGAAGAGAATAAATGAATTGGAGGAGGGACTGACAACGTGTCCGCAAAGAGTAGATGAATGTGACATTGTAATTTTATCAATGAAGATGCCCCCAAATTCCTCGATGCAGCGATTCATGGAGTATATGTCCAATGTTCATAATCTGAACTCCATCTTTCTACAATTTGTTCCCTTACGACGTGTACCAATCACTGTAGAGATCTGCGATTGTACAGAGGAAAGCATGGCGATATGTGGATGCATTGTATTCGACACATTGAAAGTGATCACAGTGATGCTGGCTCTTCGGATGCCTGGAATACTGAAAAGACTGTCTGATTCTCAGTGCCTACTCCCCTGTGAGAGATGCCTCAGAAACGGCTACCCTGGCAGAGGAGTCCTCGGCTGCAGTTTGTCGCTTACTTGATTATATAGACATTCCAGTGAGGGACGACTGCATCATATGCATTCCAGTGCATTTAGCGATCGATGATGAGTGGACGAGGCAGCTGATAACACTTTTGGAACTCAAAGGAGCCAAAGTTAGAGGAAGACAGTACAACACATTGTCTGCCCTCAAAAACTACATCGTTGGTAGCGGAGAATGCTTTTGGAGTGAAGGATACAACATCATTTCCTTAATTATAGTGCCAACGTTGACAGAAGTATTAATAAACATTGCACTCACTTTCTGGTTTAAAGCGGATGGCTTCTCCAGCGCCCTTGTCGCCAGAAGGGCCATGGAAGATTATCTTCTGGGACACAGTGGAGGTGGGTTTTCTCCAATTGTGTTTCTCAGAGGTGCTTTCGTCAAATCTGATCAGAATAACAAAAATGTGTGCCAATTGTTAAGCTTTAGAGTTTCTCGCCTTAACCTCAGACCCTCATACTTTATGATGGTTTTTTTCAATTTGATTTGTTATGTTAGTTGGATTGTGCTGGTTGCATTGGAAGGAGGCGCTAAAAAATGGTCTCATACTTACTCTATGCCACTCTCTAAAGCTAGAGTTATTGTAATAATCATAGCCATTGGTATTTCTTTGGGAATGAGCTTATCTCATTGGCTGTGCTTCGAATCATATCGTAGTGGTAGGTGGTGGAATTGCGAATTAGATCGTGGCCAAAGATATAGCCTGTTGATTAGGTTAATTATGATTTGTATGATAGTGTCGGACATACTTTGCATTGTATCATGTAGCATAGTATTGGGAACTCTGGGTATGAAGGTATTTGGCAAATGGTTATATAGCGCTTTGCAATGTCTTGTTTGGATAAAGTGGGGTATTGCTAATTATCTCACGACTCAATTTTCGCAAATTGAAAGTGAAATAAATTGGTCTTTTGGGGATTATATTGATGGGAGGTATTTATACACTTCTCCATTTTTTCTCAATGCCATTTTAGCTGGAGTCCGAGCTAAGTGGGAGTTTTAATAATAGTAAAATTTATGAAATTACACTTTGACTATTTGATCTAGTGGAAATAATATAATTATTGAGTGTGTAATTTTTAAAAAATGGAGAAAAACTTGTTATCTTGGCTTTTTCAATGAATTTCAATTATTAGTGTTGTTTTTATCAGTTAAATATATTTTAATAATGTAATTCCTGAGTGTATTATTTGAAAAAGGGAGGAACACTTCTTTTTTTTTAGCTTTTCCAATGAATTTTAATTATTAAAAAAATATAATATATATGAAAAATATTTAAATGGTTAATTGAGATTATTTTGAGTGGTTAAAAATAATTGGTATCTTTCTTACTAAAATTTAATTTTTTGAAGTGATATGATAAATTTTGATGTAATAGGGAAATATGTGTACATATTTTCCATTGAATGAGATCTGCTCTTCAACCCATTATAATAGAGATGCTCTAAAGTAATGCTTAACATTTTGACATATGACTTGATTAGAGACAAGAACTATACTATATTTTCGCACAGATACTTGCAGCCTACCAGACTCCTTGATGAGTATTACAGAACCATGCACTATGATAATATTTATATTTAAAATGCAACATGTAATTTTTCTTTTACTAAATGAAAAATTACGACTTTTTTCCTGGAAAAAAAATGCTTAACATTTTGTCTAAGTCAAATAACATAAAAATAAAACTAAATTAAATTAAATTAAAAGATTAATGTAATGTAACTGATGGGGTTTTGGATAGACGGTTTGGATACATCGTGATCAAGTTACAAAAAATATGTAAATATTTTCACTGGATTTAAAAAAACTTATAAAAATAAAATAATAATTAAAATAAAAAAGGCCCATGGTATTCATAATGCAAAGTATTGACCAATGGTATTTATGTCGAATATAGTTTATTTAAAGGAGAAAATTAAACCAACCTAGATCCATCTTAACTTCATACCAAACCCTAAGAGGGATCAAATCTCTTTTTACTCTAAAAGAGGATATTTGCATATCAAGATATTTGATCCCTCTCAAGACTTAGTAGATGTGCAATTAAGATGGATCTATAATAATATAAAACATATAAACATATATTTTTTGTGAAAAAAAAATGTTTAATTTTTTTCATAATTATACTTTATAAAATTAATATTATTTAAAAAATATATATATATATAAGTTTTTTATTATAGTAATTATAATAAATAATATATAATTTAATTATTAGTAAATTAATAATATGATAAATATATATTATGCAAAATTAAATTAATAAAAATTATTCATATGATAATAATTCTTTAAACAATAATATATTGAATTATTTATACTAAATTTATATAGGAAACAGAGATTATTGATGTGATTTATCATTCTATTGATAACAAGAGAAAATTAACACAATAAACATGAAAATTTAAGTTATAAGAGGAATACAAGGGAAACTACGGGGTAGCAAGTCCCTGCTTTGAGGGAAGCGAGCCCTTCATCAGTGAGTGAGCTGCACAGAGAGCCTCCATGCTACTGAGCTACACAAAGAGCTTCCATGCTACTGTCATTGAAAAACAAAAAAGGATTCAGAGTGAAGTATGAGAAGGTATCTAAATTCAGAGTGAAGCTGGAGGAGACATTATCAAGAGATAGGGAGCTCAAAGCGATAGAAGTTACATCCAGAGAAAAGAAACAAGAGTTAGAGGAAATATTAAACTTAGGAAAAGAGGAAGATGAAAACTTAGTCGAGGATTTACAAGTTAATTTTAATTAAGCACAAGATAGATTAGTAACTATCCAACTAGATCTAAAGATTTCTAGTGAGAGAAAAGGTCAACTTCATGCCAACCTTAAAGAAACTGCATAACATTGGTAGAAAAAATGAGTATTGTAAAAACGACAACAGAAAGGTGCATAGAGCCGGAACAGTTGCTTGAGTCTCAGATGGTCATGTAGAAAAATAATCAAGAACTCGAGGAACAACTAAATTTGGTTGAAATGTTGTGTTCAGATACTGAAGATAAGGAAAAGAAAAATTGAACATACATTTTATCTTAGAGGAAAGTTGGCCCAGTCATCTGCTAGAGTGACGGAGCTTGAGGCCTCGTATATCATATATGGAATGGGCTTAGATTAATAGGAATCTTAGTAATCAAACTATTAGAGTTAAGATGAGATTGATCTAACTGGTACAGTAACTTGGGCTCATCCTACTTCAATAGAAGTACAAGTAACCTCTGCACTATGCATCTATTATGGATATACTGATCCGTAACACCTAGAGCATGTATATGATTAATAGAGTTGACACTAGTATTCAACTAATTAACATAGTTGACATAACACCTTATAGCCTGTAGAGTGTAATAAGCTCATAACATGGTGATTCAATCAGTGTAATTCAATAATCAAGCTTAGATAGTTGGTTCTAGCTCTAAATATCTACTACGAGCATCTAACATCATGATCATGAAAGCCAAGATCTGGTGGATCACGCTCTGGATGCTCACCACGTGGAACCGAAACTTCTTCTAGCTAAGGATATTATGGAACACGTAGGGATGCTAGGAATCTGCCATGTGGACCCACATGAAGGCCATGTGCCTTACTACTTTGTTCCCTAAAACAACCATGCAAGACATGGAGGATGCCACCTGATTACTTGAGTTTGGGTTCAAGTTCATAAGCTCCATTTGACTCCTACCATGCGATTGAAATTTCCTTCGTTCCTTACAATTGAAACTTGCAATTGAATACCATATCATACTTAACTTGCAATTGAATACCATATTGTACTTGGTTGCAGGAGGTCTTGGGAAATTTACAACCATAAGTCTTTTTTGGTCTTGCTTCTTTCTATTGCTCTGAAGCGGTACGATATACCGAGAGAAAAAATTAAATATTTCAATCGGCAATAGAGTCAGGTCATCATTCAAATGGCTTTGTTTGAGATATCCTTGATATCCTTGAAACACCGGCCATTGTTCCAACCATCAAGAAGGTATTTATATCATATTAAGCGAAGGTATATCATGTATCATCTCAACATTAGAGACAATTATTACAATTTGATAAAATGCATGTAATAATTTTTTTTGAATATATAAATTCCAAACTAAAACAATAATAATTAGGATTTGAGTGACCTACTGCAGGTGCAAGGTTGTGATTGGTTGTCAAGCTAAGCCATGGATCGAATGAGAGACAATCGTGGTCGTTCATCAAACATAAATCATCGGATAGATTGCGTCACTAATATGTATTAAATTGAAGCCTTTCTACTATATAAACCCTCCCACTCAGGAAAAGAACATACATTGTATCTTCACCTTGCTATTCCATTGGATTTTTGATAGAAGCAAAGGAGAGAAAATAGCAGTACCCAGAAAATGGAGAGTTTAGGAAAGGGCAACGGAAAGGGAGGGAGGAAGGGAGCCGGCTCCCGGAAGAAGTCTGTGAGCAGAACAGGAAAGGCTTGGCTGCAGTTTCTGGTGGGGAGGATCGCCAGGTATCTCAAGAAGGGGCGTTATGCCAAGCGGGTTAGGTAGTGCAGCTGTCTATGTTGCTGCTGTTTTGGAATACCTGGCTACCAAGGTGTTGGAATTGGCCGGAAATGCTGCCCGTGAGAACAAGAAGACCATAATCATCCCCCGCCACATTCAGCTGGTGGTGAGAAATAACGACGAATTGGGTAAAATTTTGGGGAAGGTTACCATTGCTAGCAGCCGAGTGCTACCAAACATTCATTAGCTTCTTCTCCCCAAGAAAGTCACCGAGAAAGTGGAGAAGGCTTCTGCGCCAAAGTCTCCCAAGAAGGTAGATGTGACGATGTAATGGTTACTTTTACCTCTTGGGTGGGACTAACCAGTGACAATAAGGAGGAACAAATTCAGCACATTAACGAGATAAAGAATCTTATGCTCATGATCCATAAATAGATCCTGCAGAGTTTATGCTATGGCCAAATCACTAGTAGTAGCTTTTCTAGGGAGATTTACTGACTGCTCGTGGGATGGTTGCATATGTTAAATTCATTTGTTTTAAACCACCTGGGCTTAACTTACATTACCTCGGGGAATTTTGAGCTTGCTTTTCCAGCCAGGGGAGATACATTTCCCGTAGCCGACCGAGATGGGAAAGAGAAAAGTCTTCCATTAGCCTTAACTCGCACAATTGCATTTTTTTTGGTCTCAGAGGAAAACAAATTTCAGAATTTCAATTATCCTTCGCTCAGATTCTCAAAGTGGGTAGATATCCTGCACCTAGATTCTCAAAGTGGGTAGATTAGAAGCATTTCTGAGAAGAGGTGGTGCATCGGTTTCTTAATCTGCGAGCTAGTTGAAGTGAATAGAAGCTATTCCTACAAAGGTAGAGCAATATTTATTACATAACATACATAGGTGTGCCTACAAAGGTAGAGAAATATTTATTACATAACATAGATAATTATAACTAATAATTTAAATGATAGTTATAGAAGTAAACCGACTAGTTATTGCATAACATAGATAGGTCTAAATGTACATTTGTTATACAACATTGTATGTAAAACATAAATGTGGATATGCATGAATTTGTTAAAATCATTATGTTATGCTACATATAAACAAAAAGGTAAATATATCTGACTGTTAGAGCTTGTATGAAATGTGAACAAGATTATGACTATTAATATAACTTGCTACAAAATATATACATGACTACAAAATGTTTACACAAGATGCAAACATTTTTATGACTATTAACAATTTTGTTTGCAAAAATATATAAAACTCTCTGTGATCCGAACTAAATTCTTGCTAGAACTTTATGGCTATGAAAACAGCTGGTGCTACTATCAATCTTCACGTTACAAAGGTTAATATGGCTGCTAGTTTCATACAGAAGGATTGGATTTAGAGGAGGCCATTGCATGATGAACACCTGTGGTTGCAAGGAGAACGACATCATGCAGAAAAATAACCTGTGGTTGCAAGGAGAATGACATCGTGAAAGAAAATAACCTATGGTTGCAAGGATAATGACATCGTGCAGGAAAATAACCACTAAGAGAAACCCGTGGTAATATCTTTTTACCATATTAACATGACTGTCACAGAAATTTTAAGCCCTTTATTGTTGTGTCGATGAGGAAACTATCTCATACAGGGATAACGAAAACAGAAGCAGAGGATCCAACTCGGCTCAGGGTTTGGGGCACTTTCCCGACTGAAGATCCTTGGCAGCCAAGATATAGGGAAATCTGGTGGAAGCCTAAGGGAAAATGAAGAACATGCGTCACATCCATTGGCATGGAGGTCTACGTGGAAGCCGAAGGGAAACTGAAGAACATGCATCGCATTCGTTTGCATGGCAGTCTACGTGGAAGCCGAAGGGAAAATGAAGAACATCAGAGAAAATGGGCTATAGAGTATGTATTTCAGAAATTAACATTTAATGTTGCTTAAGTAATGCTAGCATTACTCAACTTCACAAAGACTTCACATGTGTTATTTACCTTATTCCAAGATTTTTAAAGCTAATGCATCTGTTTGGCCTCAGGAAGAGGCCAAATAAGATCTACATTTTTGTAATTGGTTGAATAAGACACTTTTCATAATTGAATTGATTTAAAAAAAAGTGTTTGAATAAATTTCAATTAATTGCTTTTTATTATAAAAAATACTTTGCTTAAAATTATAAGCGCTTTCTAGGTTTCAGTGACTAATAATACATAGTCAAAAAATAATTACTATAGTCCCTTCAGCCCAAAGGGGCAGGGACTAAAAACGTAAGTATTTTTTATAAGTTATTTATATATTTGTTTAAAGCAAAAATTGTATATTGATAAAATATAAGTATTTTTAAAAATATAGTTTATATTAATTAAATGGTTTTGAAGTTTCATATTGTGGGTTTTGTTTTCTTTTGATTTGGAATGAAAGTATAAAAAAATTGAAATATTTTTCCACATTTCATAAATTGTGTAAATATCAACTTTGATTACGAGGAAGCCTCACCATAGGGGAATCGAAAAAATATGAACACTTTATCAACAATAATTAGCAATAATATCAAATAGTTTTATGGATCTAAATCACTTGAACTAACCCTTAAGCCTCCACATAGATTCAACTGATCTTGCAATATGCTAAAACAAAATACTTGAATCTATTCTATAAATTGTGGAAACCAATTACGATCGCACAATCACATGAACAAGAAAGATAAATAATATCAATCGCACAACAAAAAGATTTATCTCGGGAAAACCTCAGCTATCTGTACATTGCATAAAGTCAAGAACATGAAACAATACAATGTTATTTCTCTTCATGAGAAATCTATGCATTATCTCTCATTTCCTCACACTAATCTAAGCAAGTTTGGTCCAATATTTAACCACTTCCTTTCCTTTGTCTGACCAGCCCTACTCACACATTCCTGGTCTAATTGAGTGTCTATTAATAAGGAAATTCCCATCAATTTATTGCGCAATACATCCAAGGCATCTTGATGACCTCATGCATCACCTTTACAATTTTATGATTATACAACTGATAGTTTACTTCCATTTAACTCCAATCTCAGCTGGGTCACTCTTATAATTGACATGCAACAACTATTTATAGCGAATTATCAGTTATCTAATTGATCATTGCATGTGAATTAAATCAGATTTAATTCACTGGACCCCTCACTAGCTCAGCACTCAGTTAGAACCAATTAAAATGATTTTAACTCAAATAATTGAGTTAACTAATTACAACTCAAAATAAATTGAAATTGGACCCCCTAAAACTTAGAGTGAACTCCACATGCCTCCAATTTGACCCTCAAATCAAATTGACTGAGCTAACTAAGTCTTCTTGACTCAGTTAACTCATACAAGTTGTTATGTGATGTGGAATTACAATTTCCTTCTAATTTAAGTAAGGGAAAATTAAACTAGAATCCTCCTAGGTGCCATTTTCAATATTTCTTGTTGTCATTTTCAACACTCCCTCTTAACAAGAAAGGAATTCAACTCTATCCCAATCTGATACCTTTGGAATGTTCTACATGCAACACTTATCTCTAGTGTCATTGCTACAACAACTTCTAAAACTGAAAAGCATCCAACCTTAATCAATATGATGCATTTGTCACCAGAGTCTCTGACTGATACTAGCTACTGCATTGTCTACTAAAAAACTTTGTGCTTCTACTAACTATGCATTTGTGCCATCTACACTACTTCCAACTCTGCTTTGCGCTCCAATATCTGCCTACTGCTAATCTCTGCATCTTTCACTTTGGCATCTGACTGCATCAACCACCATTGATCCATCCTGTTATTGTGTAATGTGGGCTCCCGTAGAAAGGTAATGATCCATGAGACAAAACATCTCAAGGGACCCTTCCCAAATTTCTGCACTCTTGGGACTATTGCTTCATATCGCCCCACCTCTCGCTTGGAGGTATGGATACATGTACTCCTTCTTCCCACTTGGCTCGAAATTTCCCCCTACTCAAGGTCTCTGCTTGAGTGGATACCTCCACTCGGTATCCTCTTTGCTTCTCTAATTATGGCTACTCCACAACTTTCTAATGCTTCTTTTGAGGCTACATGTTGAGAGGTATTGATGCTCCCTCTCAACCACCAAGTCTCTAACCTTTTATTTTCTCCTCAAAGTTTTACATGAACATGTTCTTAACTCGCACACTGATCCATTTCACCTGTCTCATGGCAATGTTTCTAAGGAAAACCTTTCCTTTTCTAAATATCACATCATATCCATGCCTTTCCAATACTACTACGAAAATAAGATTCTACTTTAGTCTTGGAACAAAAAAAACATATATGAGGTTAAGAGGGGAGCCAGACTTCCTATAAAAGGTAATTGTACCTATGTTAGTCGTGTTATACCTTTTTTCATCTCCAAACTCTATTTTCTTCTTGAGTTATTTCTCCTCCAAGTCATTGAAGAGATATCTATTCCCCATCATATGGAACAAGGCACCACTTTGGAGATACCACATACATCCCATTACAGTGTTGGCCATGTGTGCAATGATAGTAAAATCAAGCTCGAGTTGTGAATCTAGAGCTTCACCTGCTGTTGCAACTACAGGCTCCTTGTTTTCCTTCTTCTGTGGACATTTCATGGCATAGCGTCTGAAATCGTGATAGTGAAAATTCTTGATGTTGGACAAGTCTTGCTTCTTTACCTCTGTGCCTTGGGAATTATTTCCCTTGGATTTATTTCCTTTTCTAACTAATACAAAGTATTCTTCTTTGTCTTTGGAAGAGGTTTTGTCTCTGGTGTTTCGCCTTATCTCTTCTTGTACCAAGTCAGACCACAATCACACCCACTCTTTTAAATTCTCCCTCCCATTTACCAAATCCTAGTAGTTGTGCCAACTCTTGGGAAGGCCTAGAAGTTCTAGGCTCACCAAATCATCCTCGAGAATCGTAACACCAACATTTCCAGGCTCATCTCGACATTGAGTGAACTTTGTCAAGTATTTTGATATTGTCTCAACCTCCTTCATATTGATCTTTCTGAGCTTGTCCTTCAACGTCAACTTCTTGTGGTAATTGCTATTATGAAATAGATTTTTTAAGGCCTTCCACATAGAATATGGAGTTTCCTTTCGATGGAGGTTTGAGACAATATGATCTCGAACTGTTTCTAACAAAATCCTTCTTGCCTTTGCTACATTCTTCTTCCCTGCATCAAGATTTTGGGCATCTGTTGATGCGGGCATGGGAATATTAGTGTCTATGAATTACTTCAATATGTTGTCCTCCAACACTACCTCCATCTCGTCCTTCAATGCTATGTAATTCGAACTACCCTCAAGGGAATATTCGAGTCTCAATCCACAGAAAGACATACTGATCTGTTGCTGGTCTTGAAGAATAAATATGCAATTTCAATTCACATGTTAAAAACAAACTTGTATTCTTCTCCTCTATTGTGATTCCTACTTTGATACGATGTATAAAATACACATAGTTTCGATTGATATTGTAATATGCTAAAGCAAAATACTTGAATCTATTCTACAAATTGTGGAAACCAATTACGATCACATAATCACATGAACAAGAAAGAGAAAGAATTTCAATTGTACAACAAAAATATTTATCTGGGGAAAGGATCAACTAAAAACCTCACTATATTTATATTGCATAAAGTATAGAGCATGAAATAATACAAAGTTATTTCTCCTCTTGAGAAAACTATGCACTATATCTGACTATCTCACATTGATCTAAGTAATTTTAGTCCAATATTTAACCACTTCCTTACCTCTCTCTAACCAGCCCTAATCATGCATTCCTGGGCTAATTGAGCCCATATTAATTAGGAAATTCCCATCAATTAATTGTGCAATACATCCAATGCATCCTGCAGACCTCATGCATGACCTATACAATTTTCTAATTATAAAACTCATAGTCTACTTCCCTTTAACTCCAATATCAACTGGGTCACTCTTAGAAATAACATGCAAAAATTATTTATAGCTAATTATCAATTATCTGATTGATCACTGCATGTGAATTAAACCATATTTAATTCACTGGACCTCTCACTAAATCATCGCTCAGTTAGAACTAGTTAAACTAATTTTAACTCAAATAATTGAGTTAACTAATTACATTTCAAAATAAACTACAGTTGGACCCCCTAAAACTTACAGTGAACACTAGGAGAACTCCACATGCCTTATCTTTGACCCTCAACTCAAATTAACTAAGCTAACTAAGTCTTCCTAACTCAGTTAACTCGTACAAGCTGTCATGTGATGTGGAATTACAATTTCCTTCTAATTTAATTAAGGGAAAATTAAACTAAAAGTCTCCAAGGTGCCATTTTCAATATTTCTTGTTGTCATTTTCAACACATATTGTGAGTTGTAAACAAGCCAATATAGTTCCATCTTAACTCTCGATCTCACAAGCACCAAGAAGAGACAAATATCTCAAAATTCAACCCACTTTTGAGTGCAAAACTTAAGAAAATGTGTGCACCTCTAGAGATTTGATTCCTCTTAGAGCTTGGTAGATTCAAAGCTAAGATGGATCTATACTTGCTCTTAATAATATTATTTATATTTATATAAATTTCACACCTCTCTCTATATATAAATATTCTTTTTTTATTTTATTTTATTAAAACCTTGATTTAATCTTTATAGAATATTCAATAAAAAAATTTAGTAGTGAGGATAAAGGGTCGATATTTATCATAAAAGTAGTTATGCCATTTTAGATTTTAAATTTAACTAACATAACCATACAAATTAATTGGTTGATAAACATTCATAGGCATCAAAACACTTAACTCATCATACATCTTACAAATTTGCCAAAATTTTGAAAAATATATTAAAAATGAACTTTGTATTATGAATTATAAAAAGAATCAATATATGGGTTAAACATGTATACATTTCAAAAAAAATGTAACACTTGGAGATAATGCTTCCATTAATGCATTGTGTTCAGTTTAGAGTTGGTTTGGTATTTTTTTGAGAGAATCTCAACCTCCATATCCATGTTTAGGATTAGTTGGAACTGAGACCAACTATATAAATGTGATGTAATTGAATAAAGTGTTCAATATACAAATATTATTTTGAGTATATTTTTGTGTACTAGGTCTCTAATTTCAATTTATTTATTGGCATCAGAGTCCATTCTCGCTCAACTCCCTCGTGGGAGGGCTAAGAAGATGTAAAGCCATGATGGCTATCTCTTATACATATGTGGATTATATTTGTTTAGGAGTGTGAAATTTTTTATTTTCTTCTATGAATTATTTGTTTCGTTCTCGAGTGTGAGGTGGCCCATTATATCCCCATGTAAAATGGTCATAAATGTGAAAAGAGTAAAGCACTCACAAGATTTATTCATAAATATTTGGCATGATAGGATTATTGATCTAACTGAAATGAAGACGAGGGAGTTGTAATCTGCTAGTCTGTCATCCAAATCAAAGAGATGACTTCAAATCCATTTACCTATTTATTTGTTGTGAAATCATTTAAGATATTGGACAATGAAGCCTCAAGCTTAGGGTCGTGTTTCCTACATAGTCCCTCAATAATGATGGAGAGACAACTCAAATATTTTAATATGGTACACATCAGGCACTCCCATGGGGGTTACGTTCACTAATATTAATCCACATATCCTATCGGGACTCAACACGTTGGGAATAACATTGGCTTGCAAGTTGTCCTTGCATAAATGCCATCTTGGTCTGCAAGATCAACCTATTGTTGCAACCTGAATATGTGACCAAATAGATATAGATGGGATCTCGTAGGCTCGCCTCTTCTTTGTTGGATATTGTTACAACTTCCTTGCAAATTTTGGGCATGGGGATATGCAACAACAACCAAAATAGAGTTCATGAATTCATGATGAAGCACACACCCACTATTGATTGGTTGACAAATGGCAGTATATATAATTGATTGAGTAAAGGATTCTCACATTATAGAAACTCTTCATCTTCAAAATACATGAGATGGTTTGATATTATTTGTAATAACATTAGTTTGAAAAATTAAATTGGAAAGGAAGCTTGACCCAAGAATCTAGGAGGTCATCGTTTCATAAGTGCAGTATGCTTGATACAAATTCCAACAATAGTGTTTTCCAACTCCTTATACATATTGGTATTGCTACCAATGGTATTATAGTATTATTTATTTTTATTCTTTGGTTTGACTTGGTTTGTAAAATAAAAGTGAAGAACCAATAATAGAACATAGTAACATAATTCAAATTGGTGGTCCATGTTGTATATAGTGCCACACAAACATATCACCAATTTAATTATGTTCATTGTATGTTATAAAGATGATGGGTCATGTGAAGCTAGGAATGTCATATTTATGTTATCCTTATATGTTGTTAAATCTGTGTGTGAAGAGGTCAATTTTTATGGTTAATTTTTTAATACATTCAATACCTAGAACAATATCCTAGATAACTACTGGGTACAAGGATTTATGTCATCTGATAGATGGGAGCATGTCCATAGGATGGTTTAGTTATTTGACTAGTTTTTTGACAAATACAATGAGCTGTGTTATTTTGTAGAATGATGTCAATATTTTTATTCATTACAAGTATGTCAACAATGGTCAGAAGTAGTCTAAATGGGTCAAGTGGTAAGCTCGAAGTGGTGGTGGAGAAGGACTGCACTAAAGGACAATCTAGAGTGTGTATAAGTAATGATGAAGACCATACCAAACAAATGTGAATTTAATGTGGATTATATTTGTTTCTTGTATTGTTATTTGACATGAAGGAAATAAGGGAAGGACTTGGAGATAATGCTTCCATTAATGCAATGTGTTGAATTTAGAGTTGGTTTAGGATTTTGTTGAGAAAATATGTCAACCTCCATATCCATGTTTGGAATTAGTTGGATTTGTGACCAACTATGTACATGTGATGCAATTAAATAAACTTTGCACTGTACAAATATTATTTTGAGTGTATTTTTGTATACTATAACCCCAATTGAAAATTCTTTGTGTAACAAATTTCTTAACATGGAGAATCACCACAATTTACCATGGAGATTCTTAAATTTCAAATAAGATTTGATATAATACCAGACTTACTAATACCACATGCCCAAACTCCTTAACTCATATTCATATGGCACATGTTGATCTCACAACGAAGTAATTTAATTAAAAGGGAAAAAACAATATAACTCATTTGGAGATAAATCTCAAAACGTGAATTGTGTAAACTACTAAGAATATTCTAGGATATTCATTAAATCTCTAACCATCCAGCTAATAATTATTAACAATTAAATTAAAATTCTGGAAGCCCTATTCTAAAATAAACACACCTATAAAATTAAAATAAAATCTATATAAAATATTTTGAATTTCAAATGTGTTGTGGTATTTTAGACATGTGGTATTAATAAATCATGGTATTGGCCCATGGTATTGCAACAACATTTATTTACAAGTTAATAATATCCATGGTAAAATGGAGGTGAATCTCCATGGTTAAGAACATTGTTATATTGTCAGTTTATTTTTAGTTTACTAATCATATGTTTTGAAATACATTAGTATGAATATGGATTATTATTATTTAAAATTATTTTAATGTGATATGCATATTATGTTTTTTTAATAGCAAAATAGTTTTTAATCTGATATGCATATTATTATTTTTTAATGTGATATTCATATGCATATTATTGTTTTTTATTAATAAAAACAATATAACAGTTTTTTTTTTTTTCAAGTGATTTTGTTTATCTTGTGGGGTATCTAAGCCATCCAAATCACCCAAGGATTCCGGCCTAGGCCACACTAGACCAAAGCTAACCATATTTTAGCATGTCTCCTCACCCTAGCACAGGGGCAACAACCTCCATGAGGTTTGATCGTGGGTGGCCTTACTAAGGAGGCTCATCCTCAACCATTTGTAGGGGACTTCACAACAATATAAAAATTTGAATTCCCCCCGATCGGGGTGAACACCTGCAATAATGATAACTGAAGGTTGAAACGTGGCCACAGCCTCCGTAAACACCACTTAAGATCATTTAAATGCCCTGTCAGAACAGCGAGGTGGATGGTGCGACCGCCGGCGATGGTTTGATGGTGAATGACGGCCAGGGTGGCTGTTAGACAACCGGAAAGGAAAGAGGACATTTGGTAAGTTTATCTAACCTGCCTCTTCATTCATGCATGCACTATCCCTGGCATGCGAAAGTTTGGAGGCGTCGAAGGCAAAAGACAGTCCTGCAACCCCGAATTCGCGAGAACTGGTTCCGGTATGTTTTGATAATAACCTTAAAGCTCTTGATTGTAAATGTGCCAAATATGGTTAGCAGCGAAGAAGATAGGTTAGGAAATCTGTTGTTTTTGGTGTTCGGCAATTATCTCGAACCTGAACTGAGTCAGGTCCCTCCATGCTTCCGTGATCCTTGTTATTTTCAAGTTCAGGTTTTTCTTGTGGTTGAGGCTCTCTGTATTGATAGGGATAGTTTAATTTTCAGTTTGCTTATGTTCCTGCTGTCGTTTGCTAAGTACTGGAAAGCAGAAAGGGATTTGGTCACCCCTCCCCTCTGCGACCATGGCAATTCCCATGTCCCTGAAACAAACCCTGTGCGAAGGCAAGGGAGAAAAATCCCCAGCTACCTATGTAATTATAGTGGTATCCAGGTTCGAATAGGCTGTCAAAATCTTGATAGGAAAAGTTGGCTTAAGTTCCATAGGTATAGCCTTGTCTGTAAATCCAGTAATGGCGACCCCTTCAGTAAATGCAAGAAGCAGGTCGAGCTTCCGTCTCGACGAAGGGTGGAAGGCACCGTGGGGTGCATGCTCTGTTTTAAAACCTTTTCTCATTCTGTTTCTTCCTGCATGCCAGTTTTAGTCAAGACCTCATCTCCAGCAATGGGAAAACGCCACTATAAGGCAGCGAATAAGGGGAAAAAACCTGCCCTGCCTGATCCAGTACCAAAGAAAAGGGGGCGCAGAACGTATCTCGACCACCTGGAAGAATTGGCTGTCAAATATGTCATGAGCAATCCCTCGGCATCTAGGAATGAAATTCGAGGTTGGGAACAGGAAATTCATCAGGAACCAGAGGAAACTGAGACTGAAGCAGCAATACTGGATTTTATAACAGATCCAGGGCATACAAGAGGCAGGCTCACTTTGTTTAACCAGACAGTCCATACCTATTGGATTGTCAAATGCCTGCTAGCAAAAGCAATCCAGAATAACAACCCAGTCCAAGTTAAGAAAGAAGAATTGCAACCGGACCAATGCACCCAGAGTCTTCTCTTGGAGATTCAGGACAACCAGCAGCACCTAAAGATCACTCAATATCAAACAGCAGATAGGGTCAGCAGACTAGATGAAAAAGTGGGGCGTATGGAGAAAACTCTTCAGCAGATCCTTCAGCAATTGAACCAAGCAGAAATGCCAGGGTCTAATATCAAAGACCCTGCCCCTGTCTCATCATCAGAGGTTTAAATGATGTCTGTTTTCATGGCAGTTTGTTAATTTTGAACTCATTACTGTTATGTTTGTAAATATTAAAGTAGAAACTCAGATAGTACAAGCTAGTCATAGACGCAAGAGACAATTCCAATTTTGGGATGCAAACCATGTTTTTAGAAGGCCAATAAACCTGGTTTCCCTCCTGGGCAGGTTGAGGCCACGAATGACTTTATATTTTGTAACCTGTCTTAAAATATAAGTAGAAATGGCATGGACACACCGTACTTACAAAAAAATATATATATATATAAATTTGAATTGAATGGATTTATTATTTCCATTTTTTTTAATTGAGGCAACAATTAAATATTTCAACATTTCTCTCATATTGGGCTGTAGTAAAAATAGATTGAAATGAAATGATATATTCCTTTTATTACCTTTTTAATTGAGCCAACATTTAAATGCTAACATTCATTTACAACACTAAAACATCTTGCTCATATTGGGTTGTATAGCACCTCTTAGCATAAAAATATTAATTTATACATGTTTTTTATTATTAAGAATTAATTTATAAAAATTCTTTTGTAGGATATATATTTCAAGATAGGCATTTAAATGTATGTCTCAAATATTATGTGTTGCATATATACATCCATGTAAATATATGTATAGGTTCTCTCCTAACTCTAATAAAATATTTTAGTTATTTAGAATAAATTATATATTATTAATATTATAAAGTTTTATAAACTTATTTTAGTTATTTAGAATAAATTATATATTATTAATATTAGAAAATTCTATAAACATAGATTGACATTGGGAAGTATGATTTGAAGTTTTTTCAGGTTCTTTTTTTGGGTCCACTACAACCTAACTTACTATGAGGGACATGTGTAATTCCTTTAATGTTCAATCTACATGTCCATTTTAAAATAAAAGTAAAATAGTGGAACAAAAATAACCTAGGCTACAATATAGCTTAACTAGTTGTTAATATTACAACCCAATGTGAATGATACATCCTAAACATATTTATCTCACTAATCCATAAATAAAATATTTTGATGATGTAAGTTTAGAAATAGATAAGGCTATTACTAAGTCATAAATTCCTAGCCTTACTCATTATTGGATATTCTTTTGGTGTTATAGTGGCAACTGTTATGTTTGATTTTGAACACTCATCACCATAACAAGTTATTCTTAGATAAACGTCTTTTTGGATTAATGAGATCAATTTTCAGCGACTAATTTCGGGTAATGATGCATCCACACTATTTATTCAATAAGATCGGTTGGATTTTTCACCTTGTTGTGAGGATGAACCACATTAGTTGGTTGGAAACATCCTTGTTTTTACCACATCCTAATGATGTGATTAATCCGAAAAGACATTTATCTACTTTATGGATCACAAAAGCCTCATATCTAAAGTTATTTTTGATAAAAAGAGTGGAAAATATGTGTAATTGATTATATTCTTTATATAAAATTGATATATAGCATTTAAAAATATTGATGTGTATTTAAACTATATTAATAATTGAAAAATATATATTTTAATATAGATAATGTGAATTCGAGATATATATATATATATAAGTTTTATAAATGATAACATATTAAATTATTCATCTTAAATATATATATATATATATATATATATATATATATATATATATATATTAGCATTCTGATAACTAGATTAAAGTATCATAATACACATGAATTACAGATATCACTTAAATGAAACAATAAAATGTGAGCCATTTTCGTAAGCTATTTATAATTATTTGTTCAAACAAAAATTATATAATGATAAAGTATATTTTAAAACATAATATATATTGTCGCAAGGGCTTGGTTCAATAGTGAAGAGTGTGGTGTTAAGACACTCGTGATGAAAAGGTCACCTGTTCTAATCTCCCAAAAGCAAATTGTGGTCGAGGAATAACATGCATGCACCTATATGTATAGAGTGTGTGCTATATGTTGATTATATTATTTAAATAAATAAATAAAAGTTAAGAGTTGATTTTATTATTCGAATAAATTGTTTTTTTCTAGATAAAACTCAATAATAAAGGTGGGTGTCAAGAGAATTGAACTCTTGAGACTTCCTAATAGCAAAAGTGATTTAACAATGGGAACTAGACCAATTGAGCCAACACTGAAGGATAAAATGTTATATACACACACATAGCTATAGCATGTCCTCCTCTTAGTAAATCAGGTCACAACTAGGAGGATTTGAACCTTGGATCTCTTAGTTTTCTCAAAAATTGCATTACTTTGATCACCAATTGAACTTAACCGTAGACATAAATTTTACATTTTTAAATATATTTAAAATAATTAATAAAATATTTGGTATATTAGTTATATTGTAAAATTATAAAACCATAAATTAAGATTGGAAAGTATGACTTGAAGTTATTTTTTTAATACAATCATTTTTTAATATTATTAAAAAATAAAAATAAAATAAATTAATTAATTAAATAAATTAAATTAAAATATAATATAAATATAAGTAATTAAATTAAATTAAAATAAATAATTGATTAAATAAAATAAAACAAAACAAATGATTAATAAATTAATTAATTAAAAAAAAAGAAATAAAACAAAATAGAACAAATAATTAATAAATAATTAAATAAACTAATTTAAAATAATAATAATAACAATAACTAAATAAATAAATAAAATAAAATTAATTAATTATAATAAATAATTTAAATAAATAAAAAACATTAAAAATTTAATAATTTTAGTTTACATTACTTGCTTAAACCGACCTTAATAAAAATAACAAAACATAAAAGTTTCATCATTAATTTCTATTTATGTTAGGATTCTTTTTCCCTAATCCTCAATCTTCCAAAGAATATTGGATTTTACCCCTGAAGATGGACTCACTTAGGAAGTCTGAAACATTGGGTTAAAAACCTCAAAACAGGTTATTCCTCTATTTCGAAAACAAATTCACCTGTATGGATTTTCTTTTCAAAATGATTTGAAGTTGTTTTGACTCTCTTTTGGGTCTAGTACAACCTAACTTAATATGAGGGATATGTGTAATTCCTTTAGTGCTCAACCTCCAGTTGATACATGTTTGTTTTAAAATAAAGATAAAGTACTTTAAAAAAAAAAAAAAAAATTGGGTTAAATAAACAAAAAATGAAACTAAATATGTGTTTATTTTAATTAAAAATATTGTAAAACATAAATAATCCCACTCTCATTCTCACTATACTCGCTCTACTCAATGTTAATATATCCACCTAATATGAAAGAGACATCGAAAAAATATTTCTCACACTCTAAGCTAGAATTAAAATATTTTGATGATGTCAAGTTTAGAGATAGATAAGGCTCTTAGTATGTCGTAATTCCAAGTTGGTGGATATACTCATGGTGTTACAATGGAAACAACTAGATTTGATCTTGGGCCTGTCCCATCACTACAATGAGTTATATATATATATATATGCTTTCTAATATGTATAAATAAAAATATTTACTCCCTAAAACAACTCTCCCAGCTTCCACTGTCACACATCTATGTAACATCAGATTGATTCAAGTTTGACACTTATATAAATATTTGCATTTTGATAAATTTAATCCCTTTAAATACTTAATAAATATAAATATAAAATAAATATTTAATAAAATCTATAAAAAAATTCTATCACATTAATATAAATAAATGCATTTATTAAGAATAAATATTATATAAATTTTTATATATATTCAGAATTATAAAAAGACAAGGAACGCTATGGAGATTCACCCCCACTTTATCATGGAGATCCTTAATGATAGGGAACAAGATTTTTAACTATGGATATTTACCCCCACTTTACCATGGAGATCCTTAATGTGTAAAGCTTAGACTAATACCTTGACTTATGAATACCATGTTCCCAAAAAACAATAATTCACATCAGAAGACACTTGTTCCTATGACAATTTTTTTTAATTAATCATTTTAATTGAAAGGGGAAAAAAGAACATAACTATACTTTGTAGATAAAACTCATGATTTGTGTATACTATTATGAATATTATATAATAATCCCTACATATTAAATATCCACCATTAACTTAATATTTATTGATAATTAAATTAAATTATAATTTTTTTATTAAAAAATACACA
This sequence comes from Pinus albicaulis, assembly GCA_034641835.2. NCBI lineage: Eukaryota > Viridiplantae > Streptophyta > Pinopsida > Pinales > Pinaceae > Pinus > Pinus albicaulis. Next base: position 409,024,260 of record CM076576.1, read on the forward strand.
ATCCTATCAACATAACTAAAACAAATAATATAAACTCCACTAATTATGTATGTTTTATATACACGTATCTCCAAGGTAATTAAAAAATAATAATTCAAACTTCACCAATTACGCAGTAAGGCGTTCCTCTTTGAAAAAAAACTCTTCCAACTTCCACTGTGTACACCTATGCAACATGAGATTGAATGTTAGACGATTGAATATTTGTGTACCGTCAGATTTGTAGTTAGAAAAAACAGTTAATGAGAATTAACGGTTAGTGAAAAAACTACATACAACCCTTCCTGTCAGATCTCGAAACCCTTGAAACTGACTTTCCTCCTTGAGCATCTGGACTATAAATTACTGTAAATTTGGTTTCTTGGGGTTCCACCCCAGAATATTCATAGACCCCAAAATATTCACAGAGCATGCACCTACCCAGTCTCGTGTAATTCACTTGAAATATAATCCATTCACAGAAAGTCGTTTCGCTCAATGCACGAATTTTTTCACACAAAGAAGTCATTCACATTATCCACTAACATAACGTAGACTCCATACAGAGGCAGTAACAATTATGTTCTTATGTTAAATACATAATTATACAATACTAGTCTCTTGTGCAACATGTGGAGTTCGTTGACCCAACTTCTTATGATTAACAACATTAAGGAAGAAGTATAATTTCCCCTATTGACACCCGACTAGATAGAATTCAACCTTTCCACATAAGCGACATACTAAATCGTTCATTCCACTCCCTTCGCACTACTATTATACGATGATCACGCTAGAAAGCATAAATCCTATTCGTTGGAATGGTCAGTGAGGTCTCATCAGTTCGAGGATAGCGAGGTCTCCAAACGCTCATCCATGAACATCTCAAGGGACGAACCTATCTCTTGCAATTATTTCTTGGATCACTAGGAAGATGGAGATGTCGTTTATTTTTGTAATGTTTTGGACATGAAATAGAGTGTTGCATCCAAAGTGTTCTTTTTGTATTGTTCTCCCGTAGATGCATCTTTATTATTTATTTTTACACCTTTATACCTATGGGTAGGTCTACTTATTTATTTCCATTGGTACATGGGTACGGGATCGGGGCTACATCCATACTGTTATTTTGTATTGTTTTCCCAATAGATGCATCTTTATTATTTATTTTTACATCTTTATACCTACGAGTAGGTCTACTTATTTATTTCCATTGTTACATGGGTATGGGATCAAGGCTATCAATACCAGGGGCCGACAAGAAATATTGGGTTGGGCCTCGTTAATCCATCCAACAATGTGGGTATTTCAAGTCATATCACTTCCAATCCTTACCCGGTTGACTAAACCTCCATGGGTACATCTGCATCGATCTTGTCTCATCTGATTGAGTCACATGTGAACCATATAATTGGCATGCCCCGTATATTATTCTTTAAGGTGCCTTATATAAGAAAAGGGTAAAATTTGTCATATTCCCTTCTCCCCCATGTCCTTCTCGATCATTGAAAATCCTTCTTGATCATTCAAAACTTGGATTTCAAGTCCCTTGACTTTGAAAATCCCCTCTTCAACGCTTATAAAAACAAAGGCCCACATAGAATAATATAGTCTGATGGGCATAACAACCATCGATACCTATGTAGTGATCAGTCGCACGAAAAGCTTTAGTGATTTCCAACCAAAAAACAAAGTCGAAGGACCTACTCCCTTCAACTTGATTTCTTAAAACAAATGAAGAACAAATATAAGGCTTTCAAATTAAATTTACAAAACAATCTTAGAGTAGAACTACTACGGAATTTTTGATTTGTAATTACAAGTGTATTAGTAGAGCTAATAATATGTTATATGAAATTTTAGACATTTAATTACAAATATATTATCAATAATTATTAAGAGATGACACTACTACATAAAGGGGGGTTTTAAGACAATATTTAAGACAATTTTTGGGTGTATTGTCTTAATTTGAGACAAAAGAAAACTTGTGTATTGTCTTAAATATTGTCTTTAAGCGGGTGTCTCAAATTAAATCGTCTTAAAATATTGTCTCTATAAAGACAATATATAACACAATCATTTTTGTCTCTCCAGAGACAATAGTTGCACTACAACACAAAGAGGGGTTTTAAGACAATTTTTGGGTAAATTGTCTTAACTTGAGACAATTTCATTTTTGTCTCTCCAAAGACAGTAGTTGGAATTAAAGACATATTGTCTTTATGGAGACAATGTCTTTAATCTTATATATTGTCTCTGTAGAGACAATATAAAACAATGAATCCAGAAAAATATCTCACCATTAAAATAAATCAATATAAAAAAATTAACTAAAAAAATCAATAATATCATTGAATAATTCATGTTAGGGTACAGTGGAATCGAACCACCAACCTCCTGCATGGCAGGTGCTCTTCCAATGAGCTAGCACCCTTTAAATAATTATGTGAGTTATGGCAGTCCTTGAAATTGTATAATAGGCATTGATTTTTAAAACATGTTCAACACATAATGACATAATCCTTGTAAAATATATAATCATGCAAGCCTTTATTTTTAACTTATTAAAACTAGAAATTGCACCATGTGTTGCAAAGAAAACGTTGTAAAACAGTAACATAGGAAATAATAGTATAGAGGAAAAAATCTTAAAATTTCAACCAAAGTTGGACTACCTGTAGTTTATTTAAAACTTATAACTAGCAATTGCACGGGAGGTGCAAGGGAACACCAAAAGGAAGAGGCATGAATTATGTTGTGCTATGAATAATAGAAAAATGGCCTTGATAGTTTGTTGAGCAAACATTACTTGACCTCGCATTAGTGAGGCTAATTGACCTATTTGAGTAGAAGGATATAGAAATGGTTGTCAATCCCTCTCAAACCTCTAGAAATCGAATTGATATTGGTTGCCACAAACTAAAGCTCGTGATGATTAACATCGCTCAAGTTTGAGGCATCATATACCAAGATACACAATATTAGTGATACAAATTCAAATCGGGGATTATTGCCGCAACATAAAAGTCAATGATATAATTTTTCAGTGTTCCATAGAGCAAAATTTGTAATTTTTCATTAGAAAAATAATATGTTGTTGTAAGGAAAGACTAGCATTTTTTAAGAAAAAAATAATTAAAATTTGTAAAATAGTACAAGATCCAAATAACCCAAAAAGGATTTAAACCAACAAATGAGGATTAAAATTTTAATAAATATTTACACAAAACAAACATATAAAAAATAAAAAAATAAAAAAACCTTAACGATTATTCTCTGTACAAAATCATGTTAATTATCAATCCATACCACACTGACTCATCATCTGGTATCCACGTAGATAATTTCCTAGAAATATGATACAATTTGATAAATGGGCACTTCCCTTTGAGTGCTCAAAATTAACACATGCAAATACCTGCAAGCACCCCATTTCCTAGTAGACTGGTAAGTTGCCGAGTTAAAATATGAACACCAAAACTATGGGCAACAACGGCCTGAACAAATTGACACATTTAAATGGAAATTAACCAACCAGAACTAAAAGACTCCAGATTTAGTTACAACTATTACATGAGATTGTGCTCCCAAACAAGCTTTAGCAAAACACTTGTGCACAACCAATGATGGATAGCTTAGTTTGGAGTGTCTTCAAAGAACCTTTCAGCAATAAAAGGAGGTGGAGGCAAGCTTGCTACACATTTGAATTGTCATGGCAAACAATAAAACATATATAAACCTTTAATAAGAGTAACCAGCTATGTGCATGTAATCCTCGTAGCTTTCAAAGGTTGGATTAAAAAAACCATTAAATTCCCAAACAAGATATATGAAAGCGTACCATGTGTTGTTGATATTTTTCCCTTATTGCAACCAATGTACTAGATTTTCGATTCATTTGTCCATTATATATTGCCATTACACAGTCCTTAGGCCGTGATGCCTTGTATCCTGTATAATGCGCCAAATTTGGATTCTGCATAACACAAAATCTACAAATTTATGCCCGCACATAAAGCCAGCACAAAACAGTATAATAGTAAACTTCGGGGAGTAGACAATACCCATGGATGTGTTAGAAAATCAAGATTCAATCGAGATAGAAATACAGTTGAAGCTGATATAAAGGATGGTAGGTGTTGGAGAAAACTGCATTCCATGAGTATCAACTCTGCCAAATAATTGGCTTAAAAACTCCATATGAAAACTCGGGGCCTGCCAAAAAGTATTCCATTTTAATAAAAATAAGCACTGGTACAAAATATAAAAGAATTGAGATCAAAAATTAGGTGTATGTAGGTACTCTTGACATCTTTCTCTGTAGCAGGACTCAATCTCAGAGTCTCATACTCATCTTTCATCCCAGGGAAAGCAACAGAAGCCATCACAGTTACATTCCTCTTGCCTACCGAATTTTTTTTCTCTCCATTTTTCTTTCTCAAGAACGAATTCTCCTGAGAACCCATAAGTCTTCCAATAGTGGCAGCCATGATCTCTAACAAAAAATGTTGATCCCCAATCCAAGCTTAATAACACAATCTGATCTAAATGTACAGAATGGGTGTACTGATAGTTTAGTCATTGGAAGCATGAAAAACTATGAGCATAGCACCACTACATGTCAGAGATACCCTCATTGCAGTTTGTATCTTTTCACTATAGAACATGGTAGGTTGACAGAAATAAGGTACATATCTAACAAAGAAATAGGAAAAAAGCAAGAAAGCTTCCAATGCAACATGAATCTATTGTAATATATAATATGATATTCAAAACTCATTGTATAGATTGTTCGACAATTTAGATTGTTCGACAAAGAAATAAGCAAAAATCAAGAAAGCTTCCATTGCAACATCAATCTAGTGTAATATATAATATGATATTCAAAACTCATTGTATAGATTGTTCGACAATTTAGTTTTTGCACCTTTTGAAATCTATCAAATGAAGAAACAATATAAGGCATCTCTTCCAGCTTCAAACTTTTCCTTATGCAATGCAGTTCTCACTGCTAAATCTAACATAGGCAAAGGAGTGTATGCGCCATGTTCCCTAATAAGTACATGGCCCTACCTCAACACGGTCCTATGATTATACCCTCATACTCAAGCCAATAACGATGTCTTTACCAAGCAAACTTGTTACAAAACTACTACACAAGGTTGCTATTGTCACAGCCTATTGATTCTTAAATAATGAAGCACATGTTGATACAGGATTCCTGAAGCAGTCTCTATCTTATTTACATGATAGATATGGTCATTGTCTCATATCATGGCACTGAATTCCCAGCTCTGAGTCAAATATTAAAGACTTTCCAATGCCCCAAAGCACAGAGGTTACCTTATGCATTGTGGGGGGGATTCTTCGCTGACAATTAACAGGATATAAGGTGTTACCCCTTTTTTTAGCAGATGTCACCTATAATAAAAAAATTCACTTAACAGGGCTAGATATGATCAGGAAAGATGAATGCATATCGTCTAGAATCAGAGGCAATGATTTGTAATGCTAAGGCGGAGGAATTGATATCATCAACTCTATTAAATTGCAGGAGTTCTAATAGGACTGATTCGTCTACAAAAAGGAAAAAAACAGCAAGAAGAAAATCAATGCTCTAAATATAATGCTACATGCTGGCAAATGATGACTTCAGATTCTATTATCCCTGTCATGAAGCTACAAGACAAAGTCCTTATCAAGATCCAATTGACTCAGATCTGTTCACCTGTCATCTGAAGGAATAGGCTCAAATGAACAATAAAAAGGGTTTAGTGACTGTTAAATCAGCCAAAACAGAGGGCATATTTTACATTTCAGGTGTTTGCAAGTAGACTAGCAGTCATGTGATTAAACAACAATGGTGCAAGTGCATTTCCATATTTGAAAATTTTTGTTTTGATTGTTGTTAGAAGGTCTTCACATATAATACTTTTGCTGGAGATTGAAGTTTAGCAAGCTTATCAGTGATCACACTAAGCATGAATAAAGCAATCATGTGGAGTAAACTGTAAGGCACTCCTGTTCAAATTCTTCGAAATCTGGATTAGCCTCCTTGCAAGGCAGAGTTGATAATAGGATATGCAGTGTTAAGTGCTCCTGTTCAAAGTCTTTGAAATCTGTATTAGCCTCCTTGCAAGGTAGAGTTGATAATAGGATGCAGTGTTCAGTTAAAGGTGGTTAAAAGGAGGATTCATCATGCATCCTTAAAGGAAACACCCTACATATTTGGGCTGTTCGGAGGTTTTTATTACATATTCGTTACATCCATATGCATCTAGGAAGAAAGTGATTCATCAATATAGAGGCATCCCAATGCACACAACACAAACATATCCTTGAAATGATCGATTATTTTGGGGACATCTTGTTCAAGGAAAAGAACCAGCCCAATTTATTGCTCTGTTTCCAAACTTGGGCATTCTAAATGGTATAATCACTTTCCAAAGTCCGCGGTACAGATCATCACAACTGTAGAGTGATACAAGTTGATCTAGTTGCTGCATCCTTGATTCTACATATTGCTTCTTCTTGCAAACAGGTACATCACTTATCATTTGGCATGAATCCTGGAAGAAGCATCTTCTGGAATGGAATTAAAACTAGTGCCAGAGGAAGAGCTATATTTGAATAACTTTGTAAAAGAAAGCATACAATTAAGCTAGAATGGTTCAGAAGCTAGGGCATTCTCACTGCAGAAGAAGGCTCATAAACATTTTCACTGGAAGTTCAAGAGATGATGAGAAACTTGCTGTTGATCTGAAAGGGTGACTGAAATTAGAAGATGTAGGATTTGATTGGAAAATTATTGGTCTTGATGTCCAGGAGGTCGATTATGTTGCATGGGTTTGTGACCAGGATGCTTATGCACGTGATGGACAAAAATGCTCTACACAATCAATTATATTCGTGCATGAGCATTGGAAATATGTCAATCTTGTACCCAAGTTGAGAGCTCTTGCTGAGAGAAGAAAATTGGAAGATTTAACAGTCAGTCCTGTTCTCACTGTGACAATTGAAAGTTTTTGGCCCCACCAGATTTTAACCAATTATAGGCAAGATCAACTTTAGATGGTGCTGGACACATCTGAACAAATTCATGCCCAAATAACAGTAGCATCCCTCTTGTTCCCAAAGGCAGTGCAGATCAATGTCAGGGGCTCCAGGAATTTCTTAAAACTAATTCATATGTAGGTCATGTCAGCAGTAATTGTGGTCTCCATGGGCAGTGATTTTTTCTTGTCAAGGGCAGAGAGAAAAAATGAAGGGCGTCGTCTTGCTAGCACTATCTAGCAATGCAAGTGATCATATCAACTATAGTAGTAAATGAGTTCGTACACAGTGACCCTTTCAACAAGCTTGTACACATTGATCTTTGAGCCGAGGGCAATCCTATTAATGAATTCTCTCTAGTGGGTTTTAGACTTTGTAGGTGTGCCCATCCTTAAATACTAGCTTCTCTCTCGTGATTTATTATTCCGAGTAACTGACCTAAGGAGGGTCATTCTTCTTGATATCCTCTCATCCATAAGATTCCCTTGACTCCATCACCCTTGAATATTGTCATTGATATTCACACTCCATCACCAGTATTTCCTCTTTTCTCTTAAAGCCAACTCTATCATTGGGGTTGCTTGTGATATCACTGTATCTCGGGTCTGTAACAACATACCTGTGTGATAACCCTCGGACTACAGGCAACATACCTCTGTGATGACCCTCAGACTATAGGCATAATACCTCTTTGATCACCCTCAGACCTGTCACAAAAAATTTGTGATTCGGACACCACCTCACAGACCATTTGACCTTGGAAAAATAGCCTTTGTTTTGTCACAGAACTTCAGGTTAAGAGGATATACCTTCAGTCCAAGCCATTGTCACCATCACAAGGAACACACATCTCATATTTTTGGAGTGTCTCATCTATATGTGGAGAAATCAGAAATAGATACAACTCTGGAGTGATCATACTACTGTGGAGACCTGTAGCTTATTGCAAGACTTGTGACCATACTAGCTATGATATACATACTACTGTGGAGACCTGTGATCATACTAGCTGTGATATATAACTTTGAGCATATAAGTGTTCATACCTGTAGTTTATTGATCTATAAAACAGTACATTCTTGGAAGTGCTCAGACAAGCTTGTGAAATACTTGGTGTATTGACTAGTTAAAGAGCTTGGGTAGTCTGCTAGTGGAAGCCTATCTATGGTACCTTGGACGCACTTGTAAGAGGCCCAGATAGTCCTAATCAAGCTTGGAATTAACATCTCTTGACAATATTGTGTGGATTTGAAGTTTCCTTGGGGATACTCTTGAAGACAACCTCATAGTGGCCTTTTATACTAATTTAAGGATTTATAAAGGAGACCTTGGAGCATCATTGAAACCATCGCTTGGTTAATATAGTGAAGATCTTGGAAGAAGTATCTTGGAGTCTTAAATAATTTTTATGCAACTCTGGAGTGATCATACTACTGTGGAGACCTGTAGCTTATTGCAAGACTTGTGACCATACTAGCTGTGATATACATACTACTGTGGAGACCTGTGATCATACTAGCTATGATATACAACTGTGAGCATATAAGTGTTCATACCTGTAGCTTATTGATCTACAGAATAGTGCATTCTTGGAAGTGCTCACACAAGCTTGTGAAATACTCGGTGTATTGACTAGTTAAAGAGCTTGGGTATTCTGCCGGTGGAAGCCTATCTGTGGTAGCTTGGATGCACTTGTAAGAGGCCTGGATAGTCCTAATCAAGCTTGGAATTAACATCTATTGACAATCTTGTGTGGATTTGAAGTTGCCTTGGGGATACTCTTGAAGACAACCTCAGAGTGGCCTTTTGTACTGATTTAAGGATTTATAAAGGAGACCTTGGAGCATCATTGAAGCCATCGCTTGGTTAACATAGTGAAGATCTTGGAAGAAGTATCTTGGAGTCTTAAATAATTGTTATGTAGGTCAAAAAGGAAACCTTTGAGCATTGTCGAAGACACCCTTGGAGAATTCTTGAAGAAGAGGCTTAAAACAGGTGCAGAACTTGGGTTGCTTATTGAAGACACCTTGAAGGTCTTGGAAATATTATTGGTGATCATGATGCTGATTGGTTGGTTTGACTACTTACTGATTGAAACCAACTAGTTTTTAAAGCTATGGGATGCACTAGAGTTGGTATAGCATAAACACAACTGCCTTTTAAAGTCAAACAGACAACTACTCTTTAGTGCTGAATGAGCCCTCTTTTTGCATCTAGAATCAACACCTTTCTGGATTTAGATTATGATAAATGCCCTCCTTGCCACTGTATGCTTGCCAAGCTTTATAGAATCGATATCTGGGTCTTGACAACAAACTTTTCCATCTTTTCAGCCTAGGGCTTATTCTACAGCAAGAGGCTAAGTCAACATCATGTGCAACTAGCTTAGCAGAGCTTATAGTCATTATGTTAGCATTATGTCTTCATAGCGTCACAACAGTAGAAAGAAGGTTTATAGGTATTGCTACTACTTCTTCACATGGATATTTATAAATTGCTATAACATCATATCATGGATAACCACAGACCATTATGTACTCCTAATTGCCCACTAACCTGTTTAACATGATCAAGGGGATATATATATATATATATATATATATATATATATAACCGTGGATCATTATGTACTCCTTCCAACTGCCCACTAACCCTTTTAACATGATCCTCTCTCTCTCTCTCTCTCTCTCTCTCTCTCTCTCTCTCTATATATATATATATATATATATATATATATATATATATATATATATATATAACCGTGGATCATTATGTACTCCTTCCAACTGCCCACTAACCCTTTTAACATGATCCTCTCTCTCTCTCTCTCTCTCTCTCTCTCTCTCTCTCTCTATATATATATATATATATATATATATATATATATATTCCAGCTTATGTCAAGTCCGTGACCTCTAGCAGAGAAGGTATATTTTCTACCTTAACACAATCACGAATTCCCTTGGATAGTGTTTGATCACTATGTTCTACACTAGATAGTCATAAGAATAATTTCCAAGGTAGTACCCTCCCTGTTGGTCACATCCAACAATCCTTTTCTGCTAGCTACTATGAAAAGAAAACTCTCAAAATGCAAAGGAAATTTAAGGGATAACAGATAGCATGGTAGGATTTTAGTTCATTTTGACCAATAATCATGGTAATATTTGAGCACTTGTTGATGACATTTTATTGATTTGTTTAATCAATTATACAATCATACAGTCTACATCACTCTTTCAGCTTGATTGAATGTAGCAACAATCTCTTCTTTACAGATTTTTGACGTCAGTCATTTATCGTTGCTCCACTTTTGCACATGCATGACTGAAAGGACTTTTATAGTGGATATACCATCTTCTCCGATGTTATTTGGAGCACTTGTTGAGCCTTTCGGCTCTTTTGAAAAAATTGCAAAAAGAGTGTGCAATTAGGTAGCTTAGTTTGCAGGATTGGATCATCTTCTTTTCTTTTCTTTTTTGTCTATCTATGACACATGCCTCTAGCTTCCCCACATAACTCTCAACTTCAGCATGCTCATTACCCTCTTCTATACCATTTTATTGACACCATGGTGGGATTTGAATTCCCTCCATGACAACTTGGACATATGCCTCTCATTAATCAAATTATAAAAGTGTTGTTTCATGGCTGTAATATGCTTCCAAATCTGCAACTTAGTTCATCAAAGGAAGATGAAAAAGTGCAGAAATAAAACTACTAATAAAGAAAAAGGGAGAACCTATCAATTTGCCTTGTTCCCAGATGAATAAATTCATTATTAAGACCTTATAAAAGAATCAGAGAGAAAAATATACAATGACATGAACAAAAAATTGAACAACATAACTAAACCATACATCAATGTAGATCAATACCTTTTGTCAGCTCTCTGCGGCTCCTATCTCTGGCTATGGACTCCCTATCTTGACTCTGACAAAAAAAATGCCTTCTATTTCCTTCACAGGTTGACTGTCCAGCTTCTTCAAACCCTTGATCTTGCTCCTAAGAAAGGTCACAGAAGTAAAGGAAAGCAATCTAAGACATGACGGTTTTTAAACACAAACCCACTTTTGTGCTTAATACATAATTTGTGGTATTATCAGCAAATTCCACTTGTGTGCTTACCTCTTGTTCCTGAAGTTTGTTGAAAGTCCTCTAATTAGAAGTCACATGTTTTGAGGCTCCATTATCCACATATCATCCGATGCCAGAGATGTTGTTAGACTAAAGGCATGAGACCATGGACAAGCGTGTCTCAATCTTGGGTGAAATTTCATCCACTCCAGCTGATGCATCTGTACTCCTTACAAACTGCCTTGGTATTTTTTGTCCTCCTTCTCATGACATTGAGAAGCATAGTGGCCAAACTTCTGAAACTTGAAACACTTATGTGGCTCAAGTCCTTCTTTCACTGATTAGAGAAACTTGAATCCTCTTTCTTCCCTTTTTGACTCTTCTTTCTTTATTTCTTCTTCCTCTTGCCGATGAGGGAAACATTCCGATCCTCTTATACTTGTGACACTGTCCAATATTGTCTTCTTCTGGGTGAATTCTTCCCATAGCTTCTCAAAGGTGGAAAGCTTTTCTGAGGCATAGAACCATTGGACAAAAGGATTCCAAGAAGAAGAGAACCCATTTAAGACCATGGCTACTAGCTCTTCACTCTTGACCTCTTTTCATGGAGTTCAATAACCTTCATTGAGAAGGTGGCTACGGTATTTTTCTTGCTTATCTCGGTGGATCTAAGCTTTTTCCACAATAGCATATTTTGATGGATGTTTTCACTTTGATATAGAGTGACTAGAGCATCAAACATATCCTTACATGTGGTCTTCTCAGAGATATGGGATCAAGTAGTCCTTCACAGAAGGATGACTTGCTTGGTCATGGCTATTTACTTTTTATCCTATGCCAACAACATGTAATCAGTTGGCTCAATAATCTTGTTGTCAACATAGTCCTCATGCACCTCTAACAATGTTTGTACCTATGTGGTCTTCTAGGAGATATGAAGGATCAAGTGGTTCTTCATAGAGTGAAGGATTATTTGCTTGATCAAGGCTATTTTCTTTTTAGGCTCTGCCAACAACATGGAATCAGCGGGCTCTACAACCTTGTTATCAACAAAGTCCCACAAATCATGCACCTCTAACAATGTTTGTACCTGACGCATCCACTAGACAAAAAGTTATAGGGACCTTCCAAGGTATTCGTATATGAGACTAAATGTACTTATACTATTGGTCCTAAAACACCCTGCTAAACAAAACAAATTGGCAACCTAAAAACAACCTATGTGCTATTTCTCAAGCAGGGATCTTGGGCATGTCATCCCTAAAACTGCCCGACAACTTTCTATCACATAGGTTACATCCCTACTGTATCCATACATAGATTCATGGAAGGTTTCCAAAAATATACATGCATACCATGTCAAAATCAGACTGCGGTGAGTAGATTCTGTACTTTGGAAAATAACGTAAAAGTTGTAGATCGTTAAAGCTAAAAACAACAATCAAAATTTCTGCTAATGTTACTTACCCACAAACACATGCTGCTGATAAACAAACCAGTAAGCATACAAATCAAAATAATCAAAACAACACTACTGATTTTGTATTAATTCTTAAAACAGAAACCTAAAGCTACAGCTCAAAACACAAACTTTCAAACCACAGAATGGTGTTCCCTGTTTCTCCTTTATAGACTAGGAAGAAGATTGAGACAATGATTCTAGATGCATGCACAACAACATGTTGATTGGCAGTGTGAACTTTAAACATAGCCATGCCAAAAATAAGGTGTGCTCTCCTAGAGATCTCCGTCCTTCAGTGTACTCAGAATCCTCATGCAGGAGTGTCCCTACTAACTTTGGGAACTGCACCCTCTAACTTTTTGCAGGCAGAATTATAGAAAGAAAAACAGAGATCTAGCACTGAACTGTTGAAGACAAAAAAACCATCTAAAACTGGAAGTGGACTGAATATGGTGCATGCATCATGCATGTGCTCCCTGCCTATCACTCTTTTAAACACTAGTGTGTCCTCAACATTGTTGAATGGACTTCTAAACAAGGGTGTTGTATTGGTGTATGATATTCTGCTGAAGTAAGATCACTGTAGCTGGAAAAATCTCCAAGCCACATTGGTAAACTAGCACCTTCTGCCAGTTGGTTGCTCTACCCTGAGTGATACACAACTTTTGTGGTGGGCACAATTACTGATTTGATATCAATATGTGGATTTCTATCCTCTACACCTTCCCCTCAAGCCACACTTTGGCTCAAGTCTCATTGCCACTGCCTTTCAACCCAAATTCTTGCTTTTGTTATGGAAGTATGGATTTCTATTTCCAACAGACATAGAGTTTGCTTTTATCCAACTATTATAATCTTTAAAAACAAATTTTAGACTGTGGACATGGAATGTGAAGAATTTCTCCATCTACCCTAAATTATATCTAATATTAATTTTTGCAGGCTTGGTGGTGTCTTATTATGTTTTGGAGATTCTTTTATGATACACACCTTATTCCTACATGGTCATACTAAAATTGATCAGGGATATTCTTCCAACAGATATGATGGTGGCTAAAAGGTGTTGTCCTGTAGTATAGCCAATTTTAGTACAGTTGATTCGGCATTCCCTTTCAATGGAGGTTTAGCTGACTCTTAATATGTTTTCATTTGAAATTTAATTGGGATTAGGAAGGCTGATTTAGTATCTTATTTCCAATAGGGCTTTAGGAAAGTTGATCCAGATCAATGGGAATTCACAAATGAATATTTTCTTCGGGGACAAAGGAATTTGTTGAAAAATATTCACAGACGCAAGCCTATGCACAGTCATTCTCAGAATCCCCAACAAGGTGCATGTAATGATGCTATAAAATATGAACTAGAGGAGGAAATTCCGAGGCTCAAGAGGGATAAGGGTCTTCACATGATGGAGCTTGTTAGAATTAGGCAGCAACATCAAGGTACCGAGATGCCGAGATGCATATGCAGATCTTGGAGGATTGTTTGCAAACCATGGAACGCCGACAACAGAAAATGATGGCATTTCTGGCCACAGCTGTACAAAAGCCTAGATTTGTGGCACAGCTTGTGCAACAGAGTGAAAGAAATAAGCTCCTTGAAGCAGCTAATAAGAAGAAAAGATTACCCAAGCAAGAGAACTGTTCAGAGGATGGGGAAACTGAGTTGACAGACAGTCAGATTGTGAAGTATCAACCTACTTAAGGTGATGAATGTAGTGCAGTTCCGTTGAGGGTTTTAAACACAGACCCATTTAATAGAATGGAATCATCTTTAAATAATTTGGAAACCTTTTTCCAGGATGTGGGTCAGGCATGTGGTGTGGATAGTGGAAATTCATCTCAAGCGGGTCTTACAGAGATGCAAGGAACATGCTTTCCAAGTATGTGTATTTCACCAGCAATTTCAGATATTCAAAGATCATGTTCATTATCCGAGATGCATTCTTCATCCCAGCCTTCTCCACAGTTGGCGAAATCAATAACTCATGAAATTCCTTGTCAGATGAGTTTGGGACTTTCTCTTTCTCAATGTGAAACTTCTAAGGGTGTGGAGACTCTTAACCAGAGTGGCAAAGATGAGAGAGAGGCTTACATGGGATCGAAGACCAGTGGCATAGATGTCAACTTAGAACCAGTAGCGATGGATATGGAGGAGAATGAGAGGGCTGCAGGGAAATTCATCGCCATTTGGAAGGTAACTTCTGGAGTTAATGATTTATTTCAGGAACAGTTTCTCACAGAGACTCTGGGCTCAGCAACAGATACACAAGAAGCTGAGTCAAAAATATAAATTATACAAGCTCTTGTGTTACATTTAAAATATAAATGATCAACATAATGACTTGGTCAATTCAACCACCTATATAATAATCTTCTCAACTAAATTTTGATCCCAAACTTCCCTATTTCGCATATCCCATGGAAGAATCACCCCAGCAAAAATTACACTACCAAAAATTTTTGCATCATAAGCTATTTTTGCTGGGAAATAGATAAACCTATTTTTTAATGGTTGGTTGACCAACCTTTCGAGCAGTGGATTATACACTCATTGGTTTAATACACCATAACTGTTCTTCAGTACTATCGACTCATTTCTTTAGTACACCCTAACTCTTTTATCGAGCATAAGGGCAATCTAAGAACCACCAATTACTACATTTGGTGGTATTAAACTAAGAAAATAATGTGAAGGGTCAATATAACTAATTAGATTCAAGGATATAAAAGTGATTTGATGGCCTAAGAATATTGACATCCCATTGTTGGGTAACATTACAAGGAATGCTATGCCACTACCTGCTTCACAGAACCCATAATACAGAGGATAGGAGGTTTGATGAAGTTTATTGTTTCGTTCAATGCATTACATTGTTCCTATTGCATTACTGCTTCACTACCTACTGAACTGGACTTTCAAAAAACACAACACTGAAATTGTGCTTCAATGCAATATTTATGCCATTTTTTTTGCTTAAGATACAGGGATTAGAGGGCAGTTTCTGTGAAAAATTTACAACCACAATCTAAAAACAAGGACCTACTTGGAATCATTAAATTTAGTGCTGTAAAGTGTAGGCATTACACTTGCCATCCTCCCTGCCCAAGGGGGATTTTTAGCTCTATGTGTAGGTTGTTTGTTCACCCTCAATAGCTAAGAGGTTGGACTCAAATTTTCCTCCCTACCCAAGGGGGATTGTTAGCTCTATGTGTAGGATGTTTGTTCACCCTCAATAGCTAAGAGGTTGGACTCAAATTATTTTCAACCAATTAGTGCATTTCTTCGTTATTCGAATTCTTTATTAGCCTACCTACTTGATTTAATATCCCTTTGGTACCTAGACTATAACAAGGTAAAGGTGCATTTGGGAGTATGGGAGGAATGAAAAAATGTAGTTGATCGCCACAGAATGCACATTGAGGCCCAGATAAATTTGATTGATGAATGGTAGAATAATGTATATAGGATAAGCTCTGAAGGGAGTCCCAAAGTAATGTTGAAATCTAACCCTATCCAGAAGCTTTGCATCCTAGAGTGGGAATGCACTCTTTCCCAACCTTTCATGGATACCAAAATTTTCTACTCATTGTTATATTGCCTTACTAGGGAAATTCCATGTCAAACATGCATTCCTCCATCAATGAGGCACTTTATAATATAGTGATGGAAGGATTCCATGATACTCTTGGCTCCTTCATGCAAGATGTAGAGGTGAAATTTAGGTGAAATTTGACACATAGAAGTGTATCCAAGGGCTTAAGAGGCATTTAGGCAACATGAAATCCATGGAGCAGGTTGTAAACATTATGGACTTGAAAGGCAAAATGTGTCACTCCAAGGGCTTAAGAAGAATTTAGGAACTATGAAATCCATGGAGCAGATTGTAAACATTATGGACTTGAAAGGCCAAATGTGTCACTCCAAAGAAAATGTGGGATTGAATGACACAAAAGATAAGCCTACAAGATCCATGGAGCAGGGTGTAAACATTATGGACTTGAAAGGCCAAATGTGTCACTCCAAGGGCTTAAGAAGAATTTAGGCAACCATTTTTCGGGCTCCCGCCAGGTCAATTGAGTGAGTAGCAACTAGTTTTGGGGCTCCTGCCATGGCAATATCCACGATGCTCTCCAGTTTCCCCCTTTTATTATGGGCTTTCGCTAGACAATGGCTTATGGTAACCTCCACATGTGGCTTATGGAAATATCGCTCTCTAGTTTTCCCCTGCAACTAGTTTTCGGGCACCTGCCGGGTCAGTTTTCGGGCTCTCGCTTGAGCGAGTAACAACCAGTTTTGGGGCTCCCGTCAGATTTATAGTTTTCGGGCTCCTATCGGGTCAGTTTTCAGGCTCCCGCTTGAGCGAGTAACAACCAGTTTTGGGGCTCCCGTCAGATTTGCAGTTTTCGGGCTCCCGCCGGGTCAGTTTTCGGGCTCCTGCTTGAGCGAGTAACAACTAGTTTTGGGGCTGCCATCAGATCAATTGATTGAGTATCATTTTTCCAAAGGGATATGTAAATTTGAGTGTATTGCACAAATTATTGAACAAATATAAGAAAATACATGTAAGCCACTTGAAAAATAATTTGAAACAAAACAACTTTATTTCGTGCAAAATATATAAAGGTGGTTAGAGTTGAAACGAATTAGATTTCTTCATGTTGCATTTTTTATATTTATTACTATGACAAAGGTTAATGCATGTTTAATATTATTTTTTATATTTATTACTATGATAAAGGTTAATGCATATTTAATATTAAGATTCATGTGTAAGGAATGAAAATATGGTTAGGAGGATCTTTTTCTTTCTTATTTTTATCATTAAAGTTTAGGGTGACATTAGATCCATAATCATCAATAAAGGAAATATATGTAATATTGAGAGATTATGTTGGGATGAAGATATCTTTGACAAATGGTGGTGTCCTTATTATTTGGGATCATTTTCATTAATGGTTTTTCTATCGGGATTTTATTTATATTTTCACTTATGGAATGGTAAGTTTATATTTTAATAAAAAGAAAAACTAGATAAACTGATGAGTGACATTGATTTTCATCATCTATAGTTCATGACATATATCACAAAAAAGGCCATTTTCGTAGTTCATGTAATATATCACAAAAAATTCCATTTGCGTGTTCACCCACTTCTTTAATGATTTTGCATAGAAAAACATAAAATATTGACAATTGGTTGCCATAATATAAGTATAAATGATCTATTATACATGTAAATATGTAGGTCGTTTTTAAAGACCTAACTATATGGAAGAGTCCATTTACCTTCAGGCCTAAAATATTTATTGAAGAAAATGTCGATCTGGATGCCCATGACTATGGACTACTTCCATTTGGTACAAGATTTAAAATCTACACTATTACAAAATTGGGTGTTAATTTAGTTTAGTCTATGTTGGGACGCATGTTTCATCATATCATAGGAGAAACTCCTAAGAAAATGAGGGTAGAAGGCAGAGATCTCACACCAAATCCAAGGTTTGTTAACTTCGTGGTCTCTCATTTGGATTCTATTTCCATTACTCAATTGCATACTCATATTAATAAATGAAAACCACTAAACTAACATGATAATGTATTTGGAATTTACTTGCAAAAAAAAAAAACTTCTGGTTTGCCTTTTTTCGTAATGAAAGTAGATTTCTTTCTCTAGACTAGCCTGACTTGACCAAAAAATAAATGTATAATTTCAATGCGAATATGATAATAGCCAACCTCAATTTAATTTTTTCTCTTTATATGGTGTCACTTGTGTATTTTGAATTGATATATTAAATTTATTGAAGTGTCTTTACTAATCCTAATAGGTAGAACTAGTGGATTGCAATTCCAATATGAACAAATATCATTCCACTATGGAGCTTTAAATATTTATAAGTCATTAGTAAAACTTAGTGTTTGATATGTTTCTCAAGAAAGGAACCTATTGGAAAAAAATGGAAAAACAAAATGCATTGAGGTATAAAACTATTTCCATGCACACCATGGAACTAAGCTACTTCAATAAAATTTGTCCTTGTGTCATTTATAAAATTTCCCCTTATTAACTAATTGATATTGTGATTGTTAACTTATTTGATAAATTGGAATATATCATCCACTAATTATACATGCTTTTTATTTCAATGTTTTTAATAATAAAGTGTCAAAGGTTTAGTTAAGAGCTAGAGGAAATAAGGATTAATTCAATTGGTAAATGCTCTTGTATAAGAGTTCATAGAGCTCTCAATACAAAATCGTATTAATTATTTTAGGGTTACTAGTTGGTATTTTAGTTTCTAGTTATTATTGTGCTCCATTTGAAGACAAAGAAAGGTAAACCTATGGGGATTGAAAATGTACCAGCCTCCCTTAGAAATTTTAATACATTCGTGAGTGACGGAAAATATTCTTTGAAAAATGAAATAAACAATAGTTCATTTACTAAGTAATAGATAAATATTAATAATATATCAGATATATATGATAAATATAATGGAGGAATTTGTAACACCCACTCCCCAACCATTTTATGTACCAATGCATCGAGTAATGGCATGTCACCGCCCCAATTTCCTTATATCAAGTGACATCATAATAAATAGATGCAAATTTCAGTTGTACAAATAACATCTTTGGCACTCTGCAATCCTGCCTATATGTTCACCAAAGTAGATAACACTACCAAAAAACATCTTATTTAGTAGTGTCTTAAAAAAACCTCGATAAAATATGTAAACAAGGAAAATTAATGTCACTTATAAATTATAGACCCCACACGATGTAGATCGTCACCAGCTCAATCCACTATGACACCCCTTCAAATACAATAGATTGTTGAATCATCATCGACCAATATCCTTCAAAAAATCTCATCAAGCACACAATCGACAAATATCTTCAATGACAACGCAAACCATTAATGGATTTTCCCTCATATAATTAATGAACAACTTGGAAAATAAATATCCCCCTAGACCAATTAATGACCCCAATAGACTCCTTTGTGATCAAATTCAAAATTCAAATATGTTTCCAACTCCACCAACCAAAATGAATGCACTTACATAGCAGTAAAGATCTTCAGAAATCCCCAATCAACCAATCCCAAACCAAAGAGGAGCATGAAGATCCACAGGAGAAAAGGTTCGAAAGAAATACCACATAAGACAACCAACTAGTGCATCTCAAATAGACCACAATGAAGTGTTGGAGATATTGGCATTGATGGCAAAGGAGATGGCAAAAGATAAGCAAGGAGCAACATTAAGCAGAGGTAGCAGAAAAGCAAAGAAGCAGAGAGACAGCAGATGAAACAAAGGAATTGAAGCAGAAAGCTGCAGATCTGGAAAGGCAGAGTACTGAGGTAGAAGGAAGAAGCTCTGACTGTGTGAATGGTAGAATTCCAATGAGAACCCATGGTGAAACTATGTTGACTTGGAATGCCCTCTGTACATAATCAAGGAAACCCATATAATTATTGGGACTGGGTTGGTCATGAGAGTGAGTACTATATGGGTATCGTTGGTTTAACTCTGCGTGGATAATAGTTGAGCTTCAATAAGCTATTGAGTAGGACATTGATAGTGCATTGAATGTAAATGTAACTTGCCGAGGGCAAAAGAAGTTTTGTAAGTGAATCATTTATGTGTTATGAAAGAATTTCTTTCAGCCTTATATGAACCTCGGTTGATTTATTTTTGTGTGAAAGCACCTTCGAATTTAAGAAGCCATTGTATGGGAAATATGTGATATGAATCTCTATGAAAAAGGGTTCGATCCTAGAGTGGGCTGTATGAATGATTGAAGGTTTGTTTTAAAAGTCTGCCTGTATATTCAAATGATGATAGCTATGGCTCGTTGAATGCGTAGAGCTGTGGAGGTGAACGGACCCATAAATTAAAGGATGTATATAGAATCTGTGAAATATTGAAGGCAGACTCGTGAATCAAGATCATGACATGTCCAATTGAAGAACGTGTTCTAGTGAGAATTGGAAATCGTGAGGGGTTATAACACAATGGAATGAAATGTTGAGGTGCGTTGAAGTTAAGGGAAGAAAGGGAACTGATCTGTTGAAATCGGGACCATCGACCAGCTAATTGAAGAATAAAAGGTTTTAAAACCATTTGAATTTATCGAAGATAGATAATGTAACGTAAATGGCATTGTCCGAAGATTTATCCACCCCTGGATCTATTCGAATCGAAGGGTTGAACCAAGTGTGTTGAAGTGTCGTATTAAAACGTTGATGAAACGTAGGCAGAGGCCCGTATTGAAGAAATGGCGGAACCATGAGAGAAAGGAGCGGAACCATGAACAATCAAAAGTGGAGGTGGTTTTTAAAATTGAAACAAGCAGTATCGCGTAGGTTCTAAAGTGGTAAATGGATTTTGAAAAAAAAAAAACACAATATCAGAAACTATTTGATGCGTGGCAAAGAGTGGTTTATAAAAACCACTCTTATTGCGCGATTTTGAGAAATTAAGGAGTGTGCAGTTTAATTGCGCGATATTGTGCGAGATCCATCAGATGAGTGTTCAAATGAATTTTGGAACGTGACAAGAAGTTGACTATCTGATCTATTCGATGGTTAAAGAAGGTGTGGGCCCGGTTGCATTATTGGTTTGATGTGCGTTGGTGCATTGTTAATATGAGAAGTGGGTTTCATTATAATGTTCTAGGATTTGAACGGGACGGTAATATATATTAAAATA
This sequence comes from Pinus albicaulis, assembly GCA_034641835.2. Classification (NCBI taxonomy): domain Eukaryota; kingdom Viridiplantae; phylum Streptophyta; class Pinopsida; order Pinales; family Pinaceae; genus Pinus; species Pinus albicaulis. Next base: position 409,045,554 of record CM076576.1, read on the forward strand.
TTATCGTCGATATAAAACGCGCTAAGGAAGTATGAAGTTGTTGTGGGACCCGAAGGTAAATATGTGTGGGTTAGTTGGTTGATGTGTGTTGATGCATTATGTAATGCCGAGGGTTTAAACCCAAGTCTCGAGAATTAATTAGGCGTTGATATATATATAAAGTCGAGCCCTATATGATGAATTCGTATGCGGATATTTATGTGCGATGGCATTTCTATAATCTTGTGGCAAGTCTAAGGTATATATTTGATTATTTGGCCTTGAAGTCGAGATATTAAAAGCCATAAATAAATGTGGGTTTGGTTAATAGAAGGCGAATGTTGATTCGCATTTTCATAAAGGGTGAAAGTCGAGGTTAAGCTTTATGTTAAACTAGTATTCGAGTATTTATTCAATTTATTATAAAATGGGTTATTTATATGGATCTAACCATTGAAGAAATTTGAAGCTTCCACATAGTATTGAGAATGCCATATTTAAAATTATTTGGAGCATGAATCTGAAAAATGCATTTTATATGCAACCAAGATTGAAAAGTGTGATGTTGAGATAGGTATCTCGGGCTATCACATTCTATAAAGTGGCCACTATATAATACATTTTATTATAAAGGTCGAAAGTTGACTCGAATGCTTATAAGTGTATTGACAGAGATTCAGAGTTTGGATTTAATTGTATATGCATATAAATGAAATCTGAGATAATGGGGCCCAAACCTTAATTTATGGTGATTAGCTGGTTCTCAATTAAAGTATGGCCGAAATGGTTAAGCTATTTAATTGAGTCCTAAACATTGAATGGAGGGCCATTTAAACAGTGAATGAGCCAAGTAACCTGCGACTGGGATATTGCGCTTTCACTTCAAAGTGTGTTAAAAGTGGGCATCTGAAACTGAGTTTGCCAATTTGAGCATTTCCAATTAAAGTAAATTGCCCAATTTAGAAAATAAGAAAAGCTTCAGCATGTAAATATTGCCAGACTTTGAGAGTTATTTGGGGGCTAAACTTGCACAACAGTTATATATATACAACAGATACACAATTTCAGTGAACAAGTGAATATGCACAGGAATGAAAATGTGGGTTTGGCAGGTGTACATGCACAGGTGCACATAGTTGCAGTAAACAGAGGTATGCAAGATAGTTACATGACAGCAGCAGAAAAGACAAACTCACAGAGAGCCAAAAACTGAATGGATTGAATTGAAATTATTATTGTAACTGAAAAATGGAAATGTTTTAATTGTTTTTATATTGTTTGTGATGCATTGGCAAGTCTCCGGAGGAAAAAAAAAATCCCACTGTAATATTGAAATTAGTACATATTGTTATATTTTTTTTGAATGAGCTGGTAAAAGAAATGAGAAGGCAGAAGGCAAAGAGTCAGGGCTATCCACTTAGAATTCTCTGTAGAATACAAACAATCAAGAGGTGAACTCTACAAATAATATCTCATTGATATGCATAGAAAATTTAAAGAATGCAGAATTGAAGCAGAGAAAATAAGAAGAAGGAGAAGCTGATAGAGAATCTGAGAAGATGCAGAGATGATACAGGGCAAATATGAGGATTGATGGACAGTAGAAAATAAGGAACAAAATAGAGCTGATATCCAAGGTAAATCAGCAAGTGTTTTCTTTTGAAAGAGTAAGGAAGTTGGACCTTCCCTATCAAGTTGTAGCTTGATAGATGTCAGTTGTAGCTGACTGACGTAGGAGCCTCCTGTAGGTTGTAACCTGCAAAAAATAGATGGGAGTTGGTGCTTCCACATCAAGTTGTAGCTTGATAAATTTCAGTTGTAGTTGACTGAGGTTGGAACCTCCTGTAGGTTGGTGCTTGCAGAAAATTGATGGGAGTTGGAGCTTCCTTGCAATTTGTAGCTTGTAGAATTGAGGTAGGAGCCTCCTGTGGGTTGGAGCCTACATAAAATCAATGGTGAGAGGGAGTTGGAGCTTACATTTGCATCACAACAATAATTAGATGTGGTTTTCTCCCTTTATGGGTTTCCACTTATATCTGGTGTCTCTGTGCATGATGTTTATGTGTTGATATGGTTTATCTAATCTGATTAATACTTGCTGCTCTCATATTAAGTCTGTTGTTACATTATCTTAATACTTTCTGCTCACATTTTAAGATTACTCACATATTAAGTTGAACATGAAATGAAGGTGTAAATAAGTTTTAATGGAAAATTTTTAAAAGTCCACAACAGCAAATCGATTCACCCCCCCCCCTTCCTCTCAGTTTAACTAAGGGCTCAACATGAAGACCAATAGGTAGTAGCTAAGATCCTCGGAAATCCCCCGATCGACCAATCCCAAACCAGAGAAGGAGAAGGAAGATCCACAGGAGCAAAGGTTCAGAATAAAGACCACGTAAACAACCAGCCAGTGCGTCTCAGATAGACCACAGAGTGAACCAATAGATAGAATGGAAATCAAAATCTCATCAACTACTAATCACTAGTTAAAATCAAAGAATCGACATTGGTAGCTATTGATGCAAGGGCATAATTTTAACAATTTATTTCAAAATTTGTATTTGTCCTCTAGAAGGTCAAAGAGATTTATAGAAGAGGAAGTTGGTTTCGTTGTTGCCCTATAATTTTGTAGAATTTCTAATTTCATATTTAGGATAGGAAATTTTAGTAATTTTAGATATAAGTTAAGATGTTTTTTTATTTTGAAGGCCTCCTAGTAATTAGGAAAGTTGAGTCTTATGATTAGGATTACTTGTGGCATCCTATGTATTTTTCAAACTCCAATACACCAAGGCAAATACGTGGAGGATATTTGGGGGAAATGTGATTTTCCATAAAATTTAGATCGGATTTTGGGACATTGAAGCTCTTTTACTTTGACCCTACTAGTTCTTAGAGGTTGTATTGGGAGCAGTTAGCAGGAAAAAACATAATATGCCCAAAAATATTAGTGTTGGAGCGCCTATTGTTTGGGAGAAAGGATAAGGGGTTCTAGGAGTTAAGGGGTTTAAGGGTTTAGGAGAAAGTGGTTAAGGATAAAGGGTAAAGGGTTAGGGATTATGGGGTTTAGGGGTTAGGGGGTCGAGGTATATGGGTTTAAGGGTTAAAGGTTAATGGCTTATGGGTTAATGGATTTAGGGATAATGATTAACCATCAAGGGCTTACATGTTAGGGATATAGGGGTTAAGTGCCTAAGGGTTATGGTATTTAAGTCTCAACAGGTTAAGGGGTTAGGGGTTAATGAGTTTAGGGGCTAGGGGTTATGGGTTAAGGTAAAAGTTTAAGAGGATATTGGATTAGGGTTTATGGGGTTCAAGGATTCTAAGTTAGGGATTAGGGGTTAAGGGGTTAGAGGCGTTGGGGTTAAGGGATCAAGGGGTTAATTTGTTATGAGTTATGAGTATAGGGGTTAAGTGATTGTGCCTTTTGGGTTAAAGGGATATGGACTTTAGTGGTTATGGGTTAAGTGCATATGGGTTGTGATAATGTGGCCCCTAACCCCCTTGTCACAACTATTGGGGGTTCACCTATCAATTTTTCTCATTGCCTTACCTATAGATGTCAATTTCTCTCATTGCCTTACCTATAGATGTCAATTTCTCTCATTTCCTTACTTATAGTATGTCTTGGAGATATTAGATGTCATTTCATTGAGCTACAGTGATAGGTGAGATCTATGCATAACTCACTAAAGGTGTATCAAGAGGCTATTATTCTATTGGCTACAGAATCTAACTCTTTTTATTTGTAAATTAGCGAAATGGAAAAGATGTGGAGACAATCTCCATTATTCTTCTTTCACCGGGCCATGTAAAATAAATGAACAAAATAGTCTCAACCCCTTGGAGAAGGAAAATTGAGAACAATAAATAGCATGAACAAACAAAGAATCCAATGACTTAAGCTTAGATGGGTCTCCCTTTGTAAACAAGCATCCATAATCTTGTTATAGTTAGTATGAGTATTTACTAGAAGTTGAGTAGTCTTCACATCACCAACCACATCCAATAGAAAGGTACCAACCCCTATAATAAAAATGAAGTCTCCAATTAAGGTGTAGTTAAATCCAGTAATATCGTCTTATGAATCTATTACAATATGATTTGGAAAGTATGTTTCCATACATGTGTGAAAGAAACAATCCATTAGGTTAGCAAAAGGAAGTCTTTTTGAAGACCTTAAGAAACCCCCTTGAAGGAGACAAGAAGGGTTTGAAACCATCGAAAAAAAGGCTTCATATATTGTCTATCACCTGTCAAACCGAGTGAACAAACACATAGCACAATTTATGGTGTTGGATTGATTGAGATGTTTATTTTTGGATGGATGGATTTACATCTCTTTAGCCAATAGACAAAACTCATTAAGTATTGTTGCAAGTATGTTATTGACATGTTGAAGTTTCATTGAGACTTAGAGGTATAAGATTTAGACTTGTATGTTGTCACCTATCCGGGTGTGATCATACCTTGTGGAGGTAGGCAAAATTTCTATTTTTTTAACTCTTGGAAATATTCTATACGCTCATGAGAGAATTTCAACCTTTTAAATAAAATTATAAACAAATGTAAATTCATGCGATAATTACTAATTGATTTGGGGGTGACTCAACAAATTGCAGCATGTTGGCTTGTTGAATTTGTTAGTAAGTTAGGGTTTGATAAATTTGTAAGCTTCAGTGGGATTTATTGCGGTTGTATGCGTTTTAGAGAAGCCAGTTTGGAGTCGTGGTTATGCTTCCTTTATTGAATTTGATTTCTTTGGTTCTTCTTCTTGTGCATGCCCACTGTGGTATCTTCTCGTTTGCAAATATTTTCTTATTCTGTACAGAAAAAATTTCTTGTTCCATCCTTGAAAAAGTTGCACAATTGTCCTGATTTATCTTTGTAATACCTTGAGTTGTCTCGCTTCTTTCAATTGGGCTGGAATTTTTCACCTCAAGAGGGTTGTTAGTTGTTTTCTAACTAAATTGTTACAACATTTTTTCTTGTTTTATTTATTTATTTTTTCTTCAAGGAGGTGTTTCCTTTAAACTCTAGAAGAAGCATTGCAAGTGGCCTGATTATAGTAGTCATCAGAAGATGTCTGTGATCATGGGCAAGACAACCCTCGGAGGGTGAAAATTGGGTATGTTATACCTATGGAAAACTTTGGCTAACATCCAATTAGATATGTTATATGTAGTTCACAATTAGGAGATCGCAGACCATATTGTTGCACATAAAAATGCACTACTCAGATATCAGGGTAAGTGCAAGGGTATTTATTGAATATAGTTTAGTCACATGATAAAACTATCCCACGACTCTACAGTAGAGAGACCAACATGGAACAACAAACTTAAAATCGATTGATGCACTCACTTTCATGGGAAGTTCATGAACATTTTTATTTTCTTATATAATACACTTTTACCCACATCTGGAGATCACACGAAAATGGTATTCATAATAAAGTTTTATGGGTGAAGCAATTCATTTTTCCTACAAGATCAGGTTACATAGCTATAATGTCTCTTGTTTTTTCGTACATCTGACTAGAAACATATCTTGTAGGAATTTTGAAGGAAATCCCACTCAAATTATCAGAGAATCTCTGAGTGATCTCATTAAAAAAGTATGTTTCTCCTCATATGTTGATTATTCTTTCTCTTCACTGTGTTTTATATATAAATTCATTTCAATTCATTCATGTCATATATACTCTGGCTCCTGGTTCCAATTTAAAGGTCGAGTTCTCAACATTGTTTTTTGTTCTTTATTTGGAAAGTGCTTAAGGTTTGAAGAGGTTGCAAGAGATGGGAATCTCAAATAGTTGTTGACTGGGCTAATGTAATTTTTAGAGGTATAATGTGCGGCTCCAATCCCCACATTTATCATGAGCTTAATCAACTAGCAGATAAGCTTTCCGAGGAGGCATTCAAGTATCCATGAACTATCAGCAAGATCAAGGTTGTGGCACACCGAAAAAAAAGGAAACTCACAAAATTTAACAACAACCCCTACTCCTAAAGCTGACAACTTGTCTCCCTCAAGGACCACTGTCTTCTCCTTCATCAGGAAATACTTCCTCAACAACTCACTCAACTGCATCATTTCTATACCCCCAACAATCTATTTATGTTATTGTGCCTATAACATTTTTCAAATAATCTGATGTTTCATATCGGTGAATGTCAAATGCCAATTTCCTATTTGAAAACCAAATTTGCATCCCTTGTACCTAATGATCCTTCTTCGTTGAATATTTTCTTGAATGACGTTTTTTTAACTAATTTTTATCATTTAATGATTTCTTATATGTCAGGATTCTTCTCTATTTCATGCCTTACAACGTTTCCTCTGCAACATCTGGTGCAATTGCTAGTTTAAATTTTTTCACATATTTAAAAAAATAAAAAAATTTAATTCATGGAATGTAACTCACTTGAAAATCACCTTGTTATGAAGTATTATGTTAAAATATGAGATTCAAAGTTCAAATCTCCTTGAGTGGCGAACCAAAAATTAATATTTTTTTATCTATTTATTTATTATATTTTTAGAATGTGGTTTAATGAAAAAATAAATAAATATAATATAAAAGAAATAAATATGACCTGATTAAATTTCATGTGGCTTGAATATCTAATTTCAAAAATAAAAAATATAATTATCCATTATCCACTCATGGAATTTCAATGCGAACTTCTGAATGCTAATGATTTTGTCTTAATTGCTAACTGTCTTAAATGGGATATGTCTTAATTGTCATTGTCTTAAGTGGCCATTGTCTTAAATATAAATTTTTGTCTTAAATATTTTTGTCTCAAAGTGCTTTTGTCTTAAATATAAATTTTTGTCTTAAAATATTTTTGTCTCAAACTTGTCTTAAATATAAAGTTTTGTCTTAAAATATTTTTGTCTGTTTTTGTCTTAAATATAAAGTTTTGTCTTAAAATACTTTTGTCTTAAATTTTTTTGTCTCAAATTGTTTTTGTCTTAAATATTTTTGTCTCAAATTGTTTTTGTCTTAAATGTAAAGTTTGGTCAAAAATTATTTTTGTCTCACACTATTTTTGTCTTAAATTTTATATTTAAAACAATTCAATTGATATTAAATTTTAATATAAACTAACTAAAATAAAAGTCACTTTTTAAAACAAAAGATTTCTTTTGTCTTAAAAAAATACCCTTAAAAATGCCCTTGTGTAGTAATGTGATACAAATTTAATTTCCTTAAATATATACTTCTTACTACTAAATATAATTTCCTTAATATGCTTCGTACTACTAAATAAAGAATATTATTCCCTCAAATCCATTCCTATATTTCACACACTGCAATATCCATGCAAACCAAAAATATTGAGTCACTCCATTATTTTGGGTTGGGTTGGGTTGCCCACCGTGGGAATTCATGCTCGTCTAGCGACCTGCTCGGATGTATTGGATTCCACACCCAAGACTTTTGTCTAAATGTACTAACACCTGTATCGCCCACGTTAATATCCATTACTGAATAATATATCCAACTTAAAATATGTAAATGCAAAGAGTTTAGGAGTGTTCAATAAAACAATGAATATATAATAAAAACGTGTTATTATTAGAATTATATTATCATTGGATTGTAATGAGTTTTTTTTATAAAATATTGATCGCATTAAATTGAAGCTAGCTCAAAATAATGTTGTACAATGATAATAAAATTTTAATCACTTGCAATCAATTTAAAAATTATTAACATATATAAAAAATACAATTTTTAATGTATAAAGAAATATTTTTTTGTAAATTAAAAATATTTAATTTGTTGAGTAAAATTTAAAATTAAGTTTTTATTTTTCAGAAAGAAAAAAACGCTGAATATATTGATTATATATACAGTACATATTCATATAATCTCAACTGTAGTGATACACAGCGAGAAATCCACCATCAATTGCCCCATAGAAGTCTGCTCTTAACTGAACAGAGAAAAATGAGTGGGCATCCACATGAACAGGTCACGATCCGACCCGAATACAAATTACAATCATCTAAAGGAGAATCAGATGATAATAGGAAATGTTCAAATACAACTCCTACTGCCGGATATGATTTCAAAAGGAAAGCTAAACTCAAGAAGCATCAGTAATTGATTGAAAGTATAAAAGAAGGATACTCCTGAGTTAGCGATATTGATATGAAAATTATGATATTGCAGGCCGGATCATAAAAATTGAGCAAACGTGAACAACAGTTCAGCTACAAATAGATAAATAAATGCTAATGGGCTGCCACATAGTATATATAACACGCTCGCTTGATAAGCCATGCTCTCTTGCCATAGATGTACCTTCTCGCATGCCATAGATGTGCCCGCTCGCTTGCAGAGGTCATATATACAGAGAACCAAAGATACCGGATATTATAATGTCACGCCCAGATGAAATAATTACTGCACAGTAGATGACAGAGAAACGCAGGCCATTAGGTGATCACGCTCGCTTGATGTAGATTGTGATAAGTCCATATAGAAACGTTCAAAGCGAGTCCAGCCCTCACCTGTGAACAAAAAGTATGTATTGTATCTTGACAAAAATATCAGGGTGGAAGGTCTGGTTTAAAACTTATAGGTCCTGCTAGACCCAAAATAACTCAGACATATGAGCATCCGCAGACAAAATAACAACAGAAACAGAGATAGAAATTTTAAGCAAGAGGGATGTGAGACACGCCAGTCTGTAGTCCATTTGAAAAATGGGCAACCATCAAAAAGCCGAAATCCTCCAGAAGTCCCTTCTTGGAAAGCCTGTCAGCTCTAGTATTGTTCTCACGATAAATATGATTGATTGGGGGGCAGTCTAAACGTTTCCAAAGCTCCCTGGTCCTTTCGATCCATCCTTGAAGATGCGGAGTATCCAAATGAGTCTCATTTGTAATCCAGCCAATCACCAATTTAGAGTCCCCAAAGATGTTAACCACCTGTATCTAAAGGTCATAAGCAACAAGTAATCCACCCCACAACGCCATGATTTCAGCTTTATTATTAGAACCTGGACCACCGTTCCAATGGATATGATATCGATCGTGTTCTGAAATCTTAATCCACGCCCCACAACCAGTAGTGCCTTCAGCAGCAGCTCCGTCAAAGTAAACAGCAGGAATGGAAATATCATGTGGTCTTATACGACGAGATCCATCAATGATATCGGGCATAAATGAGGGAATCTCGTCCATCCATGATTTAATGGAGAGATAGATATTATGAATCTGAATAGGAATCTGGTCAAAAATCCTCTTGTTTCTTGCCAGCCAGATCTCCCAAATGAAGTAAAATGGCAGCGATCGGTACTGACTGTGCAACTTGTTCCAAACCAAAGCGGCAGACATGAAGTCCACAGGTATCCATGACGGGTCCAATATGAAGAAGCTGAATAACTTCCAAATATGAATAACAGAGGGACATGAAAAGAACAGATGAGAGATTGATTCTTCTGCAGCCAAACAGAATACACACCATCCTGGACCACGATGACCCCGCTTTCTTAAATTGTCCCACATGAGCACTCGACCTTTCCAAGTAAGCCACCCGAAAATAGTTATTTTGATTGGAATTTTCCTCTTCCAGAAGAGACGGAACGCGCTTGGAACTTGCAACATATGAGAAGAATCAATAAAATTCTGATAAACATCTTTCACGATTAGGGAGCAGTTTCTCATTGGGCCCCCCCAGACTAATTTTTCACCCCCTGTAGCATAGCATAACCCAGCCCGACGCAGAGAATCCCGAAATAAATTCCAATCATCAACCACAGCTCCATCCAGACCAAGTTGAGCCACAGATTTGAAAATGGGAGCTGAATGAGACCAACAGAGAATTATCTGAGAGTAGAAAAAAATCCCGCGGAAAGAAAGAGCATGAATAAGATTCTGAGAAGGACCACATTCAGGCGCCAGCTGAAGGAGAGTGGCCGCGCCAATGGGAATGTGACTACCATCCCTGAAATTCCATCTAAGGCGAGGAGCAATAAGAGGAATGATTTTTCTAAAACTGCGCCATATACACTAAATGAAACGAGGAAAAGTAAGAGTGTTGCAGCTTATCATAAGTAAAGCATCCCCTTGAATATACTTGGCTTTAATAACATCATTCCATAATCCCGGGTAGGAAACAGCTCTCCAAAATGATTTTGATAATAGAGCGCAATTAAAAACCTGTGTGTCAAGTATACCCCAGCCATCCGACCCCTTGAGCTTGCATATGTCAGCCATTCTGCAGAGGTGATATTTCCTCCCCAATTTGGCTCCACTCCAAAGGAAATGAGAAATGATGCCATTAATCCTAGAAAGAATACCTGCGGGGATGTAAAGAAGATGAGCCCAGAAAACAATCATCTTAGATAGCACCGATTGGATTAGAATATACCTACCCCCCATCGATAACCATCAATGAGTCCATCACTGAATCTGATCTCGCAACCTGTCAAGAATCCAAATCCAATCTCTATTCTTGTATCCACATGGCTTAATAAAAAAACCCAAATATTTGAAACCATTTGAGATATGACGCTTGTTGATACCCATGAAATCAGCAATGAAAATAATCTCCTGGATGTCTCCATATTCATATAGTAGAAAAGACTTACTGCAGTTAATGCCCAAACCAGTAGCACTTTTGAAACGCGAGAACATGATGTGGATATAGAACCAATGGTTCCGCCGCAAATAACCAAAAAGCAATAAGTCGTCCACAAATAAGGAATGTGAAGTTGAGACAGAGTTTGAGAAAGCAAAACCTTCAATATATCCTCTCTGTTCAGCAAAATGCATTAGTCTACTAAAGCCGTCCATAACAATAAGAAAGATAAGAGGAGAGAGGGCGCACCCCTGTCGCAATCCCCGACTAGCCTTGAAGAAACAAGATGGAAATCCATTTACAATAACCGTGTATCTAACATTTGAAACACAGGACATAATCCATCGTATAATCCGGATTGGTAAGCCAACCTTGAGCAGCAACGACCGAATAAAAGACCAGTCCACCGAATCATAAGCTTTGAACAAGTCCACCTTCATAATTAGAGCTTCTTGCTTTAATATAAAAATATAGAAATTTAAAATAATTATTACTAATAATAATAATGATAAAGAAACAACTTTTATAGATATAAAATTATATGATAATTAATAATTATAATTTTTTATTTAAATCAATTTAAAAAATTTATAAATGAAAAATTATATAGTTTGTTAGCTCGAGGGTTAGCTCAATTGTTTAAGTACCTGACCAATGGGAAGTTATGGCTAGCTCTCCTCGAGGCCCTAAAGATCGGGCTATGATAGTTTGCATCTGATCTCTTTGGCTCTACATTTTTATTATTCCTAGGAAAAAAATTATATAATTTCTTAATTAAAGCTAAATTTTTATTATAAAGTAAAACTAATTTTTTATTATAATAAAAATATATATTTTGATAAGTCTACCCAAGTTCATTATGGACATGGACCTCATGCAAAATTACTCATAAATAGAACCAATAGATGTGGAGAACATCATTAAGTAGTGGTCAGAAAAGAAGATAAGATGGGGGCACAAAGAGAGTTTATGTTTAAGAAAATTCATATTCCGATAAAAAATATCCCTAGGAGGTGACAAAATGGATAGAAAAAGGAATGAAAGAAAGAAAAAAAACTTTTTATATCACTTAATCTTTATATATATATATTATTATTTTTTGTTTATTTTTTTTCTTCTTTAGCACATTTAAACCATAACACTACACATGCTAAATGCTTTTAGCATCTCAAAATGAAATTTTATTTCCTTTTTAAAAGAATTGAAGTGAAATTATAATTTTTCCTGAAGAAAAAAATTCATTTAGAAAACAATTAAAGTGAAATTATAGTTTTTCTCCAAAACAACAAAAATATATTTTAAAGTATTAATTAAAAGAAAATAGCAAAAGTATAATATCCAATAAAATTATAATTATAGTTTTTTAAATAATAATAAAAAAACACAAAACATATATAAAATCAAAAAAAAATTGAGATGAAGTATAATATCCAATCAAATTCTAGCAACAAAACATTAAGCGTACGGAAATTCACCAATACGATTTGAATAGTTAGACAAAAATCGCTCCAGTTCGTAGCATAAGTCGTTAACATAGTGGATGTGATGAAGGAATAATCTCATGGAGTTGTCTTTAGTGCGAATTTTTGGAGTTTCAGGTGCCGGAATCCGGTGAAAAAAATTGAGGTAACATCTTAGTTTCTATTATTTAAATCGGTTTTTTTACTGTATATATGGATTCAGCACCCTAAAAAACCCTTACGGCACTTCAATTGTGCAAGGTTACCCATGAAACTTCTATTTTCAATAAATTCCTGCAGGAATTTAGAGAAATTAGACCAGAAAAAACTACCGTAAAAGCCTTCAAAAAGTCACACTATAGACTACTCGATAATCTCATGGATTGTTCATTGGCTAGCACTATGCATATGAGTGCAGCATGTGCATAAACAGAAATAGATAACTAATAGAAGAAAAGGAGAAAATTCATGTTTACACGAAGTTAAGTGCATTAAGTGGTGGACAAAATGCATGCTACTATTGATAAGGCAGAGTTACAAGCATTGGTGCGAAGACTGAATCATGTTCTCAAACTCATCGATTCTCTTGGGGATGACTCAAACAGGGTGAAGCATAGTCGAGTGTACATGAAAAAATGGAAATGCAAGTAATTGTAAAATTGGAATAATTTTGTTTTTTTCCGAAGTTTACTCTTGTCAAAAAATTTGAAAAGCGCCTAAAAGAAAGGGAAAGGGAAAGTGTATTTGTGAAAACACCTCATTCTTATGAAAAATTGGTTGATATAAGGTGATATAAGATGAGATAAAGGCTGTGATAATATTTTAGAGTTGACCTTCATCACAAGATTCATTGGAGCTGTAGCATTGAGAAATGATTAGTAAAGGATGGAAAGCTTTTTTGGTCTTCAATAATTATAAATAAGTGTTACATAGTAGCTTAGTCCCTACCACCTGAGCTATAAATTATGTCTTAGAAAGTTTGCATATAAGATGGTTGTGACCAAACTAACTTAGAATCATTTCATGGATCAAGAATAATTTGGGAGGGAAAGTGAGCTTGAGCTGTAAATGGTAGAAATTTGGTATTGTTAGGGGAAATGGATATTAGAGGAAGACTGGAATTTTTCCACTTGAGTTTTAAATTATTTCCTCAGTAAAATTGCATATAAGATGGTTGTATCTAAATTAACATAAAATTATTTAATAGGTACGCAAGCTTGAGTTGTAAGTTGTAGGAATTTTGCACAGTTAGGGGAAATAGATATCATAAAATAATTCAAATATGAAATGGGTACATTTTGAATTTTTGTGGAGGTACATGATCAAATTATATGCAGGTAGAATGTAAAAGGCTAGAATATTTTGATCAAGTGAGTTAAATATTGAAAATTGGTCAAAAATGACTATGAGAGGAGAAAGAAATATGCACCAAACATATGTGGAAGGAAACAATATCAACATCAAATGTACACTTCACAGCCTTTTTCCACTATTTTCATAATAGATTTGTTGTCTAAAGCATAAAAATCCTTTTTCATTTATTTATGGGCTCCTTCCTCATCAAATACATAGCCAAGTCTCACAGAATATCATGTTGAATAAATGAAAGCCTGTGAATGATGCCATAAGAGTTAACCATGGTATCTATTAATAATGAATTAAATTTGTTATGTTAGCTAAAATAACTATTTAATCAATGCTCGACAAAAGATCCACTTCTCTCCTATCAAATTATGTAAAGTTTCTATGTCATTGACTAGCTTTATTGATATATCTATTTCATAGATCTCCTTTAAACTAGTTCATCTAATGGAAAATTTTGAATTTGTCATTTTTGAAAAAAAACTTTGAATATAAACCTCTTCTATCACAAACCAGTCCAAATTCCCCAAAGTAGTTCATCCAATGGTAAATTTTGAATTTTTCATTTCCAAAGAAAAAAACTTTGAATATAAACCTCCTCTATCACAAACCAGACCAAATGCCCAAAACAAGTTAAGCAAGGACAAGAAAAGGCAAATCCAATCACCTTAAGAGTGAGTTGTAAAAGACTATAAGGTTTTGATCAAGGGAGATAGTTCAATATTGAAAAAAACACATTTTTTATTAAATATTTGCTATTGGAACTTGAAAGAGCATCTTTGAATATTAAGAGGAAATCTATGTTGGAAAGGTTATAGAATATGTAAATTTGGCATAATGTAAGTGATTTCTCTTTATATTCTAAATTTTAATGACATTTTGTTTACTAATTTTTCTATTCAATGATCTTATATATCTTACAATTTAATTTATGGCTTATGACATTTCCTTTGCAACATTTGGTGCACTTGCTAGTTTAATATTTTAAGAAATATTTGAAAGTTAAAATATTCAATTATTCTTTAATAAGAGGAGGGGAATGTGAAATTCATTCAATTCTTAGTAGAAAATTGACATTTGTCATTTTAAAAAATTGATGTGTATCTAAAATTATATTAATAAGTAAAAAAACATTTTAATATGGACAATGCAAGTCATCAATAAAATATTTCAATGCTCTCTCTCTCTCTCTCTCTCTCTCTCTCTCTCTCTCTCTCTCTATATATATATATATATATATATCAAATACTCTCATTATTTTACATTATGGTTTTTTTTTAGATATATTTTTTTATTTTTCTCAAATCTAGCAAATATTTGTTGGAATTTTAAGTTTTACCTATATTGTATATATACATCCAAGTGTTATATATATATATATATATATATATATATATATATATATATATATATATATATATATATATATATATATATATATATATGTGAAACTACTATGTATCAGACCCTGACAACAACGGAGTTATCGAGTACCCAAGGGTACATACTCTAATGTAATACATTTTCCAAGTTTTACTCTAAAATAGGTTTACACATCAAGATTTGATCCTTATTAAATTAGTTCTTTTCATCCATGATTTAAGATGGATCTATCTTTGATGAAGTGAAAAATCTCAACTATTTTGTGTTGTTGTCAATGCCTATATTTACACTTCCTTTTTGAACTTATCTCTATGATTATGGGCATTTTCATTTCAACATGATTGGAACATTTTAGAAGAAAATTATCATGAAAAAAGGATTTATGGAGCTAACCTCATAGGTCTATACAAATTGTTGGGAAAAATACTAAGAGAGAGGGGTGAATCAATATTTAAATGATCCAGGTGGCTCCATACACCCTCAGGAGACCAAGAGGGCTCAAGAATGGTCAATATTCAAAGTGGTTGGATTTCTCTCGAACTAGGATCAGATTGAAGTGCTCGTCGCCCTGATTCCAATGGTGTAATAAAATCTCCAATTCGAGCTCATATGGAGAAGTTAGAGCAAGTCAAATTTGCGGTCAAAGCTGGGCAGTGGGCTAGGTTTAAATATCCCACAATTACACCGTCAACCGGTAGGAAACCCAGCACCCGAGAGCAAGCGAAATCGTGGCCTCTTTAAATTTCCCTAGAATATTTATTTTGGAAAATTTCAAAAATAACCAATTCCTTTTAAAAATAAAAATAAATAAAAAATAAATGAGGTGGAAAGCCACCAACCCCGCCACCCCATAACTATAATACATATTATAAATGGTTGGGGGGTGGGTTGTCCACCCTACTGCCCCGGAACTTCCACAACGGAACCATATATCATAATGGTGCACCGCCCACATCATCACATTACCACCAAAGACAACATAGAGAACGGGACCGGCGGGGCTCGAACCCGCCCGGCCCACTTAGCCAGCCCCCGAGCGAGCGGTCCCAAAACAAAACGTTACCAACCATATACGCGGAGATGGGATGCGTTTGGTTTGGGCTGTGTGGAGCAAACCCACCCATCGCTCACATAATATTATAACAAACGTCCAAAATGGGAGGGGCGAGAGTTGATCCCTCGACCCCTCCTCAACCATATTCTATTTTAACCAATGCGTCGGTGGAGGTACTTTGTATACTCCACCCATAAATTTATATAAACTCTCATTTTCATAGTGTGCCCAAGCAGAGCTAGGAGAAGGAGCGGAACCACGAGCGGGCCAAAGGGGTGGAACCATGCCTAGGGAATATTGAGGAGCATCAAAAATATTCCCTGGGTGCAGAACTTGCCAGTGTCAGTTTTGGACAAATTTTATGTTGATTTTACACCTCTCGGTGACAGGAAATCAACAGTGATGTCCGTTTTTGCATTAGAGCTCTCCATTTTTTAGCCATTTTCCATATTGGAGGTATAAGGGTGCTTTTATGTAATTTTACGTGTACTGCTTCTTCTTCTTTCCACTTAATGAATGAAGGCCTCCCCACTGTTGAGCAGGGCCCGAAGATGTAGGCTAAATTGGACGAACTCCGTAATCAATTCATTGTGTCATCTTTTCATGCTTTTTTGTTCCTCTTCTCTTTGCTTATGTGAATTTTAAATTTTTTATGGTTGACATGCTTCGTTATATGTAATTCTTAATGCATCGTTAAGAAAAATATTTTGGATCAAATGGTATCAAAGAGGTCTTTATCGATGTGAATTACATGAGTATATGCTAACCAGAAACAAGTTGCAAAGAAGTGAAGGAAATCTTAAGTCTTTTGATCCCGAAGCAGGACATGCACCACAAAGAAGAAACATGGCAGATGTTGAAGCTCATTGGAAAGAAGAGTGGAATTACCGCAAGGCATTCTACAACATGGTAGAGAAAGTAGATAAAATGTTTCCAAAGTATGAAAAGACCGTCAAGCCCGAGAAGAAATATGTAGATGACCACGGATCAGTAAACCATGGAGATGGTGGAGAAGATCCCCCTCTCTCTCTATCTTCTAGTGATAGTTCCTCCTCTTCTTCTCATCATTCTCGCAAACGTCATAGGCATACATCTAAGAAACCTTTCCTTAAACTAGATGTAAAGTTTGACGTGCCTATGTATACAGGAGAATATAATGCGGAAAATATCAACAATTGGATTAGACAGATTGAGGTCTATTGTCGAATTCAAGAGATCAAGAAAGACGAGGCAAAGATCCAGTTGGCATCCCTTTGACTGGGTGGCACCGCTCTCGTTTGGTGGGAGATAAAATTGCAAGGCATCAAAAATTTGGGTAACCTTCTCTCCTCATGGTCAAATTTTATTTTTGCTTTGAAAAATTAGCTTTACCCAATGGGCTATAAGAAAGTTGAATTAATGGAATGGCAACACCTAAACTGAGGCAAAGGAAAAAATGTGCAAAAAATCACTCAAGAATTTAGAAAACAAGCATTGAACTTAAACATTTCATTAGATTCACCGAAGATATTAACTATATATATCGGTTCTTTACATGGTTACATAAGACATTAATTATTATTGTTTGAGCCTACTACCATCGATGAGGCTAGTGTGAAGTCCATGCATCTTGAAAGCAGGGAGACGCATGAAAAAAATGACCACCCAAAAAAGAACTGCAACAACAAAGAGAAGAGGAGAAAAGCCCTCTTGTACCCATTGTGAGAAAGAGAGACACAACGAAGAGAACTGTTGGAAACTGCACCCTGAGCTAAGACCTAAGAGAAATGACAGAAAGGAGAGGCAGAAGAGATCTGCCACCATGCAAAAAGTTTGAATCAAAGGAGGACGAGAAGGTTGCAACCGCAGGAGTTGCACGAGGTAGACCAATTGACTTGCGATCATATTTTGGTGACAAAAGGAGCATTACATCTCTTGGAATCACAACAGATGGACCCATCGATTTGGGTTCAGCTTCAGGCAATGAAACAAAAATTTTAATAAATAATGTACCAAAAACGAAAAGGTCGCCCAATGCAGCATGGCTCCAGGAACTTGAGGAGATCAACCAAAGCATTCAAGAAGAGAATACTGAGCTAAGGAGACTCCTACATGAAGCAAAAAAGGAGAAACATATATTTCTACGCCAGTTGCAAGCTAAGCACGAGGCCTTGGAAAAGTTACAGCATAACCCCCTTGAGGTAAAAAGTGATTCTTCGATTTCATATACTTTTCATGATGATGATTTTGCTACTTTTGAAAAACATACTACAGGTATCAGATCCAGATTGTTAAAGAAAATGGGGTATCAAGGAAAGGGCCTAGGCATTAATTACTAGGGAATCATAAAAGCCATCAAAGTAGAGGAATTACCCCGTCATGTAGGACTTCGGTATGTCAAGAAGGAGATTGGGGAATGCTCCAAAACAGCCAGCGACTCAGCAACGAGATATGATGAGAGTGCCTCATCGCATTCCAGCGACAGTGAGGGATCCATGAACACTTATCAGAGGCACATCGGGAGGAATCGTTCCAAGATGATTCAAAAAGTTTGGAAGAGGACGAATCATTGCCACAAGGATGAACACTGTAAATTTTCATGTCAAACACTTCATGCCCAAAAACATCCCTTGAAGAATCCAGTCATCAAAGATATTCCACAAGAAAATACACAACAGGGAGATGACCCATTTACGTTATTAAGTAAAAGATGGTTTTTTTAGAGGTATTAGTTTGTTATGGCCATAGTTTGTAAATCATGCATTGTGAAGAAATGTAAAATTGATGATGTCTTCCATCACTTTGAAATGCAACCATGATATTTTTGGTCTTTCCTTATGAGTAGATAAAGTATTGGTTTCTATTATGTAATCCTTGACCAAAGAGTGTGTTATAAACTCTTGGAAAGTGTGGGGTTTATTGAGTCATGTATGGTTTGTATATGATTGCAAAGGATGCACCAGATTTGCATGCAGGTGATTGAAAGTATGGTTTGGCGAGGACACAAGCAGTGTGTTGGATATGTTATTGCTTTTGGTGGTCCAGCAACTCCTTCGTGGGGAGGATTGATCCAGGTGGCTCCAGACACCCTCGGGAGATCAAGAGGGCTCAGAAATGATCAATATTAAAAGTGGTTGGTTTTCTCTTGAACTAGTTTCAGATTGAAGTGTTCATCACCCTGATTCCAACGGTGCAAACAGATCTCCAATTTGAGCTCGTATGGAGAAGTTAGAGCAATTCAAAGTTACTGTCAAAGTTAGGTAGTGGGCTAGGTTTAAATATCCCATAATTTCACCATCAACCAGCAGGAAACCTAGCACCTGAGAGCGGGCGAAATTGTGCCCTATTTAAATTTCCCAATATCCCTTATTTTGGAAAAATTCGAAAATAACCAATTCGTTATAAAAATAAATAAATAAATAAAATAAAAAATTAGGTGGCGGGCCACCAACCCTGCCACCTCATAACTATAATACATATTATAAATGGTTGGGGAGCGGGTTGCCAATCGCGACGCCCCAGAACTTTTGCAACGGAACCATATATCACAATTTTTCACTGCCCACAACATCGCATTACCACCATAGGCGACATAGAGAATGGGACCAGCGAGGCTCGAACCCGCCCAACCCACGTGGCCGGCCCCCGAGCGGGCGGTCCCAAAACAAACATTACCAACCATATAAGTGGAGATGGGATGTGGTTGGTTCAGGCCGTGTGGAGCAAACCCGCCCACATAACATTATAAAAAACGTCCAAAATTGGAGGGGCGAGATTTGATCCCCGACCCCTCCTCAACCAAATTCAATTTTAACCAATGCGTCGACAGAGGTACTTTGTACACTCCGCCTAGAAATGTATATAAACTCTCATTTTCACAGTGCGCCCAGGTAGATCTAGGAGCAGGAGCAGAACCACGAGTGGGCTAGAGGGGTCGAACCATGCCGAGGGAATATTGAGGAGCATCAACAAGATTCCCTAGCCCAATGCAGAACTTTCCAGTGTCAATTTTGGACAAATTTTATGTTGATTTTACACCTCTCGACGACAGGAACTCAATGGTGTTGTCCATTTCTGCATTATAACTCTCCATTTTTTGGTCATTTTCCAAATTGGAGATATAAGGATGTTTTAAAAAAAAATTATGTGTAATTCTTCTTCTTCTTGCCACTTAATGAATGAAGGCCTCCCCACTTTTGAGCAGGGCCCGGAGACGTAGTCCAAATTGGATGAACTTCGTAATCAATTCCTTGTGTCGTATTTTCATTTTTTTGTTTTCCTCTTCTCTTTGCTTACGTGCATTTTAAATTTTTTATGGTTGACATGCTTCGTTACATTTAATTCTTGATGCATCGTTAAGAAAAAGATCTTGGATCATTAAAAAACTCACAATAACATTTAATTTTTCTTTTCTGAATTACGTTGTGACTTTACTAAATCCAACTAGCATATGTACACGACTGTAATAACGGAAAATAGCGCATGCCCAATAAACTTTATAATTCAACTAATTCTTTATTTGTTTAACTTAACCCAAAATATTAAAGATTCATCAGACATTCGATAATCAGTAAAGATATGCATAAAGAACATAATAAATCATCACACATAAGAAACACACATGAACACCATCATTTAAGGTGGAAACTCAATGTGGGATAAAACCACTATTTTTCTTGTCTCAGTCTTCAATTTTATTATTTAAAAAAACATCTTACATTTTTGTATTGGTGTAGACTCATGCCAATACGCAAGAACTCACCTGTTGAAGGGTAAAACCTTCACTCATTCTCCAGCTTGTATTGGAAGGGATCTTCAACCCCCTGATCTCGTTTACCAGCACCCACTAGAAGGGAGCTTCAACCCCCTAATCTAATTACCAACTACTATTGACAAGAAGTTTCAAATTTCTCACTGAAGGCTCCAACCCTTAGCACCATCTGTGGACCACGTTTCATAAATTTTCACAATGGATCCACCTGCTTCAATACATCACAACTTGAAGACCATTGTCCATCAAATATTTCATTTTGAACCCTTTAACGTCATATAAAAACTGAAACATATTATTGTACCCAAAACATTAATTCAATTCTTGAAAACAACCACTGAACCACTCAAATAATGAACCAACCACTGAAACAAATAGTCACTTAACCAATTACCTACTTAATTCATACAGAACAGTGAGATCAATGTAACCAAAATATCAAAACTGAACCCAAAATATTGCATCGACATACTAAAT
This sequence comes from Pinus albicaulis, assembly GCA_034641835.2. Classification (NCBI taxonomy): domain Eukaryota; kingdom Viridiplantae; phylum Streptophyta; class Pinopsida; order Pinales; family Pinaceae; genus Pinus; species Pinus albicaulis. The sequence goes on from CM076576.1 coordinate 409,066,625, forward strand.
CAACTGCAACCCTGATCATTCATAAAACAAAATGTATACGCTACTTCAATTAAGACAACCCACGTGTATATGTGCTTTTCTATAGAGAAACCTGTGTATAGATATCAATATACTCAATTATGAAAACTAATACTCTGAATCAGTCACAGAATTTGGACAGAGACATTCTGAAATATTTTGTTAGCTTACAGATCTCTGAACCCTCATATAGTTAGCAACATCAAGATTCTTTTCAACTAATCAACATGAAACTAATTTCAACTTCATTATTCAAACAATTCTACTTAAGACATTTTCACTCAACCCATATCAACATGAAGACATCATTGACAGACATCAAAGATACAGCAACACTGATCAGATTGATCAGTTATTTATCAGCAGAAAACCCTTCCTTTATGTATGTGACTTTAATAAAACCAACCTGCGTGTATACACAACTTTACCGAGGCCAACCTTTGTATATATCTGCAAATTTTTACCTAAAATTGTGCAACTCTTCAGAACTTAAATCTTAAATCGAGTCAATCCATGAACTTAACATACAATGGAAATTCATTTCAGGTCTCATGATCATGATCCATCATTGTATTCATCGGTGCATTATTATTTCAAAGCAACTTGTCAACTATAGCCCTTACCATACAAATATACTTCAGATTGAAGTATTTATCAAAAACCCTTATTCATGCACACTCTGATATTCACCTCCTTATATAGTTAGATCCTTAGCCAATACCATGAGCTAAAACTACACTAGTGTTGGTGGTAATCTTGGACGAGATCAAATAATCGTTACTGCGCTCAATATTGTGGGCTAATACCATGGTAAAGATCTTGGTATTAATAAATTAGTGCACCAGCATGTACACGACTTGGCCTTGACGAACCCATGTATAGATCTTTAAATATCCACCTTCATCAAACTTTTGTATTTGACTTGCAAACCTCTTTCCCATCATTCTGTTATCATATTCCGTCGCTCTTTCACCTTTGAGTTGATTTGTGAACTCATCTGGTTACCATATACTTGTTCTATTACAAGTGAGTTGTCATCAAGGATAACACATGCATCATAATGCCAACAATCTCCCCCTTTGGACTTGATGGAAACCATGTTGGTGTTTCATCACCTTAACCTGAAGATAATTGAAATATACCACATTCAAACACCAACCTTGAAAAATACCACATTCAGACACCAAGCTAGTCTCCCACATTGACATCAAGGGAAAAGGATGGAACAATGCTCCCCCTGAGCATATGCAGATGTTTTAGATGTCTTTAAAATACATGACTCTATGGTGCAGCTAAAAAATACCTTACATCAACCACCCAACCAAGTGGGGTTACATACGAGTAAATTACGAACATGGGATTACATATATGACTCAATTACCCAACCAAGTGGGTTTACATAGTATCATTGAATAATTACATCATAGGACTCCATATGACATTTACATTAAATGTCATGTAAAACCAACCAAAAGGACCTTAACAGTGAGGGTTCATCATGATAGAGAATAATGCAAAAAAGTGGCACCCATGATAGCAACATCACCATCATGTAAACATAGAGATGATCTCCATATATGCAAATGCATCATCCATTCGAACATCTTCAGCAGTTCCTTAAACATAATTCCAACAATGCATTAGCAAGGCTAAAACTCCCCCCGAACCTGTGTTATCTTCTTTCTGATTGGATCATCAATTCATGCATCAGAGTATATCTTCATTAATCAAAAAAAGTCTAAATGACAAATTGAACCAACTTCTAGTGCTCAAAACCAGTTATAAGAAACATCTGCAAATTGTAATCAACTTTTTAACAGTAAATAACAAACAAAATCATATCATAGACTGTTCTTGATTTGGACCCAAGTTTTCTAATCAAATAAGTATATGCACTTGTCTGAATTGAAAATCACGTATATACATGACTATACTTCATGAAACCCACGTACAGAAAGAAAACTTTTGAATTTTCACCTATAGAATGAGAAGACTTTATTAACAACAAAATGAGACACAGACAACTCCCAGTTTCTGTCTTAGATATTCAAATTCTTCTCTTGGAGGAGGTTTAGTAAATATATTAGCAACTTGTTCTTTGGAGGGAACATACTCCAATTTCACCTTTTTTTCAAGCATTTGTTCTCGTAGAAAATGATACTTAATAGGAATGTGCTTAGTATTGGAGTGCATAACGGGATTTTTTGAAATACTAATGGCACTTGTATTATCACATAGGATGGAGATGGTTGGAGAACATTTGATTTGAATACCTTGTAATTTTTTCATCATCCAAAGGAGTTGTGTGCGACAAGATGCAACGGCCCAATATTCTACTTCTGTTGTAGATAAGGCAATAGAACTTTGTTTCTTGTTGAATCAAGATACCAATTGGGGCCCCATGAAAAATGCACCTCCATTAGTGCTTTTAGGGTCATCAACATTTCTAGCCCAGTACGCATCTATGTATGCATGAAGGGTAAGGTCTACATATTTAGGATACCATAAGCCAAAGTCTTATGTTCCTTGGATATATTTGAATATTATCTTAACTACCCGAAGATGTGTTTCCTTTGGATTTTCTTGGAAACGCCCAACGATCCCAACTGCATGCATGATATCTGGTCTAGTACATGTTAGCTAAAGCAAACTTCCAATCATAGACATGTATTCTGGTTGGTTTAATGTGGTAAATTCATCATGTAAACTGAGGCTACATCCTGTCATCATTGTAGTGCATACTGGTTTGCAGTCTTCCATCCCATACTTCTTCAGAATCTGTTTGAGATATTTTTTTTGTGAGAGAAAGATGACATCCTTTTCTTGTTTCACTTGTAAACCAAGAAAATATGTTAGTTCCCCAAGTAAATACATTTAAAATTATTTTTGCATGACAAAAGAAAAATTTTGACTAATGGATTCATCATTACTCCCAAATATGTTATCATCAACATAGACAACAATAATTAGCAGTTTATCATTCTCATTTTTTATGTACAGGTTGTTGTCTATGGATCCTTTTGTGAAACCTTGTTGTTGAAGATACTTGTTAAGACGATAATACCATGCACGTGGGGCTTGTTTTAGTCGATATAAAGCCTTTTTGAGTTTTCATACAAGGTTTTCATCATTCCCCAAAATGAATCCTTCTGGTTGTTCAATATATACTTCTTCTTCTAGATATCCATTAAGGAATGAAGATTTTACATCCATTTGATAAACTTTGAAATGGTGAAAACTTGAAAATGTAATAAACATTCTTATGGCTTCAGGTTTGGCTACGGATGCAAATGTTTCTTCAAATTCTATACCTTCTTGTTGAGCATAACCTTTACAAACAAATCTAGCTTTGTTTCTAATGACTTCTCCATTTTCATTCAAATTATTTTTGAATATCCATTTTGTCCCAATAACATTTTTTTCATGAGGCCTTGGAACCAATTTCCATGTATTATTATTTTCAATTTGATCAAGCTCTTCATCCATGGCCTTAACCCAACATTCATATTTACTAGCTCGATTTACATTTTGTGGTTAAATGGTGCATAATAAATCTAGATAACTAGAACCTACAAGAGATATTCTTGTTTGTACCCCAAATCCCTTTTCTCCTAGAATTTGAGTTTCTGGATGATTCTTTTGGACATACCTGGATGGAGTCTTTTCTTTCTCAGTTGTGTCTTCTTTTGTTGCTTTGTTGTTTTCTTCTTCTATATCATTTCGATTTGATGTGGGAAAGAATTCATTATCATCATCCTCTTTTGTTGTTGTTACCTTTTTGGGATCTACGTATGATTCATCAATAACAACATAAATACATTCAAAAAATTTATGAAGTCTCTTATTGTAACATTTATATCCTTTTCTTTTGATGAGTAACCAAGAATAATTCCTTCATATGTCGTAGCTTCAAAATTACCAAGTTTTTTTTCATTGGTTTTTATGAAACATTTACTTCCACAAACTCTAAAATGCTTTACCATAGGAGGCTTACCATACCAAAGTTCATAAGGAGTTTTATCATTGTTTACATGAACATGAGCCTTGTTGAGAATATATATTGTTGTATGTGTTTCTTCACCCCAGAAGGTGTCAGGAGTTATAGATTCATCAAGCATATCACGAGCCATTTGTTGAACTGTTATGTTCATTCTTTCTACCACACCATTTTGTTGAGGAGTTCTGGCTACAGAGAATTGTCTTTTTATGCCATGTTGTTCACAAAAGTCAAGAAATTCATCTAAAATGTATTCTCCTCCTCGGTCAAATTTGAGACATTTTATTTTTATATCTAACTCATTTTCAACTAATTCTTTGAAAACTTTGAATTTATCAAATGCTTCATCTTTGTGTTTCAATAAACCGATACAACACATTCTATAAAATTCATCAATAAATAAGATATAGTATTGTTCCCCTTGAGGTGAATTTTTCCTTACCAGCCCACATAAATTAGTATGTATAATTTCAAGAGGCTTATTTGATGATCCTTCTTTGGCATTGAATTGAACCCTGGTTTTCTTACCGAATTGACATGACTTGCATATGGTACTTTCTCGCAGGGTGATGTTGGGCAGATCGCGAACAACTTTGAGCTTGCTTGATTTGTGTAGTTGAGAGAATCTTAGATGTAACAACCTTCCATGCCATAAGAATTTTTCCTATGCTTTGCCTAAGTATCATTGTTCTTGGCCACCTTTCAATATATACAGATTACTTGGAGTTCTTGTTCCCTTTATTATGGTCTTGCCTATGTCAAGTTCACGAACCACACATTCTTTTTATCTAAGGACAACCTCATTTCCTTTATCACACATTTGGCTAACACTTAACAAGTTATGATTTAATCCATCAACATACATAACATTACCAACTTTAACCTTTTCTTTTAGAAAAACAGTCATTTACCCTTAATGATGACACATGATCATTTCCAAAAGTAACATTCTTGTCTTTCTCTAATGCATTGTATGAGATTAGTTTATCTTTATCACCTGTCATGTGTTTTGAGCATCCGATGTCAATGTACCATTGACTTTCTTGTCCTTTTGCAAACAATGATATGCCACAACTTTCTGATTCTAAGTCCTTCCTTTTCCATACCTTAGAATTTGTTGATATTTTCTCCTTATGTGATGTTGGTTGTAATTTTCTCCAACATTCAAATTCCTCATGTCTAAATTTATTGCAAAATGAGCATTCAATTTAATCTTTAAGAGGTGAGAAATTTTTGTAGGTGTTATTCTTGATTCCTATCTTATTCCTTTGTTTACTTACTTATCTAATCATGATGGTATTGTATGCAACACATTGAGAAGCTGCTGTGACCATAATTATGACATGAGAAACATTTTCCACTGAAGTAGAAATTTATAAGATCGTAGGATCTTCTAGTGTTGTTTACCTTTTGACTGATGCTTATGTTATTGCTCATCCTTGGATTAGAGTGGACATGATTTACCTGTGAATTATATTTATTCTTATGTTGAAGGTTGAAGCCTTGATGACTGGCTTTTGTTGCATTTAGATAGCTTTCGGTTATGGCTGAGGATTTTTCTATCTTTTATGTTTCTCCATTGTATCCAAGGCTTGTCTTCATAAGAGGAGAGCGTTGAAACTTGATAATTTATTCTAAGGTTTCAGATCCTTTGGAAAATCTAATATTTAGTGTTTTCATTTTCTCAAGTTCCTTTCTTAGACTTACAATTTCACATTCTAACTTCTCATTATGATTCTCCTTTTCTATGAGTTGATTCTTTAAGGTATCTATGGAATTTTTTTTTCTTCTAAGAATATTTTAAGTTGAGTAATTTCTTCAAAAACATATTTTCCTCTAAATCATCCACAAATTTATCATCAGACTCATTAGTGTTTCTTTTAATGGCCATGAGTAGTTTAAGATCTTGATCAGATTCTCCTTCTTCACTATTTTACAAACCATCACTATCTTCATGTGTATAATAACTTTTAATGTTGTTAAATCGTTTCCTATTCCATTTTGAAATTTCCTTCCCCTTGTCAAGTTTTTCTTTATAAGGGCACTTAGCAGCATAATGACCAACTCTACCACAAGAAAATCACTTAAAAGGAAGCTTACCTCTAAACCTTCTAGTGCCAAGTTGAAGCTTCTTTACAAAGTTCACATCATCTTCTTCGGATATATAACATGATTCCTTGTGTTCTCCCTTTTCCTTTCCTCTTGTAGTTGCTTTAAATTTGGTTTCTCTGATTTCTAAGGGACCTCCTTTTATCCTTTCAAAAGCAGTCATGATTCAGTGAAGTTGAACAACAGTAAGAGTCTACAAATCCTGTTTATCTTCAATGGACGATACTTTTGACTCAAATTTAGGAGTTAGATATATTAATATTTTCTCTAATAAAGTTGGGTCTTTCATTTCTTCACCCAAATTTCTTATGTGGTTTACAATCTCATCTATATGTAGAAAGAAGCTTGCAACGCTTTCATCATTATGCATTTTGAGAGTTTCATATTGAATTCTAAGAGTTTGGAGTTTAACACTTTTTACCTTGTTATCTCCTTCATAGCTTTGGATGATTTTGTCCCATATCTTATTTGTTTAATTTAAGTACATAACTTTGAAAAAATATGATTATGTCAGGCTTCTTAATAAGGCATTGACAACTTTTGCATTAATTTCATATTTCTTCTTTTCTTTTGCATCTGTGGGAATTGTGGTTGGATACTGGTAACCTCCTTCAACAATTGACCATACATCTGCTCCAAGAGACTGTAGATAGGATCTTATTCTTGTCTTCCAGAAAATTGAATTGCTTCTGTTGAAGTTTGGTGGTCTGATAGATGTTGTTCCATATTGATAGATCTTCCTTCAAGTGATCAAGCTTCTTCTGAAGGACCTCATTTGATACCGATTGTTGGGAAAAATACTTAGAGGAGGGGTGAATCAGTATTTAAAAAACTCATAATGACATTTACTTTTTCTTTTCTGAATTATGTACACGAATTTACTAAAGACAACTAGTGTATGTACATGACTATAATAAAATAAGCTAGTGTATGCTCAGTAAACTTTATAATTCAGTTAATTATTTATCTGTTTAACTTAACCCAGAATATCAGAGATTAATCGAGCATTTGATAATCAGTAAACATGTGCATAAAGAAAAAAATAAATCATCACTCATAAGCAACACATATGAACACCGGGATTTAAGGTGGAAACCCAATGTGGGAGAAAACCACCATTGTTGTCATCTTAGTCTCCAATTTTATTATTATCAAAAACTTCTTACATTCTTGTACTGGTGAAGACTCATTCCAGTACACAGGAACCCACCTGTTGAAGGCTACAACCTTCACTCATTCTCCAACTCCTTTTGGAAGGGAGATCCAAGCCCTTGATCTCATTTACTAGAACCCACTAGAAGGCAGCTTCAACCCCCTAATCTTATTACCAGCTACTACTGGCATGAAGCTTCAACTTCCTCACTGAAGGCTCCAACCCTCAGTACCATCCGTGAACCATGTTTCATAAATTTTCACACTGGATCCACCTACTTCAATACATCACAACTTGTAGACCATTTTCCATCAAATAATTCATGCTAAACCCTTTAACACCATATAAAAACTGAAACATATTACTATACCCAAAACAATTATTCATTTTCTGAAAACAACCACTGAACCAATTAATCACTGAACCACTCAAATACTGAACCAACCACTGAAGCAAACAGTCACTTAACCAATCACCAACTCAATTCATACAGAACAGTGAGATCCTTGTAACCAAAATATCATAACTGAACCCAGAATACTGCATCAACGTAATGAATCAACTTCAACCCTGATCATTCATAAAAAAAAATGTATACACTACTCATGGGGGCGTCACTGACAAAGCAATATTATATCATGTGCGTTCATATTGGGGTAATTTTTTTTTTAAAAACCCAAAACATTATATTGGACATATAACTATGGGTTAGAGGGTTTTTTTATTACAGATGGAATATAAATATTTTAGGGTATTTTTTATTTAATTATTTGGCCAAATGGGCTTGTTTTGCGGGTATGGAAAAATAAAAAGAGCGCGTCCAAGTTTTTGATTCAGTAGAGGCGGACCATTGCCATTCAATTCAGCAGAGGCGGACCATTGTCATTCGATCGATTCAGTAGAGGCGGACGGGCATTGCAAACATCAGAGGCGGACATGGACCATTGTTGACAGTAGAGGCAGACGAACTACAAGTAGCTGTGGTCATTGACTGTGTAGGGTTTAGACACGGTTTAGATAGGCAGCAGATGAATTTTAGATTTTGCAAAGGATGGGGTGAAGGGAATTGCTAAATGATGGAGAAGCAACCAAGATAGCAGAATGTGGGGAATAGGAGGTGGACGGGCACCATTGCACACAGCAGAGGCAGACCAAGGCAGACGAGCACCAAGTACTGTCTGTCAAATAAAACATTTAGCTATTTGAGTCTCTCAAAACCAAGGCACCAACTGTCAAATAACTATTGAAGCTTTGAATTTGTGCCAAATCCAATAGCATATGTCATATAATTAATTAGAAGTTTGAATTTTTGCCCCAACTAGGTAAGAATGAGCAATGAATTTAATGAAATTTGTTGAATTGCATCAGTTGTTGTATAACTATTAGAGGTTTCAATTTCTAATATCATGTTCATATAATTATCTAAAAGTTTGGATTACTACCCAAACTAGATAAGAATGAGCAAAAATTTAATGAAATTTGTTGACTCTTCATTAAATCCAATCCAATCCATTGTTCGGAGGTAGATGAAGAATACTAACACCTTCATTAGAGGAAATATGAAATGCACTTAACCTACATGTGGACAAATAGGAAAAGAATAGTTTTGTTGGGAGAACATGGAGGTTACAGTTTATGTGTTATGGGATTAATTTGATCTCTATTGAGGATTAACATATATGAGATTAATATAAATTAATGCTAGTTATATATAGTATATTTATATAGTATTGGAGCTGTTTACGGAGGAGGCGGAGGAATTATTGGACGGTTAAAAGTGGTCGGAATCCGGGCAATTTTTTTTAAGAAATCTTGCAGTAGCAGTGTTTGAATCATGTTTTTGGTGGTGGAAATGGATTCAGCACCATCAAAATCCTTTAGGACACTTAAAATATTGAAGTTTAATAGCTATAACCTCGATTTACAAAAATCACTACCATATTTTCTTAAAATCTTATCGGAATTTCCATGATTTTCAAGGCAAAAATGCAGTCTAGTTAGACTACCAGTATAGTATCATGTGTCAACTTTATGTTGAACATGGAAGATATTACACAGTAATAAATTTTTTTGATTTTAAACATTATTAGACTTTGTTATTCATTACTTTCACTTTTTTAATTCCTATTTAGGATTGATTGTCTTTCACATCCTATTTTTTAGGAATTCATTCACACTGATGAATTATATTGTATTCCTATAAATATAAGAAAATGTTGGTCTCATTAATGTGAGAGAGTGGGGGTACTCTCCAATGTGAGCATTGTCTCACCTGTGAGTTGCATCTCACAATTTCAAATGCTTTGTCTTCAATTGGTTTGTCCTGGTATCAAAGATTAGGCGAGAGCTTTTGAGACAATCGTGTTGTGTTGTGCCCAATTGGAGGTGTATATGCACAGTGTAAACTTGTGTGAAGAGAATTGCTAAAGATCCATGGCGTGAAGTTAAAACAATTTGTGTGGAGTGTTGTGAGTGGACCTATCTATGTGTAAAGTTGAAAATTGTGGAGACTAAGCTATTAAAGGAGTTGTGCAAGGTGACAACGTGTAAGATTTTAGCCCAGTTTAAAAATGGTGAGATAAGGCACATTGGAATAAATTGGGGATTAACATAGCCTTGATATAAAGAGTGAAAACCCCTATCATTTTTCCATTTGTGAAATGCACTGTAATATTTTATGTATATATTTGATAAATTGGGGTTGAGTACGGGGAAGGATAGGATGATTCTTGATTTGAGTAAGATAAGTACATATTTATTGGGTCCAAAGGTGTGGCCAAGTACAAGTGGGGTTTTTCTTTGGCATGGAAAGTACATGATTGAGACCTTGAAAATATTCCAAATGATTGTTTGTAAATCCATGGTCACCCCAATGATGCCAATTCTAAGTTGCATGCTGACTTGGACTCAGATATGGTAGATCCTTTGATGTATAGACAATTGATTGGATACTTGATGTAACATCAAGCTTGATGTATTTTTCATAGTGAACACCTTGATCTAGTTTATAGTTGAGCTTAGGCATATTTATAAGATAGTTGCAAAACATGTTCTTTGATATTTTAAGGGTAAAATACAGTATGGTTTGGAATATGCCTTTGTTGGAAGCACATTCTGGACCAATATTTACTTCTCCTTCAGGGGTGGATTCATTGGCATGCTGCCTTATTTGGTTATTGTAGCTGTTCAGTTTGATCCCCATTGGGATTTGGTAGTGCTTGAGATTCTCTGCTCTATATAGTATTTACCCTTTGGAAGATTAGGTGCAGGTTTGATTAGTTTCAGTTGGTCTCTGCAGCAATATAATTTATGGCAAATATATCATTTGTTGTATCAATGGCATCCATCAACCCTTATTCTCAATGCAAGATGGGTTTCAGTCCATCCAAAAGATAAGTGAGTGTGTAGATTAGACAATATATGGCCCATACGTATTTCATATAAGTTGTGGGTATTTTCATGGCTACTAATGATGGTCAAGAGCAGACTTAATGATGGTCTTTTCCATATTTTCCACCATCCCAAAACATTGAAGCATATCTTGTGGAACTTCCAGTTCACTAGGAGCTGTTGGAAACACATTTAGGACCAATATTTACTTCTTTAGCGGTGGATTCATTGGCACACCACCTTATTTGGTAATTATAGCTGTCCAATTTGATCCTCCTTCATTGGGATCTGGAAGTGCTTGAGATTCTCTGCTCTATTTAGTATTTACCCTTCGGAAGATTAGGTGCAGGTTTGATTTTGAAGACAAGGCAAGTTCTTTGTCTACTTTTAGTACCATGTGGTGTTAGACATACATCACAAATTGTTGTCCAAGGGACCAGGATGCTTTATTGATAAAATATGCACAAGCATTAGATGCAATTGCCTATTCAGACTTTATTTCTTCCTTAATAGTCTTATGGGAGAAAATATATCCACTGTTTTATATACCCGTCCACTCCTTGATTTATTTTTTTTTAAATATTTTTATGTAAATATAAGACATACTTAAAAAAAGTGAGTTACATACCTAATAACTCACCTTGGCACTGCCCATTGGGGGCGGCTCAATTGGTGATCGTCATGATATTAAGTATAATGTAAACAGTAAGATTCAAAGTTCAAAATCCCCATGAGTCAAGCCAACAAAAGAAATTAAAAAACTCACCTTGGCACTAAGCTCTAACAATAATGTTTTGAATAAAAAAAACACAACACTCTCCTATAATACAACAATAACGTGCATTATGACATACAACATAGAATGCTCCTCATTATGAGACAAAAGTTAGTTTTCCAAAAAATGTGAAACCAACATAGTCTGTTTGTGAACACCTGGCATGGAAATGCACTCCACAACATCGATCTCATGAAGAAGGTAATCAGTAATACTCTGTGAGTGACTCTTAACAGGCATAAATGTCATTTGATGTTCTATCAATGTGCTCCCAATTGAACCAAAATTCCAATGTATGTCTTCATTGATATAATGTCTTCAGAGAATTAAATACTTTCACAATTGCTTCAAGATTTAGTATTATAGCATAAATCAGAAATGGTCTGATTAAACCAAAATTCCATTGTATGTATTCATTCATATAATGTTTTTGGACAACTAAATAGTTTCACAATTTCTTCAACATACCTTGCATGTGATCATGGCAAGTGGGAAGTTCCATGGATTAATGGCACAAACAACACCTATAGGCTCTCCCAAGCCTTCTTTTATAGGCTTGTCATTTTCTAATGTCATAAGCTTCCCCAAATCTTCCTTGTGTGCCATCAGTACATCATACCATTTTCGAAGAATTTTTTTTTGGACATATCAAAACTTCATTATTCAAACCAAAGGCACATGAAAGTAAGTGGGAGAAACAAAGGAATAGTAGCTTGCCTCCATCTATATTCGCATTGTCTCCAACAAGCCAGCAAGTCTAGGTGTTCTGGCAGGTTTAATTTGGTACTTATCTTGGACTCCATGAGGAAAATTCCTTGACAGGTTTAGTTTGTTCTCATCCCTTCTATCCTTTGTTGGTGATATAATTCCCCTACCATCAGTTGCGTAGATTAGGCCAAATGATAAAAACAATCAAACAACTTTCCTTTTATAGGGAAAAAACACAATACTATGCAGCTTTTTCCCCACTATTAATTGACCTTCAACCAAATATCAATATTTACAATAGACACAACATCATAACTCACATTTCTCCTCCTGCAAATGCAAGAATAACCTCATATGTTGTTTCCCTAAGATCGCCATCGAACAAGCCTACAAAGAGTATATAAAACAAAAATAAGCATCATTAGAAATATCAAGTAACTCTGAAAAGGTGAATGCATATAAAAGACATTTAAAATGGCTAATGGACTGGCTATTAGCATATTCCTATCAGCACAACTAAGATTTGACCCTTACAAAATATTGTTACATGATGGACTTGTCTTATAAAATTACTATCGATGAAGAGAAATCTGCCATTGGCATTGTCAGGTGTCGAGAAGGTTGTACATTTGCTGAAATCCGTGATGAAATTGTGGATAATGGAATTGTTGAATACCCTTTTGATTTTATCCAGGATGGATTAGCTTTAAATCCAAAGCAAGCAAAGAAATGGAAAATTTATACAACACTTTTAGGCATCAAGAGGAAACTAGGCACATTTGATGTGGAAACAAGGGATTCAAATGCAGTGGAAACAATACCAATATTTGAAAACATTAAAGAGAATGTAGAGGAACCTATGCATAAACAACCAAGAGTTGAAAATATGCCTTTGTCAGTGGAAGAAGCCACAATTGTTGATCCTTGTGTATTGCATCTTGGGAAAAAAAATGAAAATTTTAATGGAAGACTTTGTCAATGAGAAACTTACTCTCAAAGTATATTCAGAAAAGGGAGAATCTAAAATAAAGATCCATTGTGAAATTTGTGTCATTGATTATGGACCAGGTGATGTATCCTTGGTAGCGCGAACAATGCGCAACTTCAAAAACCATCATATGAAAACAACGTCCCATCAACAATGCCTTTCAATGCGAAGTGGTAGTGAAATTCCTTCATGTAACAAACTACAACAAATAATGATGGTTTGAGATAGATTTCATATTGATCAAGCAATCAAACTTCTAGATGATTTCAACAAGACACAAGAGCCTAATTTGTTCAAGGTGGTGGAAGCAACACTTGCAGACTATAAGGACATGAAAAAAGTGAGAGTCGAATGTACACGATGCAATAAATGGTTTTGTTTAGTGCCAACAAGTGGTAATATTGTCAGTTCTCTAAATGAACACATGAAATCAAAGAAGCACACTACTACTAATACAAATGAGGCTTCACATCAGGCAACTAGGTTGAGGAGTGGCACAATTGGGAGACCTAAGAAGCCTACCAATAATAAGTCCCAACAAAGTTTGACTAGGTTCTTAGTGCCATCATCACCATCAGTATTACATAGGGGTTCTACAAGTGCAACTCCTTCTACTTCAGGTGTGTTAATTAGTGGTTAATTAATAGTTTAGACTAAACTTGAATATGAATTTTTATATTATTTTATTTATCTTACTTCTAATTTATTTGTTTTTTATTGTGTTGTCATCTTTTTATAGCTCATTTGTCTCCCTTGTTACTACAATTTTGGGGGTATTGGTATCCTTATATTGATAGAAATGGGGAGAGATTGGAAACAAAGGTCCTAATGGATGATCAAAGGGGTGGAAAATTATGGGCCATAGAGAAGCATGCCAAGATCATGCTATGTTATGAGGGTATTGAATGTCCTATTGATGGTACATATAGGCATATTCATTGCTAGAGGGGTTCTGAAATAGGCATCCCTTTTGATTCATTAACATGTAGATTTTGTAAGTTGTTTCTAGAATGTAATGACTTCAGGATGCGATTATATCGTGAATCAAGGTGCACCAATAAAAGAAGTGAACGAGATACAGGAAAAGGTAGAAGATTGGAATATTTGACTCAAAATGAATTGAAGAATGTTGCAAGGGTTATAAATGCTAACCATAGATCAACAATGCGAGCTCTTTGGTGGGAGAAGACAAAGGTTGCTACACTCTCTATTAGAATGAGATATCTAAAGGAAAAGTTGTTTGAATCGACAGAAAGGAAGGATGTCTTTAGGTTTTGTAAGGATGTTTTTGAGGCACATAAGAAAGGAAAATTACAAGGTAAAGATGCAGTTTAGGAATTTTTCAAGGATATATTTCATAACTTGATTCATTAAAAAACAGGGAGAAGGTATAGTACATCCACAAAATCCATTTATGAGATGATCATGTTATGGGGAGGTCCTAGATTACATAACTTTATTAGCTTGAATATGGATGGTCCTTCAATATCTACAACATTAAGGCAAGTTAGAAAGTCATTGACATATATCCCGGGGGAGCACGAACACATTTTTGAGGTAGTTGGAAAAATGTATGCTTCTTATAAAGACAAACATGGTATATATGGACCAGCTCCTGTATGCCTTGCTAAAGATGAAACAATTGTGAAAAAATATGTTAGGTGGGTAGCAAAAAGTGATACACTGGTGTGGTTTTGTGGTTTGAAAGAAGAATATCAATGCCAATCACATTTCTTGGTGACAGCTGGTGAGGGAGATGCAGGCTATGAGATTATAACAAATTCTTTTAAAAATAATGTTATTGGGTACTATGCACGTGTTATTATTGCAAACCCTTTACATGAAAAAATTCCTCATTTGGTTGTGGTTGTTCATCCAACATGCAATAAATTCAATGAAAATTTTGTTTATCAACAATTGGAAAAGGTAGAATTTATGTGGAAGAAACACGTAGAAAACAATTTGGGACCTATTGTTGGTCATTCCTTGGATGGGGATAGCAGAAGAAGACAACTTATATTGAAGGATTATTCTTCAATGTCAGGTCTTCGATATCAAGTTCCTTAGGAAGGGTGGAGGCTAACTGGGTTGTACAATGGTTGCAATGTAACAGGATTGCATGACCAAGATTACATCCACAACAGCAAAAAGCTAGTGAATCCTTTGTTTAGCGGTCGATGAGAATTGGTTTTAGGAAATGAGTACATAAGTTTTGGCCATGTCAGAATGGTTTATCACACTTTTAAAGTGGATGATCACAAGCTTAAGTGTGAATATGTAGAGAGGATGGATAGACAAAATTGTGTTTCCACACAACGCATTTCTTCAAGGCATGTTCAGAGGTGTTTGAAAGAGTTGAGATGTACACCAAGTGGAAAGTTACAGAGGACACTAGCTACAGAGACTTACCTAATGATTGTTGCTGACTACATTGACATCTTTATGTCTCATAGTTTGAGCCTCTGGGAAAGAGTGCAAAATGTTTCACGAGTTCATCATTTCTTCGCATTATGGTTATGTTGGGTACAAAAACAATCTCATACTAATGTCAAGATAAATTTCATCAATGTTAGATCTAAGACTTTTGTGATCCATAACATAGATAAATATCTTTCGAATTAATCACATCATTAGGATTAGGTTGGCGTTTCGAACCATCTAATGTGGTTTATCCTCAGAACAAGGTGAAGAAAGAAACAGATCTCATTAAATAAATAGTAGAGATGCGTCATTGCCCAAAAAAAGCTGTTGAAACTAGCTATTAGAAACTAGCCGATGTTTGACTAGTTCATTAATAGGGTAAAATATTAATATTTTTTAAGATTTTAAGGAATGTTAACCCATAATAATTTAGAATTTAATAATTTAATAAAATGATTAAATTATAGTTATTATAATAAGCTAAGAAGGGTAAATCTTAAAAAATTTAGGATTTTAATTTCAAGAATTTAGGAGATAATATTGCAAGTCAATAAATAATAATATAAAATGAATTAAAAAAAAAAAGTAAAAATATTTTTAATAAAATAAAATGAAAATGAATAAATAAATTAAAATATTAAGCCTAGCTAGTCATTAGAAAGTTAGTTAGTTTAGAATTAGAATTTTTAAGAATAAATCATTTAAAATAAGTTTATTAAAAATTTAATTAAATTACAAAATAGGGAGGGGAGATTTATTTATTTATTTACTTTTTTGAATGAATACATCAAATAAATGAATAAATAAAATTAATTTATTAATTAGGTAAAAATATATAATAATGAATTAATTAGGTATATATATATATAAACTACCTAGCGTGAGCCGGGGTCCAACTCTTACTTAATTTCCAACCATCATCACGATTGAGATTCTTAGCATGTCATTCAATTTCGATCGCCTCCCTTAATTTCCTATGGCAGAAGTGATCTACTTTGGCAACGAATTTGGAATCCTCAATACAAACATGATGACAGGATTTTTCCACGTGCTCAACAAGAGTTGAGGTATGAGACCGATTGTGTTTAATATTCGCAGCACGTTCTCGGATTCTCTGCCTAATGGATTGACCTATTTCACAAATATAAGGAGTACCACATGAACAAGGAATAATGTAAACCCCTTTCATGTCCTTAGGGTCGATAGGGTCCTTAACGGACGCAAGAGAATTTCTAATAGTGCATAGAGGTTTGAAAGAAGCAGAGATATTATATCTTCTAAGGACATGGGAAATCTTGTCTGTTGTCCCCTGGATAAATGGAAGATGGACCTTGGAAATAGGATCCGTTATCTCCTAAATTCTTGAAATTAAAATCCTAAAAATTTTAAGTTTTACCCTTCTTAGCTTATTATAATAAATATAATTTAATCATTTTATTAAACTATTAAATTCTAAATTATTATGGGTTAACGTTTCTTAAAATATTAAAAACTATTAATATTTACCCTATTAACGAACTAGTCAAATATCGGCTAGTTTCAACAGCTTTTTCTGGGCAATGACGCATCCCTACTATTTATTCAATGTGATTTGTTTCTTTATTCACCTTGTACTGTGGATGAACCACATTAGATGGTTCGAAACGTTGACCTAATCCTAATGATGTGATTAATCCGAAAGATATTTATATAAATTTCATCAGGAGAGAGGCATATCAAGGTGTGAGAATTTCTTGCCATTTTGCAGTTTTTTTGATGAGATTGTTTCGAGATCGATACTCTAACTTGCCATGTGTTTTGTACTTGACAGAGTCTGATGTATGTGAGAACTTCTTTAGCAAATTTGGTGGGATGGTTGGAGTGGAGAGGGCCTATGATTTCACTGACTTGCTTCATGATGTTGGAACCCTTAATAGAGTTGTTGAAGAAGAATAAAATTCCCAAGGGCTTCATTTTAATAAATCCCATAAGAAGCAAGAAAACATTTGGAATAAATTTCACCAAGAAAAAATACAAAACATTTACATATTGTTGCAATATGATTCAATATCCACAAGTGCTAAAATTGTAGAAGCCCTTAAGAATGGATTGAAGGATGCACAAGACATTTTATCAACTCTTGAAATGAAACCAGAAAATTACACTCAATGTTTGTGGTGGGTTAAACCATGGATAGAGGATAAATATCATCCAACATTCCAAATTGTGGATGAATTAGTTGATGATTCTCCACTAAGATATTCCAACTCCATATTTCAATCTTCATCTTCATTGGTACACAATGAAAGTTAATTGCAAATAATGGAAAGTGAGTGGAGACATGAGTTGGATGAAATTCTAGATTCCATTGATGAAAATGTAAGCAAAACTATAAAACCAGTGGTGAATCTTGATGGTAAGGATATGTTCAAAGCATGTTTGGTTAGTCAGTTGAATGGAAATCCAACATTATCCAAAGATAGGTTGACAAAAGTGAGAAGTGGGGTCTGTTTTAGGCGAGATGGGAATACTCTACAAAAGGGTGTTTCAATTGGCTTTGGAATTGGATCAGATTGTGGGGCGTTGTTTGAAAACAGCTCAATTCCCCCCACTAAACATACTACAAGAAAAGGTGTTCCTCGAAGTACAAAACAAGGTGTTTCTTATGGAATGTGGTACATTGGAAGGGTTCAAAGAATAAGGAAGAAGGATGGTAATATGGTGTTTGATTACTATAATGACATCAACCTTTTGGATATATTAGAAGGCATCGAGCTACAATTATGTTGGTATAGTAGAATAAAGGGACAGCGCATGTATAAGTATGATTTGACTGATCATGCTTTTGTACAACTTGAATCTGTTATAGCAATCGAAAACTTATCTTACAATGCTAAGAATGATACATAAAAATTAGAAGAAAGTGATTACAAAGTTTTTTCATATTTTGTGAAAAATTTGAACAAGGTTAATTTCAAAACATTCTACCTTCACTTTCCTTATGTATTTCCATATGTTGGATTATTTATAAATAGTTTTTGGTTATATTTTTGTTGATTTGTTTGTATGAATCTGATGTTAATTTTGTACTTTTTGGCTTTAGTTCTAGTGAATACTTCAAATGGTGAATGTTCGAGATAACTCAACCCTTTTTTGCTACCTACTTTTTGGTGTAAATTTCTTTCACTAGCCATTCATCTTTTTGTAGTTGTGTTTCATTCAAACATTAATTTGGTACTTCTTCCATAAAAACAAAATAATTATATACCTATATAACTATATGTACCCCTTACCTCAACACATATATGCAATTTGAATATAAGGGCATCCCTTACATCAACACTTATGTTGGATGCCTTCTACTGTGGTTCTTCTGAAGTTGGTCCATTTAATCACGAAAAGAAAGAAGAATTGGTTCCTTTTTTATGAATATGTTTTGAAGAAAAGTATGTGGTTCTTCTCACTAATGTTAATGTTTTCCTTGAATTTTTAGATTAATGGTTCGCTTGCTAGAAAAGATATCAAGGATCTAATGGCACGAGGTTCAATCAGGATGATTTATGTTCACTTAAGTCAACAACTTTACACTAGAGCAATGGCTAACACATGAAATGAATTTTATTTTGAATGTTTTTGTGGTAGTTGGATTTCCTATTTTTCAAATTGGACATATAAATAAGAGTTTGTAGCTCAAATGTGCCATCAAAGTCTTCTTGCAAGTATTTATATTTTGGCCACCTTGATATCATTTTTATTTTTATTTTTGCAAAAAGGAATTTATTGTTTTGGAAAAATAGGCCCTTGTAATTTGGCCTATAAAAAAGAAATGTTATATGTAATAGATGGGGGGTTGGATACTGGATTTATCACAGGAGAGCTATTGTACTTGGAGATTTTTTTTTAATAATACAGAGGCAGTTGCAGTAAGAATTTTTGGATTCATGTGGTATGGATTTATATCATTGTATCTCCTTTGTGTTTCATTTCATCAAATGCCTTCTCAATTCCATTTCATATCTTATGCTTTTACTGATTGTTCTAAAGACTTATAAACATAATTCATAAATCAATTTATGCTATGTTTTGTAAGGGAAATTATGTTGTGTTACTTTCATCTTATAGAATGAATTCATTATCTAAATGCTCATTATAATTCCATTTCTCATCCTACACTGCAATGACAAAGCCCTGAAAGCTATCAAAGTCTACCTATCTTGCCCCATTATCACTACTGCAATTTGTTTAGCCCTGGTTCCTAGTTTCCTTCTTCTAAGTTTGAGATTCATCATGGTGTTTATGTTTCAGTATGTGTTTCTTTAAAGATAACAACTCATGAGGTGTTTTATACTTTTTCTTGTTGATACATCCACAAGCCTAGTAATTCTTGGTGATACATCCACAAGCCAAGTAATTTTCTTGATGCACACTAGTAATTCATTTCTAATGGGTGATATTCAGATGGGTGTTATTCTAGAAAGCTATAGTAGAGTACAAGAAGGTATGTCTGTTAAATTTTTTAGATTAATTTTATATTTGACTAAACTATATATCTGCAAGCTGTTGTAATATAATTTCACTGACTTACAGAGATTGGAACTTCAAGCCCTAGGTTGATCATGGATGCAGTACAAGAAGGTATGTTTGTTAAATATTTCAGATTAATTTTATATTTGATTGAACTATCTATCTGCAATATGTTGTAATATAATTTGACTGACCTTGAGAGATTGGAACTTCAGGCCCTGGTTTGATCAAGGATGCAGATCCAGGAAGAGGCCCCAATAGAAATATATTTGCAGGAAAAAGGAAGACCCATTGGGCGCTTGTAATATTCAGCGTTTTGTCACTTATTGTGGGTCAAGCTGTTGCTTCATTTCTTAGCAGGTATTACTTTTATGATGGTGGTATTACTTAACATGTATTACTTTATAAAGATATGTAAAGTTCCACATCTAGTGCAGGTAGATTATTATTTTTTCTTTGGTTGCACATGTCTAGCATATGTAGTTTTTTAAAATGTGCCATTTAGTGAAGTTTTTATTTGATCCATTTTTTTCTCTATATTGCTTATTTTAATCATTAATTTCAAACAGCTGTAGGTACATTTTACAAGGTGATGAACAAGAACAAATAGAACTTCTTTCTGTGATGCTTGCTAAGGATGGTGACATCTATAACAAGCTTGTGTGTTCTTTAGCTCCAGAAATATTTGGACACGAGGATGTCATAAAAGCCCTGCTTCTTCTTTTTGGTGCCCCAAATAGAAAATGCAAGGATGGAATGAAGGTATAATTCTTTTACTAAAGCGTTGTTACAGAGAAACTTGATTATCCCATTAGTGACTGTCTAAGAAAAATGTCTTGTCATTCTCCCTTATCTAGTCTCTGGAGTCTGTATACAAAGGAAAATTTATATTTATTGCTCACATTTCTGTTTTACTTGCAAATAAGAGGTGATTTGCATGCTTGTTTGAATTGACTAAGGGAGGATGTCTCCATCGCTAGAGTCCCTCATAGTTAAAGGGTGGAGACCTATGGCTGCCTTAGGCTAGTTTCCTTGTTGAACGCTCAAAATTAGCCACTTTGGATTCCCAACATCCCTAAAATAATCCCCAGAATCCTTAAATAAGTGAGTTTTGGGGATTTTCGTCTCTGGAGTCCATCATTGGATGATGGGTGGAGGAGAATTATCTCTGGAATCCATTTTTTCTGGGAAAAGGTAACATGTCATCCTCTAGTAGAGGAAAGTCTTGCAATAACAGTTGAATGCTTACTAATTGGTATCTCAGTTTTTATAGGTACAAAGGCTAGCACCTGAACTCATTCTCCTTTTCTGTTTGTTGTAGGACATTTTCATATGAAACCGATCACCTAATCCTGCTCATCTTCATCTAACAATTTAGTTGACTTCTCCATAACATGGCTATGCCGTCACCAACCAATTGTACACTGTGTCAATATTTTCTATAAGGAAATGGTGTCTATATCAAGTGTTTTCTCAATTTTCTTCAGCCATAATCAAGGATTTTATTAGATGTAGACTGCATTATTAAGACACAAATATTTTAACATGTTGCACCTTTATGTATTTTTGAAACACACTCCAATTTGTGAGTGTGACTTTAAGCACAAGTCTGGGTAGGCATTGATATGGAAAATCTCTATAAATTTGGTGCTTTTCTAGCATAATTTTCCCACCACATATCTACAGAAAATAATAAATTACTTATTTAAAAAAAAAATCTAGTAGCAAATATGAAAGAAAGAAAAAAAATTAGTTTTTCTTCCCTGTACTCCCATTTCAAAGACAAATAAATTAGTGCCCAATTTATACATCTCCATGTTGCTTGTTATGGTTGAATGGTCAACTGCATTAGGCATGATCCTCTGAAGGTGGAAGAAGTTCTTCCGTAGCGTTGCCATAAAAACTAAAATCATGGTCTCGGCTGAGGTACAACTCGGCTAATCAATGGGATGATGGTTTAGATGCATTGTTGATCAATTAAATCCCATATTGTTATATGTTTTCATGCTCCAACATACCCTGGACCTCATATGAAGGATGGGTAACTTCTTTTGCACTAACCATTGCCTCATATAGGTATCCTATTGTGTATTAATCACCATCGACTAGGTAAAAAATCTTTACCAAACATTATCTAACTTTTCAAACCTCTACTTTTTCCCTACAGTACACTACTTTAGTAATAGCTTGCCCTTCCTATTTATTGCTAGATATACTATCATACTACTCATCTAAACTAAACATCCTTTTCATCTCCAATATACAACTGAGGATAGATTGAAGATAAATGACGGTGGTGGCAGAAGATGTGAAGGTAGGATGCACCAATTCCTTTTTCTTTTCAATTTCCTCATTAGGCTAAGATCACATGCATGGTTATATAACAATTATGTGATGTTCCTCACTGATTAATCATCCTTGATAAAGTAAATTTTTCCCATGTCCTCAACAATTAGGTCGATATAATGGGAAAGTCCAAATGAATGTGGGGTGTTTCTCCATTAACATCTTGTCGGTGTCCACATAATTAGAACTAGAAGCATTATCTATTACGACTTGTACAGCATGGTGCACACGTATATTTTGGATAAATGCATTAAAAAATTCATATAAAAATTCCCCATATTTTATTCATGAAAATGCGTAACTGGATTTAGTAAACATTGTTCCTTTGGGAAAATAAATTGAAAAGTTAGGAGGGTCTTACTCTTCCTATCCTTACAACCGCAAGACATTATTGTGCACTTTTTTTATGGCAGTGTGGGTAAAGGCGTTAAGGAGAGCTGTTCAAACTTGTTAACAATATTTTCTAAATCTGGGGGAATCTGTTCTAGTTCCTTGTTTTTATTTTCATTCATCAAATTTATGAAATTTGATTAATGAAATGCACAATGGTTTTAAAAGTCCCTTAAATAATATTAACCCTTTAAAAATCCTTCAGAACCATTCTAACTCACTTGACCAATGGTTAATAATTCTTCAGAAATATTATATTCGACTTTTAAACAGAGCTTTAAACCTTTCAGACTCCAACCTCTAAACAAAGCTCTTATTGAAATAGTATCAAATCCTTCTCTAATATCATAGCCCACTCGACCAATATGATATTACAAATGCATTTTAAACAATGGTAAAGACCATCGGAATGAAAATAAAGCACACCAACCAAAGTTAAAACCCTTTCAAGTTGAGATTCGGGTCCCACATTTTAATGAAACTCTGTTAATTTAAACGTTGTTGCAACAAAACTTTGGAACCATGCCTTATCATTAACTTCCATGCAACTTTTCAGGTGACCACCATTGGATTTCCATAGAATATCATCAGACGGTTTTCGCATTGATCAAACCCTGGCCTTTAACACCCAAAAATTACGCGACACCGGTGGTTTTTATAATATGACGTGTTGCAAATTAATTGGATCGCGTTCCAATTGATGAAACCACTTCTGGGCTCAAAAGTTGCGTGAGACCAGT
Source organism: Pinus albicaulis (assembly GCA_034641835.2). Lineage (NCBI taxonomy): Eukaryota > Viridiplantae > Streptophyta > Pinopsida > Pinales > Pinaceae > Pinus > Pinus albicaulis. The sequence goes on from CM076576.1 coordinate 409,090,163, forward strand.
GGTTTCATTCCCAAAACCACTCAACCTGCAATCTTAGTTAAGTCGCATTTAAATGTGATCTCCACCGGATTTTTGTTGCGTAAACGATAAACATGGATCGATTTCAAATGTCGACCTCCAAGCAAATAAAATAGAGTTCTGATCTTAACCAAAGAAATCAGAGTTCTTCGATTTCTCTGAATCCCTTTTCACAGAATAAAATTATATTCAGAATTCACTCAATTCCTACACACCATATATATAACCAATGAAATTCCAAAGGAATAAAATCCTTTTCACACAGAGATTAATTCAATTTTGTATTGTGTTCAATTCCACACAGAAAATATAAAATTCAATAGAATTTAGAAGGTGAAACTCCGGAAAACTTGCCAAGTTTACACAGATATTCAAATACTGCAACTTTATTGAAACAGAGGCCAAAACCTCACAATCATTCTTCTACGACCAATTCCCAAATTCCTTTTTTGCAGAGGTTACATTTATATTCTTTCACATAACCATCGACCTCCTCAATTAGGATCAAATTCTCCATTTTTAGACAAAATCTTATTTAGCTAATTTCTCCCTAATTTCTATCAACTGAAGCTAGATATGCTCAACAAATCAAAATTTTTCCAATTCTCCTAACACCTATTCAAACAACTATATCTCTAAATATAGTTTCTAATTTATTACAAAAATAAATTAAACAAATTGTTGAGAGATCTAACCCTCTCAGTAAAATTGGCTTTGACCCAATAGTCAATGAATTTTAAACCCATATAGCCACAACATGTGAACAAATTTTCACATTGCTGGCTAAATTCCAATGGCCCTACATCACTTTTGTTTCCCTTTACTTTTTAAGGTCTTCCAATCTGGTGTTGTTATTGCTCTTTTCCTTTTGAATAATTTCTTAACTGAACCTGCCATAAGTAGGGCCCTTATATCCTGTGCCAATAATATCAGCAAAATTAATCATTGCATGGCAGAGCAACTGAGCAATGCTAAGTAGTTTTTTGCATAGGAAACCATTGCCCACAACCCTATCAGTTTCTTCATGTTTTTCATCAATTGATTTGATGGATGGCTATGCCCCGACTTAGTTATGGGAACGAAGAAAGGAAATTTTCTTGTAGAAGGTGAACCTTTGGATTCCTTCTCCCTTTTGGCCATCCCCAATATGCACGTGGTTCTTGCAATTCTTTATATTCCTCCAGTTGCAGATTCAAGCCACATATCCTCTGTCTTCCTTACTATTCGTATAAGCTCTTTGTTTTAGTTCTGGTGTTGATTGGCTGTGAGAGTCCTACCCCATGTCCTGGAATTTCTGCAAAGGTGGTATTTGAAATGGATTATCCATCCATTCATCTCCTTTCCAAAAATATTACAATTTAGTCTTTGGCAGTTTGACCCCTTATGATGTTGTAACATATTTTTGTTTTGTTTTGTTTTGTTTTTAGGAATGGTCTCATGGAGTCTCTTTGGCGAAAGCTATTGTGCTGTGAGGGCTGCATATCTAAGTCACCTATGATCTGCACATGGTCTAATATGCACCCACTTGGGGGGTTTTTTGAACTAGAGCCTCTTTGTTAATAGAATTGCCCTGCTGCTTACCACTAGACCACACAGATGTAGGCATGTTTGACATATTGCTATAGTGGATCCACATTTGTCATGTTGGCGTGTTAACTAATCAAGCATAGGGAAAAATAAAAACATAAACTAATCAATGCTGCAGAATGGTTATATAAAAGCAGACCTAGAAAATCGTTTAATCTATAAGTGAAAATTGTTAACAAGAGGCAAACATGATGCAGATTGCATAAATCTTGAATAGAAAAACTTACCACATATTATAACCATGAATGTAAAAACTGTAGATGGAAATTGATTCCCATTTCACATAAGTTTTTTATAGCGATGAAATTCCTTTTTAGCTGTTCCTGAAATTGCTAGAAGATAGGGATTGCATTATGCATTAATTACTACTTGTATTATGTTTGCACTTTACCTTGAAAGTTTGAATCTATTTTATTACACTCTACATGATTACAACTATGTTGGGCTAGTACTAATTGAATTCAACACACTCTATTTTTTGCATAGAACTTGAAACTAATTGTTTTATTACAAACACTTTTTTGAATATGTTCATAGATTTCCATTCAAAGATGCGATGGTGATAATTGTCTTCGTGTTTGCTATTCGGCTTGCAAATCATATAATGCATCTTGTGGTCCCTATTCAGTAGTGAAGAATTAGGGGAAGGGCTTTGTACAAGTGATGGAGGGAATCGCCCATTGTGGAAGCAAAATTTTAGGATACTTCTAATATTAGGCTTGATAGTTACAACATCTTGTGCAATTCGACATGTTTCCTGAAAGTTTTTTCCTACCAGTGTAAGTGTGTATTTGCAAGGGGCTTATGTATCTTTTGTTGGTGTCCTAGTACAAATGCATATGAAAGATAGAAACTTGAGCATTCTTGGATCTTTAAGGGCATATTTACCCTTGAATATTATGTGGGCTCTTCAACTAATTTCAAGGCAATCTGGAAATACATTTATGCACAATTTAAAATTACCTTTTTCATCCTCACTGCAACGAAATGAGGATACCCTTCCATTGTTATAAAGGTGACGCCCCTTTTTGAGTGGCACTTGTTGGAGGCTCTAGTGGAGCTCTTCCAAATACAACATTAGAGCCCATCAAAATTTTGATTGGGTTTTATTCCTGTATAATTATGTTAAAAAATTTCATTGTATTTTGAAAAATTGTCTAATAAAAAATATTGTTCCAAGGCATTTCTCAGTGGGTGATTGGAGAGCATATTTTACTTTCCTGTAATATATTTCACTTCTTGAATATAAAAAATTGACTTGCGTCTACAGACTTTAAACTCTATGGGAACCCTTTTCTGAGCCTAAGAAAGCTTTCTTTCCCCACTTCTCATCTTGGGAGGCCTAGATGGTAGCTATTCACTAGTTCAGATTCAGTATCATGGTCAGAGCTCAAGGAGAGGTTCATGTTGAATAACACTAATAAATTAGTCCTTCATCATGTCACAGATTTTATTCCAAACTCCCTGTTATTCAAGTTTGGCATTCAGCCTCCAGCCAAATGGTGCAAAGATTGGGATTGGAATTTTTCCAAAGCCTTTAAAATGTATAAGCCATATGATGGGTATCATTGGCTCCCTGCCAAACCCAATTTGGACGTGCAACTAAAATAGTTGTGGAGGCTTAAATCTAAATAATTGACTTTCCTCTACAAACTTTAAACTCTATGGAAATCCTTTTTCGAGCCTAAGAAAGCTTTCTTCACCCACCTCTCATCCTAGGTGGCCCAGCTGCTAGCCATCGACTAGTTCATCACACCCCAAATTTTTTTTTGGCAATTGGCTTGACTATCTTCAACATTTTTGGTTTCTTTCCTTCACTCTGTCAAAATGGAAATGGGCATCTTCCTTTTGTGTCAATTTGTTACCCTCCCCCATTACCTACAAAGTATCCCTCTCTGGCGACAAGCTTCCCTAGACCATGGATGTTCATATCACATGGTATCTATTAAGAACCTGTTGAAGCCTCGAAAATCGCTGCAACAACATGGGGGATGACCACCCGGTCCGGACCTTAAACCATCTCCTTTTCCGTTTGGAATGGTGGTTCCGACTGGTTCAACTAGGTCCAGTTACCTTCTCTCAATCTCCAATGGCTTTAAAATATGAATTTCATTCACCAATGGAAAAGAGACATCAGATCAACCTTCTTGCTGATCAGGCAAGAAAGTGATCCTTATGCTGATTTAGGGCTCAGCCAATCCACTACTAAATTTTGCCTCTTTGGGAAGAGGACTTAAAAGAATGTAGAAATTAATCTAAATGCAAACTTATTCTAAGATGCAAATAAAAGAAACTTTCTTAATCCTATCTCAATTAGGCAGATATAGATCTAACCCAACCAAGAGTAGGTATTTAAAATATTGGGATTGAAATATGTCTTGTTTATAATGAATATCAAGTTAATGAAATAGTTCAATTAACTGACATTATGGATAGCAAAACACATCCTATTGAGACCTTTTAACTGAAATAATCAATCAACAACACTCAGGAAGTAGTTCACAAAATGGTATTGATCATTTAATAAGTAACTTGAATTATTAAACAATAATATGTGGAAGAAGTTCACAACATATCACTATTTATTCATCCAATATTAAAAGACAGATTTATGAGTAAATAGTTACTCAGAAATCATAATTAAGCCCATAAGAGCAGAGATAAATAACAACATAAAATAGAAGCGAATTACCCATACCGACAAAAGTGCACAAATATGTAAGTAAATTGACACCATTCCTGTTATCATAAAATAAAACCAGCATTTAAAATAATAGTATTCGAAATACCAATTTGTTGAATCCATTTCTCCAGCTCCGGTCTCTAATAGTCCTTTACAATGCCTAAGCTTCTTCTTTCAAAATAAGAGCTACAATAGTGCAAACTCTGTTCATTATACATAACTCAGGATATAAAATAAAAACCTCAATAATCCCCAGATCTGAGATTCCACCCCTCCCACCTACAACTCTAAATCCCTATTACAAAAGTGATTTTAGAATTCCAGAATTGCAAAGGAGAGCAGCCCCTATTACATTCTGCAATCTGCTATTTATAATATTTGCAAAGGAATTCTTGAGAGGAAAGTTTGTTGAAGAGAAATCTGCCCAATCCAATTTTATTTGCTCAGAATTCCAATCTTTAATTGCTGGAGCATTCTTATTGATTGAGATCTTTTCTCCTTATCTCTTCTACTGTTTTCCTGAAAAAAAGAAATCAAAATAAATTAAGATGCAATGAATAAAATCAAAATACCATTTCTGACATTAAAATAAACTCAATCAAGTTTATTAAATAAATAATTGAAAATAAAATATAAGCTCTCTATTAATGCTTGGGATGGTTTAATTGGCCAAGGATATTATTGGCGAATGAACCTGCAATTAGAAGAGGATTGGACAAATGAAAATGCAGAAAATAAATCAGAAAATTGATTTTGTTTTAGAAATTCGGAGCTTGATCTTCTCCATGATTTTTGACCCAATTAATGACCAAATCTATTAGTGGAACCTCCTCAGATATTTTCTCCTTGATTTTATCTTTCCAATGAGCCGTCCTGGGCCTCATTTGGCCAAGTAAAACTCATTCTATGAGCTTCCAAAGTTGATGAGTCAAATCTGGCATAATTCTGGAAATTCTGTTGCTGGGCTAAAAATCAGAATTTTTAATTAGAAATTTAATCCTAAATTAGATTCTAATTATCTAATAATTAATTATTAAATAACTAATATATACAATTAATTCTAATTAATTATCATCTAATTTAGAAATTAAATTAATATACAAATGATTTGAAAAAGTTAATTTAAATATAATTAATATTATAATTAAAATCATATTAAAATTATAATAAACATTATAATTATAATATAATTATTATAATATAAAAATATAAACATTAATTTACAAACCATTGGAATCAATCCAAACGTTAAAACAAACCATTGAAATCAATCCAAACCCATTAATTCATCCACGTGAGATTATGGAGGGATATGGTGAGTGGAGTGTGAGGTGAGGGTGATGTGAGGGTGAGTGAGGTGGAGGTGCAGGAGGCATAAGGGGTGAAAAAACTTTATATTAAAATCTTTTAACACATCACATTTGGCCTTATCGCATATCGCAAGAACTTTGGATCAGGGTTTTTTAAATGTGCGTGTTATAAAAATTGCGATGGATCCGATATTGCGATATGTGATGGATCCGATATTGCGATATGCGATGTGAAATTTTTATTTTTATTTTATTTTATTTTATTTATTTTTTATATATTAAGTTTTAATTTTAATTAAATTAATTATATTTTATTATAAAATTTAATTAATCTCAAAATTTAATGTTGAATATCAGTTTTTTATTTTGGTTTTATTTTAATGATGTTTAGTTTAGTTATGAAATTTTCTAAACTACAGCCACTTCGAAAATAAATAAAAAGAATAAAAATAGCATTTTTAACCCAAACTAGATAAATGATGGGACTTTAAAGGAGTACCATTTTCAAACCAGTTGACCAAATGAGGTAAAACAAGCATCAATGGGAAGCTTATTAAAAATCGATTTTAACAAAGCAATCAAAACAAGAATACAAAGAAAATGAAAAATTAACAATTGTGTAGGATAATCAAATAAATAAAAATCCTAAAAGGTGTTTAGCCAAAAATTTATAGTAAGGGTCCCCATTATTTGAAGTGAACAAGTCAAAAATGGGGGGGTTGTGTTTTACCACAACAGAACCCAGTATTTAATTTGAAAAAAAAAATTATATTTAATTAGAGCCTTGTTGAAATGGGTTTTTTGTGGGATGACAGAATTGCAGCTTGTGTTAATATATCAATGCAGATTACAGAGCAGGACCAAAAGGTGGAAATGGATGTGGCCCTTTGCATTAGCATCAAATCCTCGATTCCTAGGGAGTGTGCCATACAGCATGAACCAAGAGCCCTCTAGATGCCTTTCCTGCTCCAACTAACCAACCCAAAAGTGAAGAAGCAAAGGGAGCATTGTCATAGTTGGCGTGATTTTGAAGTGAATAATGTGATAGTTGACTTCTTCAATCTGTTATGTCATTAACATAATGTCATTTCCCATTTCAATGCCATCAATTATTATGGTTACCGTTATCTATTTGGTGTCTACCAAATTTTCTTGCTTGCCATTTCAGTGTCATGACTTGTGGTTGCTATCTGTTTGATCTCTACATTATTGTCTTACTCCTTTTCTATCTAAAATTTTGTGTAATAATGTTTTAGAGTTATATGTTAAATATTTTTGCGGTGCTTCTACTCTTTGTCTTAGGTAACATTTGATGGATATGGACCTTTTTCCAGTTGCTGCTTTCTGCTCGAAATATTTGGTACTTTTCAATCCTCATGGATATTCATTTAATGACTTACATAGCAGAGATCTCTATGGTTGGTATCATTTCTAGCTTTGTTTCTTGTGAAAATTAAGTTGCACCTTAAAACAGAAATGATAACGCTGGAAGAACAAATATCTTTCAAATTCCTAATGAATGTTCGCTCATTTCTATGTATAGTTTGCATGGAGTTGCAACTTGGGACATAGACTACTATATGTATTCTAAATTCTAGTGCATATATTTACTATTTGGTCAATGTTGATGTAGAGAATATTTTAGCTGTCACTTTAAACATGGTGTTTTTTCTCCCATGCTTGCAGCACTTACAACTAATGATCTAGACAAGTTCTTAAGGTCGATTGGGAAAGAACCCGCTTATGTGGACTAAGAGGTAAACCATAAAATTATAGACCTCAGTAGTACAAAGCACAATATATAATTTCAGCATGATCATGCCTACCTGTATGAATATTTTTCTAATTTTCTTATCATTTCTTCAGGCTGTATTGTCTGTGGGAAAGGATCAATCGCCTGATCTTGCTAGTCACGTTCCAATGGAAGTGGTTATAGTCTCTAATCTGCATTCTGAACAAGGACTGGATAATGATACAGGACCTCCAAATATTATTCATAGAGATAATTAAACTAGAAAACATAAAGGTTATTATGTTGAAACTTGCATGGTGTATGTCTTTTATTTAAAAATATTCTTGATCTTTTAACTGAAACTTTGCAGACTTTGATGTGTTTTTCGGAACCCTGAATTCATATGCACTTGTTCATGTTGGAAGTGTTGTTGATCTAGGCTTGTTCATTACATGGTCATCCTTAACTCTATAGTGAAGATCTTGAGTCAAGAAGGTAGAAGTTGGCATCACACTAAAATTGAGTTTGATCACTCCCAAATCAAAATTTTGGAATTTGTAGATGTAGTAAAGGTTTCCTCTTCGGATGATTAATCAATGTGTCGCAGAAACAATAGACTTTTGCATTTCCATCACAGTCTTGTCATCATGGAATAGATTGCAGATTGAGTTTCTAAAGCAAGGGCTTATGTGGAAGTGAAAAGAACTAATGGAAGTCTATGTGCTTGTGTGTTAATTACCAAGCCTTAAAGTATACAATTGTCTAGGATTTTTATGTATTGAGTTGTCTATCTGGATGCAAATAAGTCTTGAGTCTATCTGTGTATCATATATAGCATGTTTTGAAGCTTATTAACAAATTTAATTTCAGTTGGTTGCTGCAAGATTTGATTCTTGAGGTAGTATGGTTGAGCATGGTTATTGAGCATTTAATATCGTCACGACGCCTTGACACCTTTGGTGACATAAGAGAACCTTGATTTGAAAATGACATTTATAGTAATCTTGTGGATATATAATAATGAGACTGTCAAGGGAATTAATCTATAGATTGTGACCTATGTGCCAGTGATTGACACTGTTTCACATTTGTATACTAATGTTTAATGACAACATGGTGGATCTTTCTTTTGTCACAATAACCTTGACATTTGTATAGCAACAATCTTCTCCGTGACATGGTGACAATGATCCCCTTTTGTGAACACTGTTGAAGATTCATCTTGAGGTTGTTGAGTATAGTTGTTATAGTAATTATGACTGAAGATTCATCTTGAGGTTGTTGATTATAGTTGTTATAGTAATTATGACTACATCTCCAGTGCTTCCAAATGGGCCTTGAAATTTATGGTATCATTTTGAAAACACATTCTTTTCTTAAGCTAGTGAATATTGGGCTTATTAATCTTCTCCAATCCAACCAAGATAGTGTTGTGACACCATAGACCCATCCAAATGTGAAATCCCATCTTTGAAAGATGCTTACTGAAAAACTTGGGGGTAGACCTACCTAGCATGTTGATGTTGGGAAGGTTCACAAAACATAGCCACATAATACCATCCATTTGAACTTTGGGGAAACTATCTAAAATGCTTACAAAATCTTTTTGATAATCCTGAAAACAAGAATTATAGTGGTAAGAGCTCTTTAAATCACATCACCAAGCTTAAAAAACCATTAATTCCATCCACATGGGTCGTTTCCAAATGATGTCTTAATAAAATATACCATGGGGCTCTCATTAAAACACTTAAATTAAAAACAACAAAGAACAATGTTTTTTTTCATTAAAGCAAAGGGAGGGTCTCATAACTCTCATCCTCACCTTGCCTTTTCTTCTCTATATAAATCTCTGAAACTGTAACTTCTATTGTTCCACCTTAATAAGACACTATTTTGAGTACATGAGATTGTAGTTGGATTTTTGAACAAGAAGCTTTCAAGGGGAAGAGGTTCTAGACTTGTGATTGAACACCTTATTTGGTGTAAACATATTCATAAAGATTGATCAATTCATTTTTCATCATCATATAGATCAATTTCTATGTCCTTTTATAGACATGCACATAATCAATCTTCCTAAAACATGGTTGATCTTTGTATGCCTTAGATCATTAAATGCCACAAATCATTGTGAGATGTGCTTGAGTGTGGATTGAGTAATCACATTGTGGGAATACTAATATGCATCTCCTATGTATATCACAAGAAGAAAGGTGAATTGTAGAATGCATGTGGGGTAATAAGAGAGGCATCATGTCATTATGTTAAGGATATAAATATAAAGGGGTATAAAAAATTTTAATGAAAAAACATATACCTACAATATCTAGTGAAAGTAGGGGGTTTTTAAATTGGTAAAATGCAATGGGTTAGTATTGGTAGGGGATTAAATAAAGTGATTTTTAGAGGTATTTTCCAATATGTAGTCAAACTAAGGGTATTTTTTAGTATGCCACGAACGCGCATGCTATGCCATAGGTTAATTGAGTGACGCCCCTGTGACACTACTTCACTTAAGAAAACCGACGTGTATACGTGCTTTTCTATAGAAAAATCTGTGTACATATCTCAATATACTCAGTTTTGAAAAATGTTACTTTAAATCAGTCACAGAATTTGGATAGATACATTCTGAAATATTCTATTAGCTTACAGATATATGAACCCTCATAGAGTTAACAGCATCAAGATTCTTTTCAACGAATCAACATGAAACTAATTTCAACTTCATTATTCAAACAGTTCTACTTCAGACATTATCACTCAACCCAGATCAACATGAAGGAATCATTGACAGATAGTGGAGATACAGCATCACTGATCATATTGATCAATTATTTATCAGCAGAAAACCCTTCATTTATGTATGTGACTTAAATAAACCCAACCCGCGCGTATACGCGACTTTACCAAGGCAAACCTGCGTACAAATCTGCAAATTTTGACCTAAATTTGTGCAGCTCTTCAGAACCTTAGAAAGACCCAGATCATAACATTCAGAGATAAATACATGCGCCAATACTTAGATCTAGTCAAACCATGAGCAGATCATACAATGGAAAGTCATTTCAGGTCTCATGATCTTGATCCATCATTGTATTCATCGGTGAATTATTATTTTAGATCAACTTGTCAAATGTAGCCCTTAACATGAAAATATACTTCAAATTGAATTACTCATCAAAAACCCTTACGCATGCACAGTTGGCACTTTGATATTCACCTCCTTATATATTTAGAGCCTTAGCCAATACCATGAGCCAAAACCACACTAGTGTTAGTGGTAATTGTTGAGCCATAGAATTGCCTTCTCTTTTACAAACCTTCACTTCATTTCATCATTCTTTTATCACTTCATAAGCCTAAAATCAATGAAGAATGATTAGGAATGCTTAAAGGTTACATGCAATTGATTAACATATTGTACTTTCATGGTTTTTGCTATTTTAATAATTTTGTGCAAAATAGCTACAGAATACAGACGTTTCGTAGCCGATCACGCGTTCCGCAGCTATTTTAGTGTTTAAACGGGTTACAGGTGTCGTCTGAAGGAAAAGCACATATGGTTGAATTCCAGACCTCATCCACATCATTCCTTGCTCTCCACAAAGTCTGAGCAAAAATCTCCAAGTGGTTATGCACGTGGGACACCCAAACTAAGAAGAAAATTCCTATCAGGACAAGAACTCTACAGATGTCTTCAGCAAAAGTATGAGGCTTCCACAAGAGTTCTAATTTGATTTTGATTGAAAAAGACACTTGTTCCTATTTATTCTCAAGGATAGTTATGTATTTCTCTTATAAGAATGACTCGGGAGACCGAGATCCAGGGAGCTGGTGGATGTTTTATTGTTAAACTTGTCCAAGACCGTAATACTCTATTTTGAAGCATTTTTCTTCAATGAAAGAGGAGCAACTTTAATACATGATTTGAAGCAATCTTGAAGAGATTTGTATGCTGATCTGGTGGTAGAGGGCCCCTACTACCCGAGAAGCTCTGTGCGTTTTTCTTAGATAAGTAATTCTAGCTCTGTTTTGTTCCTAGTTTAGACAGTTTTTCTGAACTTTATGTTTTATGCTCACTTACACTGAATGCTATAGCCAGTCTTTCTCTTATGAATTGTTCCAAAACATCAATAATGCTGAATGAGATGAAGCTGTAGTGTTTTAGAAATTAATTTCATTTTGGTTCAACTGTATTGTTTTAGAGATTAATTGCATTTTAGTTCAGCTGTAGTATTCCGGAAATTAGTTGCATATTAGTTTAGTTCTGTTTAATGTATTGTAAGTTTCGTTAGCTAGTTGTACTTTAGTTCTGATTAAATTAGACCTAAAGGCCTTCATTATTTACAAATTGTTCTTGTTCTAAATCTCTGTTAATATATCATTATCATAGGACAAGAATTGGCAATGTCATCTTGAAGTCTTGACTGTTTTGCAATTTCTTATGATTTCACAAACTGCCTTTTTCCAAAGTTGTTCCAAAAGATTTCTAACCTGTGAATGGGGCTTAACAGTGATACTCTGAGTGGCAGAATGGATTGATTTTAGTGTCATAGGTTAATTTAGAGTAGAATTTCTTGACATATTGCAGATAATCTTTTCTAAATGTGTTCCAACAAATTTCTAACCATAGATGAGATTTTCTCTGTGATATTGTAGTTGTTTGCTTAGAAAGAAACCTCATTGCATTAAACTTATCCTATTCTCAAGTTGTTCCAACATATTTCTAATATAAAGAATTGGACTGAGTTCATGTTATGAGTTATTTTCCTTGTCAAGTTTTGGAAACTGTGAAGAGTTATTTTCTTTGTCAAGTTTAGCATTCTCTGTTCTTAGGTGCCATACATAGTCTAGGGTAGATTTTTCTTTTTTTTTCATCATTTTCCTAATTAGGGATAGAATTTACAATTACACTGTATTTTGAGTCTAAGGTTTCCTTTTCTTTTCTTTTTGACATAGATTTGATTTCATATTTTGAACATAGAGTAGCATATTAAGTACTAAAAAGACAAAACCCCCAAAAACAATAAGAAAAACACATACAACGAAGTAAGGAAGAGGTCACTTAGGCACATATAGTGCACCACACTTCATCAAAGTTACAAGCCCTGGTTGATAATTAATGGAAGCAATTTAGGAACACTAAATTGACTAGACATTTTGGCGTCGTTGCCGGGGAAGTGTAACTAGGTAACCTTATTTCTTACATCCAAAAATAAAAAATAAAAACCTTCAATCACCTACCACACCCACTATATCATGTGGTGCAGTAAGAGCCACACATCCACATCATGAATTCATATTTTTGTAGGTAGAAGAAGAGGTGACAAAGGAGGTTGAAGAAATGGATGGAGATGATGACAATGAGGAAGATCCTTTTGGATTTCCCATTCAAGAAAATGATATCAACGTTCAAATGAAGAACATCCATCCATTTGTACTTCCTAACTTCAAAGGTATGAGATTAGAAGACCCAGAAACCTTTCTTTTTGAATTTGAAATAATTTGTAGATCTTATGGCTATTCATTGCATATTCAAAAATTGAATTTGTTTCCAGCAAAATTGAAGGATAGAGCTCTTAGATGGTTCATGACTTTAGGAACAAATTCTATAAGGACATGGGATGATATGAAAAGAGTATTTTTGGAAAAATATAAAGGTTATTTCATGCACCATGACCTTAGAAATGAAGTCTTTAACATGAACCAAAAAGAGGATGAAAGCCTAGAAGATTTAGTAGAGAGATTTACTTATAATATCAAAAGATCTAAATTGCATAATTTAGGATCAGATGCATTAAAAACTCTCCTAATAAATGCTATAAAGGATGAATGGATTGATCTTCTTAATCTTGTGGGAAAAGGAGATGTCTATCGATTGTCATTTCAAGAAATTTGTGAACTATGCAAGAACATATCAAGAGGAAAAGCAAAGTGTGTAAGGTCCCCTCAAGATCCATTTATGGAAAAATTAAGTAAGTCAGCATCAGGATTGGTAAGTCAAACTAAACCTAACAATTTGCTAAACATTCTTGGTAATATAAATGAACAAACTAACATTCTAAGAATGAAAAACAAGAAAAAAGTTGCTTCATTCATATTTTGCCCTAAATGTAGAAAGAAACATGCTTTGCATGAATGTCCACTTGATAACATTAAAATGTGTAAAATTTGTGCAGGATCACATACTACTGAATATTGTCCATCATTACCAGGGTTGAAGGCAATTTACCAGAAGGATAATGGAGCAAATCAAGCACAAGAGCAACTTTCTTATGTAGCTCCAAGAGGACTATGGCAGCCTCATCAACCCAATACGATGCAATATCCTTATGCATAGTATCAAGGTTATGCACAACAATCTCAAGGTAATTGGAAAACACCCTTGCCTTGGCAACCTTGGGCATCTCAATCCCAACCTCAAAACCAATCTTGGCAACAAAGTTGGCAAAGGCCCTATAAAGGAAATCCACCATATCCTCAATCTTTCCCTCTCTATCCTCAATACCATCATCAATGTTATTCATACCATTCGCCTCCACCACAAAATCAAAATCACCCTCATTTGACCTCAATTCAACCTTTCCCATTATCATCCACACAAGCACCCCAAAAATTCATTCCCACTCCACTACCTCCACAACCATTTCATATCCCCAACAATAAAACACCTCAATCTACTTACAATTTTGAGGTATTGCAAAATGATTCACTAGCTACCATTGAAGAACAACAACCAGAAGAAGAAGACTCAGATAAGGTCCAAGAATCATGGATGTCTATTGATAAAGAGAAGTTATTGGAACCAGAGATTGAAAAGTCTCATGCATGCCTATCACCAGATTCTATGAATGAAGATCACATCTCCGAAGACTTGCATTTCATGATAGAGGAAAGACAAGGAAGATAAGATTACATTGAATCTTGGTTCAAGTCAGTCATCGGATCCCAATGCTCAATTATTCAATATCTTCTGACATCATCTAAATCAAGACAGTTGGCATCTCATATACAGGTACATATCAAAGAGTATCTTTCAAACCTGCATATGAGTTTATCTATCATCTTGTTACAGATATGGTTCCACTGGAAGTATTCATATACTTGAACAAGATTTTCTTTTTCAAGTAGAGTAGGACATAAAAAAAAAAAAAAAGAGTAAAGAAAAAATAAGTCCTATTGTGAAAACCAACTTGCTGGCGCAATTGGACATGAGCTTTGCTTGAAAACCAGGCAACTGGTGAGCAAAGTTCACAATAAGTTCTGCAATTTCATGATGGTTTCAATCTTTTATGGTTCTTCAAATCATTTTTGGTTCTATGCTCAAGTTGGATGATGTGGAATTCCTTAAGGTCCACCTTCCAACAAATCTTGTCCCATCGACCTCAACACTTTATCTGGGATCAAGATTAGATATTATTTGGAGTGCCTTAGAGCTTGCATTCATCAATGGCAAGCCTCCTCATTGATAACAATGGGAATACAACAATGTCTCTTGATTGTCAAATCTTGCAGGAGACTCAACTTCGACACATTCGTTCGTCCCTGTCAAGATGCACTGAGGTACCTTGACACTCATTTACATTATCGGTGAGTTGTCTCGCATTGGTTAACGATTTTCATTATTGATCAGTAATTTAATGATTTCTTCCCATGCTCGACTTCGACACATTTATTCGCATGGTAAGAATTGTACCATGAATGTTGGCTTTGATGAAGACTAATGGTTTTATGGAATCAACAACAACTTGCAGCAATACATTTTATTAGTTTCTTGTAGCAGCATGTTCATTTTTTTTTCAATTCAACAACAGCTGCGGAAAGTGGCAGTTTCTGCAGCTATTGCTGTAGCAGCCTACTTTTTTTTTTTGCAACTTTTTCCAGAGGTAGTTTTGGCGCAAATATTGCAAGAGATTGGAGCAGAAATAAAAAATTCTGAGCTTCTGGGTTTTCTCAGAATATGATAAATTGAGTAAGACATGGACAAAATTTGAAAAAAAACAATTTTTAAGGGCATTTTAGATGGATTTTTAAGCAGGGAAAATTTTAGGGGCGAATTTTAGCCCAAGGGCGAATTTTAAGGGGTTTTAAATTTTGGTAGGGCAAATTTTTTATATAAAACACATTTTCTATAGTTTTATAAAATTAGCCCTATAATTATTTTAAAAATAATTAATTATTAAGTATTAGCCAAACAAAATAAATGCGGATAAAATTGAAAACATGAAATTTGCCTCTCGATTTTCTGGTTTGGAGCAGATTTCAATGCATTCGCCTGGATTTACTAGCTTGGAGGAGGGACTGGACTGATTCGCCCCCCATTTTTACTGATTGGGGCTTGGAAGTTGGAGGTGCAATAAAAATTTGAATGTGTTTGCTGGAATTTACTGGGTCGGGGGAAGGCTTGGAGTAATTTGCCCTGGTTGGAGCTTGAAAGGGGCTGTTGGAGGTACAACTACACTCAGGGCAACAACTTACAAGATCTAGACCCTGGTTCCAATGACACTGCATGCATTGACAAGAATCGAGGTTTGGTTTCGTTTCGGGAGATGGTAGCTGCCCAGAAAGGGATTTAGAGTACCAATATGGTCCATTTCCCCGGTGCCATGGAGCTAAACCTGTGAGGAGGAGTTTGGAAAGTGGTATTAGGTTGCAACTGTAATTGTATTTTTTTTTATAAATTTTCTGAGTCCGAATGCTTCTAGTGTGCTTTTGATTGCTTCGGCAAGCCTAATAGCGCTCTGTAATTATTATTTTTTAATAAATTTTCCAATCTGAATGCTTCAAAGTGTGCTGGACAGCTGGAGAATGCTGGTGAACAGTGTTGGTCAGTGGTGAATGTGGGTGCTCTGTGGGTGATTTTCAAGAGGTAAGCCAAAATCCAGAAGTTTACACTTGTTCCAGCCTTCTTTTAAGCTCACAATCACTAGAAATCCAAACTGTTGACACTTTCCATAAAAGGTCTCTCGTAGGCTTCGACTGCAGCTCTCGATTACATCAATTTCACACTAGTTTGATTAAATACGAAAACATATGTCAGAGTTGTTACCCTTCGATCTTGTATGTTAGTAGGTTACTAGGTATGAGTATTACATGTAATAAGGGTTACCAAAGCTGTTTTTTTCCTATCACCATGTCTCTTAGCAAGAATTATCGAGGTTTTTGTCTTTGTTTTTTTTAATATTGGTTTGGCACAGGTTAGAGGAAAAAAATCTAAGTTGAGAACCTAATAGTGGACCAAGAAGTCGAGTTTGTATCTCTGATATGAAATGATGAAAATTATCATAGGGCCAAGTTGTTAGGCCATCCTTATCTATTTTCCTTGAATAAATTTAGGTCCAAAAATCTGGAGATAATCTAGTGTAGGACCAAGTTTCAATATGGCTGTTGTAGGGTTCTTGTGCTTGGTTTGAATGTAGGTTAGCAGGCTGCATAAATACCTGGGTAGAGCAAGGCTTTCAGAGAGGGCCGAAGGTTGATAGAGACTGTTAATAAAGTTGCAAGGGTGCTTGGTTCGTAGAGGAAGTCTTCTAGGTTGGAATGTTGTTCCTAAAAGAGCTAGAGCAGGAGTTTGAAGATCATCCAAAGTGTGAAACATCACAAGTAATTTTGTGTTGCATCCGTGGAGGAATATCTTTGCAAATCTTTGTGGTAAATTGAACTGCTGTAGGTATCCTTTTGAGGACCAAAAGGGTGCAGCAATAGGCTAGAAGGTGTCTTATAACCCAACCTATGGAAAGACTTGATAGAAGAAGGGCAACCACAGTCTCTTGAAAATACCATTGTCAATAATAGGATATAATGTTCCATTTCGCAGAAGAATGAATGATTGATCCAATTAAATTATTCAAATTATATATTCCATGACCCTAGATAGAAATCAAGATCAAAAATTTTGAAAATAACATTCAACATAACACAGAATTTGGTTAGAAATCACAACATTAGTGAGTGAAAAATTAGCGAGTGATTGCAAAGCAGTTTTTCTCAATAAAATTAAAACCAATTTTTATGTAACCTTGGCACAAACACATAAAATTACTTGAATATTCACTTGTAAAAACCGAGCAACTTCAACTATCAGCCAAACAACTATTAACAACATAACAAATTCAAGATAATCTGCAAAGCTGGCAACAAACATCTCATAAAACTTCACACAAAGCACAGTAAGGGAAAGGGCGATGATTGCCAAAGCAAGAATGCATACCTTCCAATATCTACATCTGCTGCATGTAAATATGCAATCAATGCATCCAGTGCCTTTTCTTCGACTGGTGCATTTGAGTCAGATACTTCCTTCTTGAAAAATGAACCTAAGGTGTAAACAATGCATGCACACCTTCCAATCAGATCAAGCAATATATCATACAATAGAAAACTCATGCCTCCACCATCCATAGTCCAACATGAAATAGCATATTAATACTGATAATTCAAAATATCACTAGATCATTTCAGTTGTATCTATGTATAAAAAAAAGTATTGAACTAAAAATGATAGTTGTCAATATATGTACAACACCACCAACAGTCCTATATACAAAGATCAACTTTGTGAAACATGAGGTTAATGAATAAATAACAATTAAAAATTCACTTAGATAGCCAGCTACAACGACATGACTGATATGTTCTCTTTTAGACCACATTACATCTTCAAAAAGTACTGCCATCTCAATAAAATATGCAATTCTTGTTCTCAAATTTATGTCTAAAGAATGTACGGGCTTACAGTCCTACTAGAAAATACGTTTCTTTTGCCACCTCTCCTGATAACATATTCCAAAAATCCCTTTTGAAAAGGACCCTTAGAGAGCTATCACATCTAGAACATCCGACCTCTGCTGAATTTACAAACACTACTTCTCCTCTGGCAATGAGTTCAAAGAACTGCAATTGGGACATATTAAAAACGTGATACCATATGCTACAGTAGAGAAATTTTAGTCCTCCATGTTAGTAAAATCATCATAGCTGGAACTCAGATGATGTTCTCAGGTCACTGCTTCTATTAAAGACCTGTTCCAATGCAAGGTTTTTCTTGTTTAGTTTTTTAGATTTGATCTGATATGTTTTGCACAGAGTCTTCATGCAGGCAACACATTGCCATAGTCTCTTTGCAAAAACCATATTTCAGGTGCCTAGGATGAATGTACTATGTACTAACGTAGTGATAGGTTAGAAAAAATTTCTACAAGATAGCCACAGTATTGTTATTTTATGAGCCTGTATGGACAGTATGATGTATATTTTGATTTCACACTTGACATGTCATATATAATGCTTTTTTAACATGGAAAAGCATATAACCACAGTGAGATAAAATATAAACATTTATGAGAAATTTCTTATTTTAATATTGTGTGAATTATAAGAATATTTTATAGGGAAAATGAGTGACAAAATTTACTATTTCATATATTTCACATTCGAAACTTTCTTTTCTTTTTCAAGTTTGTTAAATTCTCATAAATAAATTGAAATTGTAGCACTAATGCACTAGAAATGCACTTGTATATATGATAAATGTGTATATGTATGGGAGAAAGCAACAATTAGGCTTAACATGGAATCCACTAATGTTTTGTGCTTATGGAATCCACTAGATTCATGGATCACTGAGAAATTAATATCCTTGAGACAAAGAAACACTTATTTTGGGGATAAGAGTAAATTATATTAATTAGTTATGAAGACAAGAGGAAGAATTTTGCCCATGAAATCCTTAGAATTTTGTGAAACCTACTTTTTTGGGAGCAGACTTGAATGAATGGAAAGCCCTGATTGACTTACAAATTACAAGTACTTCACTGACAGGCATAAACTTCTGGTGTATGGAAAGACTTGATAGAAGAAGGGAAGCCAGAGTCTCTTGAGCAGTGGAGGCCAAGTTGGCATGACTGTAACAATGGCTACAACATGCCCTAATCATAGGTCTAGTTTCTGAAGCAAGTACACAAAACCAAGAACAAGAGGGATAAGGGGAAGTTGAGAAATAGGGTAGGTTTCTCTAATAGATTGGTTTGTTTGTTAATGAATGGTTGCTAAAGAGCACTTGTGGACTATTGAAAGGCCCAAGTACAGTGATGTTTGAAGAATTAAGTCACTATTAGAAGGCAACTATTATGAAGCCCTAAGGACAATGATCTCTGGAATTCAAACTTTGTTGTATGGGAAGACGTATGAATTCACTAAGCACACTGAATGTGGAAGTTATTTAGTATTGTATGAGCTATTGATGATGCCTTAACTTGTGTGACAAAGTAGTAGTCTTGACTCTTGACTCTTGTCACTATGTAAGGACATTTCTAGAAGACCCTATGAACAATATAGCTTGTAACAACAAAAGTATTGCTGAAGGAAAAAATTGCAAGCCCATGTTCTAAAATATCAGAGATATAGGGCAAATCCTTTAGAACAGTTAGATTATTGGACTGTATGAAGGCAGAACTAAAAACCCTAGTTTTGTGATTTGGAGCAACATATCAATGATTTGGGGAAACTATTTGAAGACCCTATGAGTTGGCAATCTTGAAGAAGCAGGATAGCAGCTAGAGGTAAGGATTATTTATGACAATGAAGCTATGTTGACTGATGAAGATTGATTGGAAAGATCAGCCAAGTTGTGGGACACCTTAAATAAATTTAGGTCCGAAAATCTAGAGATAATCTAGTGTAGGACCAAGTTGCAACAGGGTTGTTGTAGGGTTATTGTGCTTGGTTTGAATGCAGGTTAGTAGGCTGCATAAATACCTAGGTAGAGCAAGGCTTTCAGAGAGGGTCGAAGGTGGATAGATACTGTTAAGAAGGTTGCAATGGTGCTTGGTTCGTAGAGGAAGTCTACTAGGTTGGAACGTTGTTCCTAAAAGAGCTAGAGAAAGAGTTCGAAGATCATCCAAAGTGTGAAACATCACAAGTAATTTTGTGTTGCATCCGTGGAGGAATATCTTTGCAAATATTTGTGGGAAACTGAACTGTTGTAGGTATCCTTTTGAGGACCAAAAGGGTGCAACAATAGGCTAGAAGGTGTCTTATAACCCAACATATGGAAAGACTTGATAGAAGAAGGGCAACCACAGTCTCTTGAAAATACCATTGTCAATAATGGGATATAATGTTCCATTTCACAGAAGAATGAACGATTGATCCAATTAAATTATTGAAATTATATATGCCATGACCCTAGATAGAAATCAAGATCAAAAATTTTGAAAATAACATTCAACATAACATAGAATTTGGTTAGAAATCACAACATTAGTGAGTGAAACATTAGCGAGTGATTGAAAAGAAATTTTTCTCAATAAAATTAAAACCAATTTTTATGTAACCTTGGCACAAACACATAAAATTACTTGAATATTCACTTGTAAAAACCCAACAACTTCAACTATCAGCCAAACAACTATTAACAATATAACAAATTCAAGATAATCTGCAAAGCTGGCGACAAACATCTCATAAAACTTCACACAAAGCACAGTAAGGGAAAGGGTGATAATTGCCAAAGCAAGAATGCATACCTTCCAATATCTACATCTGCTGCACATAAATATGCAATCAATGCATCCAGCACCTTTTCTTCCACTGGTGCATTTGAGTCATATATTGCCTTCTTGAAAAATGAACCTAAGGTGTAAGCAATGCATGCACACCTTCCAATCAGATCAAGCAATATATCATACAATATACAACTCATGCCTCCACCATCCTTAGTCCAACATGCAATAGCCTATTAATACTGATAATTCAAAATCTCACTAGATCATTTCAGTTGTATCTATGTCTAAAAAAAATTATTGAACTAAAAATGATAGTTGTCAATATATGCACAACAACACCAACAGTCCTGTATACAAAGATCAACTTTGTGAAACATGAAGTTAATGAATAAAGAACAATTAAACATTCACTTAGATAACCAGCTACAATGGCATGACTGATATGTTCTCTTTTAGACCACATTGCATCTTCAAAAAATACTGCCATCTCAATAAAATATGCAATTCTTGTTCTCAACTTTCTGTCTAAAGAATGTACAGGCTTACAATCCTACTAGAAAATACGTTTCTTTTTCCACCTCTCCTGATAACAGATTCCACAAATCCCTTTTGAAAAGGACCCTTAGAGAGCTATCACATCTAGAAAATCTAACCTCCACTGAATTTACAAACACTACTGCTCCTCTAGCAATGAGTTCAAAAAACTGAAATTGGGACCTATTAAAAACATGATACCATGTGCTACAATAGAGAAATTTTAGTCTTCCATGTTAGTAAAATCATCACAGCTGGAACTCAGATGATGTTCTCAGGTCACTGCTTCTGTCAGAGACCTGTTCCAATGCAAGGTTTTTCTTGTTTAGTTTTTTAGATTTGATCTAATATGTTTTGCAAAAAGTCTTCATGCAGGAAGCACATTGCCATAGTCTCTTTTCAAAAACCATATTTCACGTGCCTAGGATGAATGTACTATGTACTAATGTAGTGATAGGTTAGAAAAAAATTCTACAAGATAGCCACAGTACTGTTATATTTTGAGCCTGTATGGATAGTATGATGTATATTCTAATTTCACACTTGACATGTCAAATATAATGCTTTTTTAACATGGAAAATCATATAACCACAGTGAGATAAAATATAAACATTTATGAGAAATTTCTTATTTTAATATTGTGTGAATTACAAGAAGATTTTATAGGGAAAATGAGTGACAAAATTTACTATTTCACATATTTCACATTCGAAACTTTCTTTGCTTTTTCAAGTTTGTTAAATTCTCATAAATAAATTACAATTGTAGCACTAATGCACTAGAAATGCACCAGT
Source organism: Pinus albicaulis (assembly GCA_034641835.2). NCBI lineage: Eukaryota > Viridiplantae > Streptophyta > Pinopsida > Pinales > Pinaceae > Pinus > Pinus albicaulis. The sequence continues at coordinate 409,112,333 of CM076576.1, forward strand.
ATATATGATAAATGTGTGTATGTATGGGAGAAAGCAGCAATTAGTCTTAACAGGGAATCTACTAACGTTTTGTGCTTATGGAATCCACTAGATTCATGGATCACTGAGAAATTAATATCCTTGAGACAAAGAAACACTTATTTTGGGGATAAGAGTAAATTATATTAATTGGTTCTGAAAACAAGAGGAAGACTTTTGCCCATGAAATCCTTAGAATTGTGTGAAACCTACTTTTTGGGGAGCAGACTTGAATGAATGGAAAACCCTGATTGACTTACAAATTACATGTACTTCGCTGACAGGCATAAAATTCTGGTGTATGGAAAGACTTGATAGAAGAAGGGCATCCACAGTCTCTTGAGCAGTGGAGGCCGAGTTGGCAGGACTGTAACAATGGTTACAACATGCCCTATTCAGAGGTCTAGTTTCTAAAGCAAGAACAAAAAACCAAGAACAAGAAGGATGAGGGGAAGTTGAGAAACAAGGTATGTTTCTCTAATAGATTGGTTTGTTTGATAATGAATGGTTGTTAAAGAGCACTTGTGGACTATTGAAAGGCCCAAGTACAGTGAAGTTTGAAGAATTAAGTCACTATTAGAAGGCAACTATTATGAAGCCCTAAGGACAAAGATCTCTAGAATTCAAATTTTTTTGTATGGGAAGATGTGTGAATTCACTAAGCACACTGAATGTGGAAGTTATTTAGTATTGTATGAGCTATTGATGATGCCTTAACTTGTGTGACAAAGTAGTAGTCTTGACTCTTGACTCTTGTCACTATTTAAGGACATTTCTAGAAGACCTTATGAACAATACAGCTTGTAACAACAAAAGTATTGTTGAAGGACAAAATTGCAAGTCCATGTTCTAAAATATTAGAGATATAGGGCAGATCCTTTAGAACAGTTAGATTATTGGACTGTATGAAGGAAAAAATAAAAACCCTAGTTCTGTGATTTGGAGCAACATATCAATGATTTGGGGCAACTAGTTGAAGACCCTATGAGTTGGAAATCTTGAAGGAGTAGGATAGCAGCTAGAGGTAAGGATTATTTATGACAATGAAGCTATGTTGACTGATGAATATTGATTGGAAAGGTCAGCCAAGTTGTGGGACACCTTGAATAAATTTAGGTCCGAAAATCTAGAGATAATCTAGTGTAGGACCAAGTTGCAATAGGGTTTTTGTAGGGTTCTTGTGCTTGGTTTGAATGCAGGTTAGCAGGCTGCATAAATACTTGGGTAGAGCAAGGCTTTCAGAGAGGTCCGAAGGTAGATAGAGACTGTTAAGAAGGTTGCAAGGGTGCTTGGTTCATAGATGAAGTCTGCTAGGTTTGAACGTTGTTCCTAAAAGAGCTGGAGCAGGAGTTTGAAGATCATCAAAAGTGTGAAACATCACAAGTAATTCTGTGTTGCATCCGTGCAGGAATATCTTTGCTAATATTTGTGGGAAACTGAACTGCTGTAGGTATCCTTTTTAGGACCAAAAGGGTGCAATAATAGGCTAGAATTTGTCTTATAACCCAACGTATGGAAAGACTTGATAGAAGAAGGGAAGCCAGAGTCTCTTGAGCAGTGGAGGCCAAGTTGGCATGACTGTAACAATGGTTACAACATTCCCTAATCATAGGTCTAGTTTCTGAAGCAAGTACACAAAACCAAGAACAAGAGGGATAAGGGGAAGTTGAGAAATAGGGTAGGTTTCTCTAATAGATTGGTTTGTTTGTTAATGAATGGTTGCTAAAGAGCACTTGTGGACTGTTGAAAGGCCCAAGTACAGTGATGTTTAAAGAATTAAGTCACTATTATAAGGCAACTATTATGAAGCCCTGAGGACAATGATCTCTAGAATTGAAACTTTGTTGTATGAGAAGATGTGTGAATTCACTACGCACACTGAATGTGGAAGTTATTTAGTATTGTATGAGCTATTGATGATGCCTTAACTTGTGTGACAAGGTAGTAATCTTGACTCTTGTCACTATGTAAGGACATTTCTAGAAGAACCTATAAAAAATATAGCTTGTAACAACAAAATTATTGTTGAAGGAAAAAATTCCAAGTCCTTGTTCTAAAATATTAGAGATAGAGGGAAAATCCTTTAGAACAGTTAGATTATTGGAATTCCAAATATGAAAACCAAGCCCACTCAATTATAATCAACTAGCAAGGGGGAGTATGATAATGAAAAAGAGAGCTCATCCAAATCCAACAAGAGCCATATATGGATAAACATACACCAACTTTCTGGTAGAGAAATGAGACAGTTGGAATTGACAGGCAGCTTATTAGGGCTCAGTTGAGTAGGAAAACAATTGCAAGTTGAAAAGACTTTTAGAAAGGATAAAACTGAATGACTTGATGGCATTACTCAGTTTTTATAAAAACATATCAAAGAACCACAAGTAATTATCTTCTGTGAGGATAGGAAAGGCTACAAAGGAATAGCTAATTGAGTTGTGAAATGTAACTTGAGTGGGACAAAAATTTGATTAGGAAAGGCTACAAAGGAATAGCTAATTGAGTTGTGAAATATAAAATTAGTGATTTTACTATTGGTTAATCATAAGATGCTTCTAATATATGTAGATACTAGGGATAATTTGTAATTATGTACTAGGTGTTTACATTAAATCTCTGAGAAGGAAAGGAAATTGCCAAACGTAATTCTGATTTAAACTGGACCTATTTATGTGCCTTCAGAGTAGAGCAGAGTAATTATTAATATGGAATGAATCCCACCATATTTATTTTTTGATACATTTAAACTAATTGGAATTTAAGAGATTTGACACTACTAATGAAATTTCCAAATCAAATATGGTAATATCATGATGGAAGGATACTTATAATGTTGGGCACGAATTGTCATACACCTGTTTTTTGCTAATTTTGATGTATAATTCACATAGTGAGTCTTTATGGACAAGCTTACACAGGACGGCTAACAGGTGGAGTAGAAGCTGATGTGATGGCCGCAAATGAGCTGGCAACCCATGCATTCCTCCAGACAAGCCATTATATTTCTTTTTCTTTCCGAATTGATCTCAACCTGTAGCAAAATATCTATGTTCCCTTAATTTGATTTAGCAGAAAAAATTATGATTAAGGACTGCTATGCACTGTTTTTCCTTTAATTGGGTAAATCTGGAATAAATATTAGATGTTTACCAACTCTTATGTATGGATGTTAAATCTTATCTGCCTTGATTTAGCAACTATAAAAGTGCCTTCCTACTCCTATAGTGCCCTCTTATTTTGGTTCAATTGTTTTGCTAGTTGGATTGTCAGAGGGAAGCATTCTTCAAAGCTAGAAATCATCTCTGTATCTATAAACAGTGGGTTTGGTTGAATTAGTTATCATATATGTTTTTTAAGATTAGATATTTTTGGGCTTTAAAGTGAATCTAAAGATAATATTTGTCATGGTGATGAGACTTACTATTATAACATAATTGAAAATTTCAACAAGGAGACACCAGTTACAGTTTGAAATCTTTCAAAATTTTCAATGGAGAGATATCTCTGCTCTTTTTTAATATATTTTCTTCCTGTCATTGCCTTGTCTCTAGTTGTCATTGCCCTATTTGGCATGTAACTTATCTTTTTCTTTTCATAGGAATTCCCCCCATTTTTTTTTGAAAATATGTCTTGTTATACAAAATATTTAAAAAATTCACCTCAACAAATATCAGAACAAATCAAATCGCATGATTTCAAAGGATGATTATCAAGGTTGCAAGATCCATGAGCTATATTGTCATCAAATCCAAAGCAAGGTTAAATAAGTTCTTATCAAATAAAAAACAAGGTGAACCATGCAAACAACGATTGGGTCACCGAAAGAATCCAAATAAACATATAATAAGAAAAAGTTATTAGGTTGTCCCAAGATGTTTTGGGTAGGTTGGTTACAACAAGCCCCCACCTCCTCATTAGGAGGTGAGTTGAGAGGAACCAACAAGCTCTTTTTCTGTGACAAATGTAGCAGACTTCTCTGGAGTCAAGCTAGGGTCAACCACCGAGGTTAGCTGGGCCTTTTGAGCTTGAGGAGCTTTGCTCTTTTTGACATATTTCACCCATTTTTCATTTTTTGTAAAGGTTCATAGGTTGTTTGAGCCTTCCCTTGCTCATCCTCAGAGATTTATGATTTTATAGTTTTGGTTTGGCCAATAAGGGGTAACCCCTAATCCCATGGTTTGGGATTTGACCCTGTCACCCACCAAAATGGGTAAACCTATAAGAGAATTTTTCTCCTACATTGGAAAACTAGCCAGCCAATAGCCCCTGGTATTCACTTCATGATGATGATATACCATGTGCGTCAGCCATCTGCTTCATCCAGATAGGTGATTCAAATATTGAAATTTTTGCATACCTTTATTATGTTATATACTTCCTTATTTGACTCTCGTAAATAGCATTCAGTAGCTTAAAATTGGGTTCACTTAATTTCTACATTCAAATCAATGCATTGTATTTTCATAATCTTTGACCCTTTGGAATTATTAACTAGTTTTTTCCAAGCATTTAATGGTCTGCTAATGGTGGTTGTGTGCATTAGCTGTAGCACAGTTAATTGACATAAGACAAGGGTAAAGGTTTGTTTTGTGTCTTGCATGCAACACAAGGTATCCTGACCAATGTTCCTTTCATGATACTGGTTGATTGGGATACCTGTGGAGCCCAGGTTAAATATCCAAGCTTGTTTCCTGAAATTGTTTGGTATTGGTTTGTGTAACTCAACTTCCAAGTCTCCTCCCTTCATATTTAGATGCTGTTGGGATTCCCTATGCAGTGGTGATTTCCTACTTGACATGGAGGTATACTAGTCATGCGATCATTTGAATTGGGTTTTTCTCCTTGGCTCTAACTGGTGCATATGATCTACCAGTCAATAAATATTTCAGGAGAGACTATAATTTATCCTATTTGAAGAAAAACATCATCAATTTGTCAAGGTTGGAACTGGGTTTTGTCTTTGCAGGTCAAGAACCCCTGCAACCATGTTCTTGTCATTGTCTACTTGGTCACATTGGTGGTTGTTGTTACCCCTCATGTTGACATGATTGGTAAATGCATATTTCAGGGGTAACTTGTAGGATGCTCAAGGACTATAGACACACACTTATTTTTGGTTCAGAGTAGTCCTTCACGTGATGATATTCCTGGATGTTCAGCATAGTGATTCTCCTTGATAATAATGTGGTTTCCTTGGTTGGAATGATGATTCTAGCCTTCACAAGGTTAGATTATCAGTGGAGGTTGCTTCAGTGGTGCATAATGTTCTTCATGAACCAACATCAAGGTGGTCAAATAATCACATCTTGGTCACTTTCACCTTGTGCTGCATGGTTAGATCATAAGTATCCTCTAATGTGGTAATACACTTACCTAGTTTCATTCATGTTCATGCCATTTTTCCATAGTTTTACCTAGGCAATTTGTTTTACCTAGGCAGGGAAGAATTGGGAAAAATTGAAATAAATTTGAAGGGCCTAGCTCTATGATATCCTTTTCTTCTCCTTATATATATTCAATTCCAATTTTAGCAAATTTGTGGGCCAAATTGATACCTGGAAGCTGGCGAAATACATATCATTATGGAATAAATTCAACAGAATTCTTTCTGCAACAATTAGACAAATCATTAAGACGAATGGGGAATTACTTTCTGGGTCTAGGTGAAGAACAAGAGTTGAACATACTTGAGTTTAATTCCCTCAGTTATATTTTGAGGTTGTTTGTGTCAGGACTAAATTTACATTCACAGATATTTACCAGATTAAAGACTGAAGTCCATAGTTTCTACTGCTGAGGTCCCCTATGAAGGAATTGGGTTGGAGCATTCTGAGTTTTTAGAGCGAGTTAAGAAGCAAATTTGTGATGACAATCAAAATATATCATGCCCCTTGAAACTTGTTCAGAAATTACCTAAACATTTTTTCATTGAACTATACCTCTTAGTGAATAACTTAATGAAATTAGAGTAGTTTTTCTTGTTCCAGAAAATAGTTATGAGTGTCATCTTAATTTTGTAATAGGCGTGCCTATTGAAATTTGGTTGTTGATGGTTTTTGGAGACTTGGTACAATATAAAAAAATAGATATTAATGAATTTGATGGAAATGGTGGAGTAAAATCTGGTTCAGTTACTTTGCCATTTATTGTTGTGAATAAAAATTCAGCATGTTTCTTAGAAGTTTCTATTATGATGGAATGCCATTTTGAATTTGGGAGAGTTCTATTAAATAGATTTCAGGCTGGTTCAAAAAAAGAACTTGTTTCACTATCCCATGATGGGCTCCATTTTTCCCTTTGGTATTTGGGCCTGCAAGATCTTCTATCCATTGAAAAAGTTTGCAAGCCTCTGCATGCTGCAGTGAAAGATGATCCTCGTCTATGGAAAACTATACATGTGGAGTATCCTCTAAGTGAAAGGCTCATTGATGATTCCTTCTTAAAAATTTCTGAAAGGTCTCAAGGTCAGTTATAAAAATTGACTTTAGTGGAGTGCTTGAAAATTACAGATGATGCACTGAAGCAAGTATTGGACATCAGTCCAAAGCTTACAAAGGTTGGTATCTGTCTTTGTGGTGAACATGGTATTAATTTTAAATGGCACTGATGTTATAACAACCATGGTATTCATTTTAAATGGCACATTTTAAAAATACACTTGTATTTTGAATTGTATTGCAAAAATTAGGAGGATACAATGCAACACCCTACACCAAGAGTATGAGGTTTTATCTGTGTCGATTTCCATGGACAAAACAACAAAATCCTCTGCAAACTTTTCAATCTTGGGAAGCTACTAAAAAATCTCTGGTCTCTTTGGAAGAATTAACACCTGCACCAAGAGTATGAGGTTTTCTCTATGTAGATTTCCACGGACAAAACAACAAACTCCTCTGCAAACTTTTCAATCTTGGGAATCTACTGAAAAATCCCCGGCCTCTTTGGAAGAATTAAGACCTGCACCAAGAGTATGATGTTTTCTCTGTGTAGATTTCCAAAAACAAAACAACAAAATCATCTGCAAAATTTTCAATCTTGGGAAGCTACTGAAAAATCTTCGACCTCTTTGGAAGAATTAACAACGACAATAGAAGCAGAAGAAAGTGATTAAAAGGCTCAATACTTTCATCCATCAGGGATTGTAGAGTTCTGGGTATTGGGGGAATCAAAACATCAACAATTCCCTCTAGCTTCTAATCAAATTCTAACTTACTTTGTAAAATTGTGCTTTCATCATGAATCAAAATACTATCATAACAAACTAGAAATAACTTACTTGTATTTGTACCACTAGATCAAATCAATGTAATGGATTTGTGCACTAAATAAAGTTTTCTTGTGTTTAAGCCCAATGGCTATGAGCAAGGTCTGGAATTGGGAATATGGTCATTATTAGTATGATTTATGCTTTAAATCGTAAGAATGGCTCTGAAGACATCTACCATGGCAAGGGGAGGAAAGCAAGGGCCTTAGGCACTAAGAAAATATTTACAATCTCAATGGCAATGGGGATATCACAGATTCATGGCTGTAAATTCTTTTGGAGGATTCATTGTCTTTTGTAATGGGATTGAATCTCACCTCTCCTACTACAACAAAAAATAGAAACAAGATGGTAGTAGAGTGCACAATTCTTAAGTTGGGGAGTCATGGGAACCTGGTCCTAGAAGACTTGGACAGAACCATGGTTTGGAGTATCAATACTGACAAGTCTACAGGCATTTTAATAGCAAAGAATGCCAATTTTCAGATTTATAATTTCGCGAATTCTTTGCTTGTGTATGAGGGTTCAAATCTCGTGCAGAAAAGTTGGGATTATCCCACGCACACACTCCTGCCTGGGTAATTTCTGAAAAGAGGGCAGACAATTCTTAAGCTGGGGAGTCATGGGAACCTGGTCATAAAAGGCTCGGACAGAACCGTGGTTTGGAGTATCGATATTGATAAGTCTAAAGGCATTTTGATAGAGAAGAACGCCAATTTTCAGATTTATAATTCTGTGAATTCTTCGCTTGTGTATGAGGGTTCAAATCTTGTGCAGAAAAGTTTGGATTATCCCATGCACACACTCTTACCTGGGAAATCACTGAAAAGAGGGCAGACACTTGTCTCGAATTCATCTGCGATGAATACATCTTGTGCAAGATTAGGGTTGGTTTTGTTCTACACAATTTCAATCCAGGAGCCTTATGGGGGTTGCAAAGGCTAGACTGCCAAGGTGTTCTTAGGACATGCTTTTATAATTCATCCTTAGTAAGTCTCAAGGCTGTCTATACGGGCCAGAATTTGTAGGTTTTGTCTAATGAAAATGTAGGTAAATAATCTTATTTTTATTCATGCGCTAATGGGATTCGATCGCTGCCAATAGGTCCTTTCTATAATGACATAAATGGGCAGTCTTCGTGTCTACTATGTCTCTATGGTTCTTGGATGAAACAATGTTTAAGATTGGTGTATGGACTTCGGACTGGACTACCCTGTCTCTCTAGTTCCTCGACAGAACTAATAAGAATTGTCTATTTCTCAAAGCCTACTGGTCTTATTGTGACAAAGGCCAATGCATCTGCCTTCAATTTGAGAAAATCCAAAACCATGGGGTAGGGATGTTATAATAGCCAAGGTATTCATTTTAAATGGCACATTTTAAAAAATACACTTGTATTTTGAATTATATTGCAAAAATTAGGAGGATGCAATGCAACCTCTGTATTTTTTAAAATGTTCCATTTAAAATGAATACAAAGGAGTGATTGTCCCTATCTGACAATCACTCCTCACAGGATAAGAGCACTTGCAAAACGCCAGGTATAGATTCATAATAGCCCAATGCTTAATTTTCCTATTATTTCAAAAATTTACCAATGTATGCAGGATCTAAATCAATCTTGTGTTAATGAAGGTTGATTAAATACTGGGAGATAATCCTATGAGGATTTCATACATGGTTGGATATGGTTCCTCTATCCAAAACTTATTCATCACAAAGCCTCTTCTTTGCCCTCCAAGGCCAATCATCCTCAACCCATTCCCTACAAAGCAGGCTTCCAATATCTGTACAGGAGTGCACCCAATCCCAACATCTTGGTGGGAGTTGTGGTGGGAGGCCAAGACAACATGGATAGGTTTACTGATGTGAGAAACAATTATGATCAATCCAAACCTTCCACCTACATTAATGCACCCTTAGTGGGTTCCCTTGCTTATTTGGCCAATTTTACTAACTCTTAAATATCCTATCTTCTTCTTCTAAACAAGAGAAGGAATTAATAAGGGTTATAAGCAGCCTAGTATCCCTTGCTATTGTTCACATGATTTCTGTAGGATATCTAAAATAAAATCAATGGAATCTGCAGGATCTCCAAAATAAAATCAATGGAATGGAATTAAATTTGTATCCCTTGCTATCGTTCACATGATTTCTATAGGATCACCAAAATAAAATCAATGGAATGGAATTAAAGATTTTCAATCAAGACTTTGGTTGTTAGTATTTTTTTCACATTCATTATATGCTGTAGCCAGTAATCTTACTTGTTGGCAATTTTTGAAAGTTAATTATAATGTAGATTGTGATATAATTGTGAGTAATGTGATATTGCACGAACATTGCATTAAGTAGTTGTAGCAGATTTGGAAATATTCATGAGGAATATGTGACATTGCACTAACAATTAATTAAATGGTTGAAGGAGATTCATGCTTTCAGAACATTTTTACACACTTCACGTTTAAGATGGTTACAGGATATTTGTGACATATTCCTCAACAATGTCGCATTTAAGTAGAAATTCATTAAATGGTTGAAGGACATTCATGGTTGATAAATTTGACTGGATGGTGTGACATCTTTCTCATATGGTGAAACATGTGACTGAGTTTTAGTGGAATAATTATTATTTTCCTTCAAATCTAATGTTAAAATTTTGAAAAAGGTAGTTTATATTTTAACAAATTAGTAGGTACATGTCACTTGTATTAGAAAAAAGCCATTTTCTTTCTCCACTTTGCTCATAAATTATGCAAATTAATATACTTTGTTCATGTTTCATAAGTTTCATTTTGATTTATTCCTTCTCTTGAATTAATTTACATAGAAAATTTTGGTTTCTTTCCTTCTTGGTTTAAACTAGCTCCTCCATATACCATTGTTGAATAAGGTATGCAGAGAAGAGGGTGGAGATAATATTGATTTTGATTGCATACAATCAAGCTTTCCTACATAGCTACCCCCCCCCCAAGTGATGGTACAGATTCTTGTCTCTTATCATTTTTTCTACTCCTAACCATATCACTCTGCACAATACATAATTTAATATAGGAAAGGTAACGGTTTAGGTGCAATATTGGTGCATGATTGTACTATTTTTGGCATATTTGATTGCATTATTTTGGTGCTACAATCAGCGATTCTGTATCATGTATGGTAATGTGTTTGGCCTGAATGCTTGTGATTACAATTTGGTATCTTCGCATTTTTAAGTAAAAACAGATCAAACATTTTGTTTGTTTTTATGAATTTATGTTTATTTTTGATCCAGTGGAGATGATTGGTGACTTGGGTTCCTTTTAATCAGGCTTCACTATGTGGCTTTACCTAGTGGTATACAACTCGTCTCTTGATGTTTTCTTCCCTTATAACCATGTCACATTATTCATACCATAGCGAAAAGTACTAGTGTAATACTAATGGGTGTTTGTATTGTTTTTGTCATTTTTTAGTGCTTCATTTGGTGCTACAAACAAGTTTGGATGTGTGTTACTTAGTTTGGCATGACTCGTGATTGTTTGAGATATTTTGTTAGGATTGAATGCTTTTGATTACAGTTCAATGCTTCTAGATATGGATTATTTTCAAGTATTGAATTTACTTCAACATCAATTTAGAAACTGATAGAACCCTATTGTTTGTTGCTTCATTTGTGTTTAACTATCTCTTGCCATATCTAGTAGATATTGATATCAATATTTGTTTATCTGTTGTAGGTCAATGAGATTGATTCCAGTGTAGCTCTAAACATGTCTGGGTAGACTTTGGAGATGACAACTTTACCATTAGTAGTTGGGAACATAAAGTATAGGTTAGCAGAGATGGACAAATGAAGCTATCAACTGAATTATTTTTTGCTTCAATTGACCAACAAAGTGAACTGTTGCACAGGAGATTACTTGTATTGCTTTGGTAGCAATTATTACTGACTGGCGACAAAACAACCCCAATTCTATGCCAATAAAATCACAGTTTGACACATTGATATGTGAAGGATATCTGGAGTGGAGGAAGCTGTGGGAACTAGAGGAATATAGATAGAGGTTCTCTGATGGGCACTTTGATTTGGAAACAATATTGCAATCAAACAAGTTTTATAACTAGCATTGAACCTCCACATATTTTTAAATTGTGGCAATTGTTTTAAGATTAGATTGGGATGCAAGGGATCTAAATTGGTTTTTCTTGGAAAGATTATTTATTTTAACGTTATTGATTATGCACACAAGTGTCAAGGCTCTTGTATGATGTTCCAGTGATATTTCAATAATGTTTGTAAAGACTCTGTTTTTCCTATGAAAGTTGGCATCCCCTAAAAGTTAGACAAGAAGGTGGGTTGGAATTGTTGGCTGGCTCTGAGACTCGACAGTATCATAATAATACAAAATAGAATTAGATGTTAGTAGAATAGTATTCTGAATTGTGATATTTACATATTAATACTACTATGTTGTTAAATAATAGACTTTATTACACAATAATGTGGAATTTAAATAAAATCTTTGTCAATGACAAATTGTTGAAATAATTATTTAGTCTCATATTCTACTTCAATTTTTGTGATCCTTCGAGTGGCAAGGCACCTTCTATTAAGAAAATTTTCCTGTGTGACATATCATGCTTATAAGTTAATCATAAATTTGTAGATTGGTTTTACTTACTTTTGATGATGGGTGGTTCCAATAAATGGAAATGTTTAGTTGGGTTCAGTTTTTATCATCTTTATATAGGATTTATTTCTGATAATAATGTTTTATGCCCTATGTAGACATTTTTCACTAGCATGGAAATGCTTAATGGAGAAGGCTTGGTGTCTTTCTTGTGAATGTGCGTTGTAACTCTTTGTAAAAATATAAAATGTTTTAATTGTAATTTTCACTTCATTGATCTATTTGTAGGGGCAGAGTGGTACCTGCAGCTCTTGAGGTGCATGAGGATGAATGTGGAAGTGATGATGATAGTGGTCATCAAAGACCAACATCGAAGAAGCGAAATAAGTGTCTCCTTTGAAATTTGCTGCCTTTTTGGGTGCTTTTTTTTGGAAACCATCTCTATTTCTATCTATGCACTGTAATTCATACGGTAAGCTAATCTTTAATTTAAGAAATCTAGTATATAAACTATATATACTCTTACAATCTAAAGATCATGGATAAATATTCAAAATTTCAAACTGATGAATTTCTTTTAGGAAAAAGGTTTTATAGGTGCTTTTATTTGAGGCATACTTGTGTGTTAATTCAACATTCGGATTTCTTTGCAAGATTATTGTTTGTAAAATCTGTGTATTTCTAACTATCTCTTCAGGTAAAATTTAGATATATTAAATTTATAACATCTTATAGCTTTCAAGTTGCACTAATCTACCATAAAACACTAGTAAAAGACAATATCTTATGTCAAACTCAATGCCATTTACTGTGTTCAACAGGATTGCCACATTCGTGCTTTACCCAGATCTCATTCGTTTTATATGCATTCTTTATCATCGGTCAAGGAATGAATGCTTATAATATATTGAGCCCTAGTTTCTAACTATCCTCTCTTCAATTTCTTTGTAAGGATTGAGTACAATCTAATTTCATAAATTACAACTAGGGCAGAGTAATAACTCGGTATTAAAAGACACCATAAGCATTAATTGCTTCAAAGTATTATAAATGCATTTTAATATTACTTGATTTTCCATGCTTATGTGGAACATTGTTGAGAGAAGGAACTATAACAACAATAGATTTGCATGAAGGCTTTATAATTTTTTCAAACGTGAAAGTTGTGATGCATTACTAAGTTTCTCAATTATTTTATAGATCATTACATGTCAAACCGACTTTACTCCTTAACTGGCATTACATTCAACATTGTGCACAAGTATGATTTACATGTATCAATCAAAAGTATGATTTTATCTATATTTGATAATGCAAGTTGAATACATCATACAATACATAGGAGTGATATGGCTATGAAGTTCAATATGAAATAATCTATTGATTGCTACTATTACTATTATATAAGGGGTTCTCTTCCAATGGGAAGAAGGATTTGTGGAATTTGTATTTACTATAAGATTATGCATAGCTGAGTTGCGGACAACTAAGTAGAATTTGGTAGGAAGTTTGGAGTATGTGTAATTCATAATGATCTTGTCTTCTCTTCATTGATGACTTTTCAATGTGTGAGTTTTGACCTAAGCCATTGCATTATCAATGTTTCAAGGCTCAAAACTCTACCTATATGTCAACTACTTGTGATCATTCCTAGGAACATGAATCCTAGTTTTTGTAGGTTTAAAATTTATCACAAGTTTGCTCTATTGTGGTCGAATTTGTGGAGGTTATCTCAAAATTTATTGAAGGTACCATGGATCTAAATTTATTATGAACTTTCAACACTATAACAAACTTTGGTGCAAATTGTTCATCGATTCTCACTTGGTTAGGGTTATAGATGTTGATGAAAATTTTGTGTGCATGCATGAGAGTTGGGTGAAAATGCACAATGTTGTGTAGCATTAGTATGATAAATATGGGATAGTGCAAAGCATAGTTTTGAAGATTAGTATGAGTTGAATTGTACCTAATAAACTAAGTCAAGTTGATTTTTGGTTGAATAGTTAATGGTTTTTTCAATGGACAGAAGATCTTGCAGACCCAAATACCAAAGGGAAAAATGGAGCCCATCATGGGGTTCTCTTTGTAATTCTCCACCGTTGCTACCTTCCATGCTTCCTCAAACTCCTCTCCAACCTCAATATTAGTGCTAGTAGTAGCATGGGCAACAACACTACGCTTAGCAGAACTAGAATGCATTTTCCAAATTGCACGAGAACTACTTCCCTCACCAGTCACCATGTGCCATGCTTGGTCTCGGTGGTTCACTTCCTTCAACTCCTGGTTCAACTACTGTATCTTCATTGGAACCAACACCTCAAACTCCACTAGACAACGATTCACCATTTCGTACTAGTAATTCGCCATTTGTACTAGTGATTCGCCATGATTTTACAAGATAATATAATCTCGTGAGAGATTCGCCAAAAAAATTATATATACATATTATATTATTAATAAAATCTCCTTCCATTTTTCCTATGTATCATGGGGATTCGCCCATTTATTATACATATAAATTTAGGGGGGTTCTAAACATTTTCCCTGTTTTTAAGGCAGATTTTCATTTTCCAGCATTATGGACAGATTTCAGTATTTTTGCACAGCAGTGCCTTTTCTTCATCAAAATGAAATTCTAAAAGCATGTGGTAGTAGAAAAGGTAAAAATACACAGTTTCCCTTTTGAATCACTCAAATCGGCCTTAAAATGAGTTCATGGCGTACTTTTTTGTTGCAACATTGGGCAGAATGAAAGGTGAAATAGGGCAGAAATTGATTTTATCATAACTTTCAAACTGTGCATCTGTTGGTCCTGAAATTTTTATGGTAAATGCATTGAGGTAGGGTGAATAAACACAGAAAATTTCAGATAATTTCAGTGTGTATTCTTCAAGAAATTGGCCACTTTCACCTACAGCCATTTCTCATTTTTCGGGAGATCCGTGAAACCAATGGCAGAGATTTTTCGTCGGAAGATGCATAATAATATTGGTAACAACCTCAGAAAAATCTCAGGGAATTCTGATGTACCATTTGAGAGAAATTGCAAAATTCATTTCATCTTACAATTCCACTCCATCTCACTTCACTTTCACTCCATCTCACACCACTTTCATTCGATTTCACAAGTCATATTTCACTTTCACTCCATTACATTTCACATCCATATTCCATAGCCATACATCATTTTTTTTTACAGATTGCATGTTGCAGCCACATCTTATTCAGCAGTTCTGACACAGTTGTACAGCCTACAAAGAGATGATGATTATAGGAAATTGAAGGATTCTGTTTTGAAGATCAACATGCTAAAAGAGGACCAAAGGAACAACATCAAGCATAGCAATTAACAAGGTCAAAATTCTGAGGTAAATTGTGAAAATTATTTTAATATCAAAAAGTTAAAACATGAAATAGATACAATGTGTATAATCATATGTTTCCTAAACAACCTATCATTCGAATTGATTAACATATCTTGGCCATATCCCTTATCCAACATTCCATAACGATCCTCATTAAAACCTTGATTAATGACTAATGGTCATAATCACAAACGTAACCCACTAGTCCACGTTTCCTTAAGATTGTATCATTCACTTATTTCACCACAAGTTCATCATAAATTCTCCATCAGATCCATAGCCACTTCATTTTCCCTTATAGCTTAATTACCTCCATCCATTCACCTCCATTACACTTTGGAGCCAATCCATCTTTAAGTACAGAGAGGTAATTCTGAGGGTGAACCATTATTCTACAGCTAATCCATCTTCAGACATAGAGATATAGTTTCAAAAATAAAGCATTAGACTTTGTAGTCAATCTAGCTTCAAGCATAGAAAAGTAATTCTGAAAGGAAGATAATCTACACAGAGGAGGAATGTGGCTAATTTTCAGGACAGAACCAGTTGGAGTCAAGTATTTGGAAGGATATCCACAAGTCAAGGAGCTACTACAACAAGCAGGGAGGTTAAATTTTATAGAGAAATTTGATGGCTTCCATAAGGAGATTACAAAATCATTTGCCAAATCTTTTGATGGAGCAGAAGAAGAAAAACTGACATGGTTATTGAAAATAAACTTGACACTCCACTACAGGAGGAAGATGAAGAACCAATTTCTGAAAAGTTAACAGAGATTAGAAAATATATTAGGGCCAAAAGAAGCAGAAAGATAAGGTTAGATGTTCTAACAGAGGTTTCAGATCACATGGAATAAGTTTTGATGAAATTGCATGAGGACATGCAATAGTTTTGCAGTGGGGGTATGTTGAGCCCTAGAATTGCCTTCTCTTTTACAAACCTTCACTTCATTTCATCATTCTTTTATCACTTCATAAGCCTAAAATCAATGAAGAATGATTAGGATTGCTTAAAAGTTACATGCAATTGATTAACATATTGTATTTTCATGGTTTTTGCTATTTTAATAATTTTGTGCAAAATAGCTACAGAATATAGACGTTCCGTAGCCGATCACGCGTTCCGCAGCTATGTTAGTGTTTAAACGGGTTACAGGTGTCATCTGAAGGAAAAGAACATATGGTTGAATTCCAGACCTCATCCACATCATTCCTTGCTCTCCACAAAGTCTGAGCAAAAATCTCCAAGTGGTTATGCACGTGGGACACCCAAACTAAGAAGCAGATTCCTATCAGGACAAGAACTCTACAGATGTCTTCAGCAAAAGTACGAGGCTTCCACAAGAGTTCTAATTTGATTTTGATTGAAAAAGACACTTGTTCCTATTTATTCTCAAGGGTAGTTATGTATTTCTCTTATAAGAATGACTCGGGAGACCGAGATCCAGGGAGCTGGTGGATGTTTTATTGTTAAACTTGTCCAAGACCGTAATACTCTGTTTTGAAGCATTTTTCTTCAATGAAATAGGAGCAACTTTAATACATGATTTGAAGCAATCTTGAAGAGATTTGTATGTTGATCTGGTGGTAGAGGGCCCCTACTGCCCGAGAAGCTCTGTGCGTTTTTTTTAGATAAGTAATTCTAGCTCTGTTTTGTTCCTAGTTTAGACAGTTTTTCTGAACTTTATGTTTTATGCTCACTTACACTGAATGCTACAGCCAGTCTTTCTCTTATGAATTGTTCCAAAACATCACTAATGTTGAATGAGATGAAGTTGTAGTGTTTTAGAAATTAATTGCATTTTGGTTCAACTGTATTGTTTTAGAGATTAATTTCATTTTAGTTAAACTGTAGTATTCTGGAAATTAGTTGCATATCAGTTTAGTTCTGTTTAATGTATTGTAAGTTTTGTTAGCTAGTTGTACTTTAGTTCTGATTAAATTAGACCTAAAGGCCTTCATTATTTACAAACTGTTCTTGTTCTAAATCTCTGTTAATATATCATTATCATAGGACAAGAATTGGCAATGTCATCTTGAAGTCTTGACTGTTTTGCAATTTCTTATGATTTCACAAACTGCCTTTTTCCAAAGCTGTTCCAAAAGATTTCTAACCTGTGAATGGGGCTTAACAGTGATATTCTGAGTGGAAAAATGGATTGATTTTAGTGTCATATAGGTTAATTTAGAGTAGAATTTCTTGACATATTGCAGATAATCTTTTCTAAATGTGTTCCAACAAATTTCTAACCATAGATGAGATTTTCTCTGTGATATTGTAAGTTGTTTTCTTAGAAAGAAACCTCATTGCATTAAACTTATCCTATTCTCAAGTTGTTCCAACATATTTCTAATATAAAGAATTGGACTGAGTTCATGGTATGAGTTATTTTCCTTGTCAAGTTTTGCAAACTGTGAAGAGTTATTTTCTTTGTCTAGGGTAGATTTTGCTCTGTTTTTCATCATTTTCCTAATTAGGGATAGAATTTACAATTACACTCTGTTTTGAGTCTAAGGTTTCCTTTTCTTTTCTTTTTGACATAGATTTGATTTCATCTTTTGAACATAGAGTAGCATATTAAGTACTAAAAAGACAAAACCCCCAAAAACAATAAGAAAAACACATACAACGAAGTAAGGAAGAGGTCACTTAGGCACATATAGTGCACCACACTTCATCAAAGTTACAAGCCCTCGTTGATAATTAATGGAAGCAATTTAGGAACACTAAATTGACTAGACAGTAATCTTGGACAAGATCAAATAAATGTTACTGTGTTCAATATTGGGGGCTAATACCATGGTAAAGGCCCTTGGTATTAATAAATTAGTGTGCCAGCATGTACGCAACTTGATTTCTTCATACTCGCGTGTGTACATGACTTATCCTTGACGAACCCGCGTATATATCTTCAAATATTCACCTTCATCAAACTTCTGTTTATGACCTGCAAACCTCTGTCCCATCATTCTGTTATCCTACTCCATCACTCTGTCACCTTTGAGATGATCTGTGAACTCATCTGGTTACCATATACTTGTTCTATTACAAGGGAGTTTCCATCAAGGACAACACATGCATCATAATGCCAACAAATTGGATATCATAGAAATATACAATAAGCATCCATCATGATCCTTTTTTTTTTCTTATAGTACCTTTTCTTTGGATCTCCATTCATAAAAATTAAAAATTAAAAGTAAAATAACATATATAGTTCACAATACTCTCATTTCCCATTCACTAATGCCTGGAGGAAGTCACTGCTTATATACAAATTAACACACAAAGGTTAGTCCTTTACCAAAAATAGGTAACATAAGTCAAGAGTGTATAATGGATATACCAATTCATACATAGCTTGCTTGGAAAAATTCATATATTTCTCAATCATGATAACATCACTTCCTCTTTAACCCTTCTGTAAAAGGTTGATGAGTAATATTTAATCATAAAACACAAGAATTCCCCCCACCACCCCTTCCCCCCCTATCTCCTCTCTCTATCAATGTTGTCTTTGGCCTTTTTTTGAAATATTTGTATTCAATTATCATACTTAGAATCATATTTATTGGTTCATTGTTAACACACACATTACTCATGGAAATATAAACAATCATCCTCATTTACTCACAAATCATAACAAAATTTCTAGAGACATTAAAAAACATATGAGAACCAACAATTCATGTATTAATGAAACATTGGACAATTCACTTATTATTTCTTATTTTTCATTCTATTTAGGTAGATCCCCATTACTTTTTATTAAAAGTAATAATGATGACGACAACAAGGACTGCTATGTGGCTATGGCTAAATAGGACTGCTATGTGGCTATGGTTAAAGAGGACCGCGTTGTTTCTATGGCTAAAGAGGATCACTCTGTGACTAGAGAGCCAAAAAAAATTCAAGGACTTCCAAAAGAAGAACAATTATCATGGTTCAAGCAACCAAGATAATAGTTCAATTCCTGTGTGGGTTTAAATCCCGTCGTTCCCCCATAAAAGAAGGTAATAAAAAAATCGGACTAGATCCGATCCGTTGTCATTTTCATATTTAGGTGAAAATATTTCTATCTATTTAATAGAAATGGACACCCGAGCCTTGTTTATTTGTGGGAAACATGAGCGCTTTATCGGACTTGAACCAGTGACTTACGCCTGACCAAGGCGTTACTCTAACACTGAGTTAAAAGGCCCCCCCATATTATATTAATGAGTGAGTCTACTATGGTAGATGGAAAAAAAATTGGAGGTTGATGATACATCTATCTTTACATATATAAAGTTGATAACATATATTAGTAGCTCGTAGTTTACATGAGAGGAGGGTAAGGATGGCTATACTGGAAAATTTGGGCTGAGCTGATATGAAGCGAATGGCGACAAGTTATATCTGAGAACATTTGCTAAAAAATGTTTGTATTGCTAGAAGAGCCAAAGGATCAACGAGCCAGGTCCTATTGCAATTACTTGAAATGTGTTTGAATAATATTTTTTTTCGATTGGTTATATCTCCCACCATTCTCGGAGCTAGACAAATAGTGAATCATAGACATATCTGGGTCACAAGTATCTAACATATTCTTACCGAAATATTTACAACGAAAATGAAGTGGTGAACAACCGTTTGTATTAATCTATGATTTGTACATATCCTTCAATTTACTAACTCAATTGAATCCATTCATTCGTGACAATATATATATTTCCTCAATCAAATATATTTCTACAATGCCTTTAACAAAATAACAAATAGTCAATTTGGAAAAAACTTTTTTCCGACCTTTTTTCAATAGATATAATTTAGAAGAAAACAAATTTTATAAATTCCTTAAAAGTGGTTTCAGTTAAACGTGGGTTTTATTCAAACTCGATATTATCAACATGATTTACTATCTGAAATATTTTCCAATAAGAACCAGGAAATGTTTCATCGTATTAAAGATTGGTTTGTAACCAAAAGTTTAAAAAACATAATTGAAAATGAAGACATAGATGGGAGGAGTACCCTTTATAATTCATCTAAAGAGAAACAGAATTTTCTACCATCACCGCATTTTAATGAACCTACAAAAAATCATGAGATGTATAGGATCTCTCAAATAGATATTATTTTTCAAAATGGGATTTGTTCAAAACATATATGCCATGGTTTTTTACCTCTGCATGGTGTAAATATCTTAAAAATATGCTTTTAGATACTCTTCCATATATATTACTACATGGAAGTAATCCATTTGTATCTATTTTGCAAGATATTAAGCATAATATATAATATTATGCTCAATTCCCATCGTTCGCCCATAAAAGAAGATTAAAAAAATCGGACTAGATCTAATTCATTGTCATTTTCATATTTAGGTGAAAATATTTCTATATATATAATATAAATGGACACTCGGGCCTTATTTATATGTGGGAAACATGAGCCCTTTATCGAACTTGAACCGATGACTTACGCCTTACCATGGAATTACTCTACCACTAAGTTAAAAGGCCCCCCCATCATATATTAATGAGTGATTCTACTATGGTAGATGGAAAACAAATTGGAGGTTGATGATCCATCTATCTTTATATATATAAAGTTGATAACATATATTAGTAGCTCGTAGTTTACATGAGAGGGGGGTAAGGATGGCTATACTAGAAACTTCGGGCTGAGCTAATACGAAGCGAATGGAGACAAGTTATATTTGAGAACATTTGATGAAATATGTTTGTATTTCTAGAAGATACAAAGGCTTAATGGGCCAGGTCCTATTGCAATTACTTGAAATTCATTTGATTAATATACTTTTTTGATTGGGTATAGCTCCCACCATTCCCGGAGCTAGAAAATTAGTGAAGAATGGACATATCCGGGTCACAAGTATCTAACATATTCTTACCGAAATATTTACAACAAAAATGAAGTGGTGAACAATGGTTTGTATTAATCTATGATTTGTACAAATCCTTCAATTTACTAACTCAATTGAATCCATTCGTTCGTGACAAGAGATATATTTCCTCGATCAAAGAGATTTCCATAGTGCCTTTAACAAAAGAACAAATAGTCAATTTGGAAAAAACTTTTTACCAACCTTTTTTCAATACATCTCATTCAGAAGAAAACAAATTTTATAAATGACTTAAAAGGGGTTTTAGTTCAAACGTGGGTTTTATTCAAACTCGATATTATCAAGATGATTTACTATTTGATATATTTTCCAATAAGAACCAGGAAATGTTTCATCGTATTCAAGATTGGTTTGTAACCAAAAGTTTCAAAAACATAATTGGAAACGAAGACATAGATGGGAGGTTTACCCTTTCTAATTCATCTAAAAAGAAATAGAATATTCTACCATCACCGCATTTTTATGAACCTACTAAAAAACATGAGATGTGTAGGACCTCTCAAATAGATAGTATTTTTTCAAAATGGGATTTGTTCAAAACATATATGCCATGGTTTTTTACCTCTGCATGGTGTAAATATCTTAAAAATATGCTTTTAGATACTTTTCCATAGATATTACTACACGGAAGTAATCCATTTGTATCTATTTTGAAAAATATTAAGCATAATATTAAGCACAATATTATGCATAATATTAAGTATAATATTGTGCTTAAAAGGAATATCTTGAGGGAACTTTCTCATCCATTATGGGAACCTATAAAATGGAAATATAGAACGAATCCAACCAATCTTTTGATTTTTAATTTGATATTCAAAACGAATCTTATGAATAAGTTTTTTTTTCCAAGGAATACTTTCAAGAAGTTTTTCTCTTCCTGTGAATTTTGTTTCATAGAGGAAACTAGTGATTGAGAGAATTCATCACTTCCATTCATATGGGCACCTCTGAGATTACTAAATGCTCAGGGGTATGAATATGGGACTCTTATCCCTTTTTTCGTTCTTGCGTATTCTATTCTTAAATATTTGAAAGTGATTTCTTTCACCTTTATCAATTTAAAGATAGACTTTGAACTCATAAAGTATTTAAAGGATCCATCATACGCGATAGAGTTGCAAAACTGATAAATCCACCCATGTATAATTACCTTCTCTATTATATAGACATCGGAAGTCTTCCTCCAAGATCTCAAGTATGGGTTTTTATCAGTGGAGAAAAAAAAAATATGAGATGGATTTAACCATTTTTATTGTGCATATTGGTCAGTAAGCTAGACCCATACTACGCATTGTCTCATGCCATAAATAAATATGTACACTCAATAAAGCTATTGGAAAAGTGGATTCACACTGCTTACAACCTACGCAGTATTTTTTCCTTGGAGCAGAAGAAATTTTCTTAGCTTTACATCCTTCCCAAGGTATCATTTCCAATACATCTATGGGACAAGCTCGTATGCATTGGGTATAACCAATACATGTATCATAAATTTTGACCGAATGTGCCATTGGATATCCATTAGTTAGTAATAAGTTTTAATTTGATAAGATCATATATAGAAAAATCTTGTAATATATGCCCAAGAAAAAAGGGATAATAACGGGATATTATGAATATAAAACGAATCAATAATTGTACTCTCCATTATATTTGGAACCGATCTGTATTTTATCAATGGGACAAAGATATTTGGATCGTTTTGATCCACCTAGATCACCCCGAATATGGTCCAATCATGACAGATAATTTTCATAATTAGTTTTATATTGATCAATAATGTTTTTTATCAAACATAATACTATATAGATTTTGATAGATTCTAGTGTGTATTCCAGTGAGGGTGATACACTTAGTGTTATCTAGTTTACACGCTGATTGTTTACGCTTGTAATCTTTCAACTTATCCGACCCTTTTGTTGTTCTTTGGATAACTGGTAACCATACAAAAATTTCCTTGTTCCTATCTCCCCAGGTTTTTTATTTATCTTCTGGCAATTCGCTCTTTTCCACGGGTTTAGTTATTCCGTCGTATTATTCCAAATTCTTCTATTGCCCATGTCATCCTACCTGGTTTGATTCGTGTTAGTACTAGGTTCGTGCCAAGATTTAGATCATGTAAAGATGATCCAAGTGGATATTGGTGGCCACCCACCTATTACAACTAGATCCCCAATCAGTTTAATTTGCTTCCTTGATTATTATAGCATTTACTATTTTTAGTATTTTTTCGGGTCCTGAACTTCTAGAGTTGTTTTGACCCCCTAAATGGCGTTGTTTAGGTCTGCAGTAGGCCCATAGCTATAAGTAGGCGCCTGTAGTAAATCGTATAGTAGTTGGGAAGACCTTTCCAATGAGGTATCTTACATGACAAACAGAGATCATATGACCAAGTTACGACCACAGGAAGTTGGTTGCCAAACTAACCACAATGGGGCCCACAGACTCTTGGTGTTTCATCTCCTGGGGTTAGGTTTTTGGTTTTTTAGGGCTTTCCTTTGATTTTCAACAGTAAAAAGGCCCTTGAGCCTCATTGTAACACATTTCAGAGGCATGTAGCCGCCACATCTCTTCTCGGAGATAAGCTACCATCGCCCAAGCTAGGTTATTTCCATTTTGTATGTAAGCATATTTTAGTTCTTTGATATTAATGAAATGAATTTTTATTTCTATTGCATCTCTATGTTTATGTTTATATCTATATTTTTTTGTGTTCCTTCATAATTTTGGATCAGTGGCATCAAAGTCGTCTACTCTTTCTGTTTTTTTCTTTGCATGTCCCCAACGAGGTCAGAGTATAAGGAGTTAGGGCTCAAACTGGTTGAACCTCTGCAAGATCAACCTCACAAACCCCAACAGCCTGCAATGGAAGAAGAAAAGAAATAAGAGGGAGCAGGAGATCATTTCAAAATATTATTCGAGGAGTCCCTCGAGTGACAGAGGAACGCAATGATGGATAATGTTTCCCAGATCCCTCGAAGGCTACCCACAGGCAATGCATATTCATCCAACAACCACTCTGGAGGCATAAATCCTTTTAAGGTATAAGTTAGTTTTGACATTCCCATATTTGAAGGCCAGATAGATGCTCACATTGTAGATAGATTGTTAAATCTATTGGAAGGATATTTTTCAGTTCATGACTTTTCCAATCGGGAAAATATTACTTTTTCACTCCTCAAAGTCACCTCGCATCTCAAGGAAAGATGGGAAACCTGATGTGAGAAGAAGGACGAGAGGGAATCCCCACTGTTTTCAGCCGCACCCAATTGGGATTCTTTATGAGATGCCATCAAGGAAAAATATTACCCTTTCGAGAGCTATGAAGATAAATACATAAAGTGATCATGCTGCAACAGGGAAGGGACCAAGATGTGTCAGAGTTTACAATTTTTTTTTCATACCCTTTGCATAAAGTTGGGTATCAAGGATTCTCAGCGGCATTCAGTATTAAAGTATTGTGGTTGTCTACATAATTACATCCAAGACTAAATGGATTTATTCTACATCTCCTCGCTCGATGTTCCATATCGATACGTTGTCAAGATCGAGCAAAAGTTTAAACAGAAGAAGCTATAGTTTGAATATGTGAATCCGAAGCAAGGGAAATGCGCCTCCAAACTGTAGAATTGATTAGTATATGTAAACTTGAAGGTTTATCATGAAAATTGCAAGTGAAATTTGTAGGGTTTTTATGCAATTATGTAAATTACATTAACACATAAAGATTATTTTTATCTTAGTTTTTCAGAAATAAAAGAGAGAACAATACCATAACAGCAAACACAAAACAAAAAATGAAGAAGGAGTTCACCCCTCCCTGGCTACATCTCCTGGTCCAACTTCCAACATTGGGCCTCTTTCAATATGCTCAAAATATGTGTTTACATAGACTTGCATTGCTCAGAATTAAAAACTAAAGTCTCCAATGGCTTAAAAACAGTAAAAAACCCCTAGCTGGGCTCTTTCTGCACTAAAAAAGGTCCAAAATTGACTGAGTTATGCTCTAGAGAATTTTTTCTGCTAACTTTCCTCCAAATCACACCCACCTGCTATCCATCCTACAATTTCTACCTTTTCCGGCCATGTTGGGTGACAATTTTTCCCCACATCGGTGAGATTCCACCAATTTGGGTGCAAATTGTCGAATCATTAATTTTCCTACGACCCCCACGAACCGATAAAATTGGGCCACTTGGCGCAATTACCATCGTCAAATCGGGGTTAGTTCAAATGAACTCCCGCTGATTTTTTAAACCGTGCCTGCAACCAAAGTTTGTGCTTGGTTGGGTTAACACCCATCGGAGGTTAAGTTAGAAAAATATTATGCCATAACATTAAGCAAACCCTGACTCCATATACCATGGTTTCACATTGGTTTGGTTTCGTTCCCACCGGTTCAAACTCCACATAAACCATGATCAAGTTTGATGTAAGTTAGGTTCCCGGAACCCCGCCAAGGTAGGTTCCACTCTACCCACCATAACTTCAAACCTTAACTCCACTCCCAGTGACTGCGGTTGTATTTTTGACTTGTAGTTTTTTTTCAACGAATTTATCATTCCCATTACCATTGGGTTGATAATTATTACATGTGATGTCATTTTTGTTTCCCACCAATGGTAATGTTAAACTTCACACCAACAACTTAAACCATACTTTTCCCGGACCTTGGTTATGTCATATAACATATGGTTCCTAATTATAATTTAAGGTTCGGTGTTGATATGTGATATAACATATGGTGTGCATATAACATAAGGTTTGAACTTCTAGTTGCAATGACATATGGTGTTGGGGTTGGAGTTAACCCCGTGCCCCTATCTTCCTACCACATCTCGTGGGATGGGTGGACTGGGGACCAAGGGTTAACCCCGATCCTGACCGCCAAACGAGTTTGAAATAAAATTTAAATAGAAATTTTACACCATGACTATTAAGTAATACATGTGGCATGGTGGTGGAGAACCGTGTTGCCACCCTGTACGCCTTCTGTTTGAATCTTGTGGAGGATTTTTTGGCCCATACACCCCAAATTTTACACCAATAAGAGGAGGCCACATGGCCACCGTGTTGGAAATACTGAGAGGGGGGGTGAATCAGTATTTCTTTCAATTAGAGCATTAGTTAATCTTCAATTATTATCAGTGTTTGTACAATGATAGCAGAAAACAAGAGGAACACAAATGCACACAATTTTTAAGGTGGAAACCCACTCCGGGACAAAAACCACCTAATGCTTTTCTAGTAATCCTTTTCAACTCCAGTTGAAAATAAAGCTCCAACTTCCTAGAATCTAGAAAAGAATTCTTCTCCAGCTCCCACTAGATGGACGCTCCAACGCCCGAGATTCTTCAGATGCACCAACACCCAATGAGCTACAACTCACCCTAGCACCACCCTACCACCCTATAGAAGAAGAAAAGAAGAATGGACTCTCATACCAGATAAAATGGTCCACTTTACAATGATATAGAATGATGTAGAAGAAGAAGATATACTAGACCATAACCCCAACTTTGACACAACCACTGCCTCTTCAACCCTTGGCAGATAGACACTAGTACAATTTGTACAATAATGTATTTACAATGACTAAGCACAATGATACCTTTACAATGATTGTATGCAATGCTGCCCACTTGAAGACTTCATATGATGAACTTCTTGCTGCTCTTATGCACCTTGGTTGCTGCTCTTGTCATTCTACCCTCTGATGCACCTTGTTTTGCTTTTATGTTGTAGAAAGTCTGGTCCTTTGCAATCCTTGACAACACATGATCTAGCTTTTCTTGCCTTCTAGGAGCTCGATATTGAATTTGGTGTATCTCTGTTATTTCAGATCCTCAATATCTGATTTTTGGTCCTATATTATTCCTCTGAGTCTTCTTTCCAATGCCACAGGTTTGACCCAATTTGGATTCTTAAAGAGATAGTTATACCCAATTTCTCACACTTCCCTAATTATGGATTATTTCAGCAGAGTGCAGTTGTACGGCGTGCCACGTGTCACCGTTTCTTCATTTGTCTCTGAAATTGATAAATCACAAAGTAAATATTGTGCACTATCCGTCACTTTTTACGGCATTCCAATCCGATACTCAAAGAGGGAGTTATGACGAATTTACCAAGGTCACTTCTTTGAGATGAATTTCAGGAGCCTGCACAAACCCTTACTTCCACAAATCATATCTCCAAAACATTGCACAAATTGATCTGAATTTTTTACTGCATCTTCCTCAGGAATTCGTCTTCGCCTCATAAAAATTTCAGCTTCTGAGCCATCGTAGAAAAAAAGTTAGAGCGAAAATTCCACGATGACCTATTTCAGATGGCTGAATCCCTTGCCTAAGGAGGAAATGAAGATCACAATATATATGAATGATTAAGTTGAGAGGGGCTTCAACAAGTGAACGTGGGAGGGATTTTAGGAGCATAAAAAATATTAATTATGACTTTTCAATGACCCATGCCCCAACCCCATGGGGTTTTAGCCCACTAACTGGGGTACAAACTTCAAACATGAACATCTCTCAAACCATGAAGAATTACATGGCGTGCCATATATCAACGGAAACATCTCGACAAGTAGAAACCATCAAAATCATTATTGACACAGAATATATTAATTTGGTAGGTAAAACTTCCCATTCAATTTTGGGTTAGCCCCTGGCGCTGCTTGGGTTGACATCAATGACAACCGTTGATCAACAATCTCCCCCTTTGGCATTGATGGCAACACAAGTACTCACCCTACGATCATGACACCTCTTCCTACAACATTCTCTCCCCCTTTGACATCAATGGAAAAGGGTAACTCCCCCTTAAACACAACCATCCTGCAGACTTGTACACACTTCCACTCGCGCTGACACACAACTGTCCTGCAGACCTGCATACACTTCCACTCCCCCTTTATATTCTGAAAAAGGAAAATCTAATGAGAACTTGGGAGAATCCCAAGCTTCTGGCGAAGATATTCCAATGCTGGTGAATATTTAATATGTGATTCTTTTGGTGCTGCTTGGAATCTTGATACTTGTCCAACTGCTTGCATAACATCTGGTCAGGAAGTTATTACATATAGAATACTACTAATCATAGATTTGTACAACCTTTGATCCACATCCTTAGATGAGTCATCTATGCTCAATTTGCAACCAAGTAAAGACATCTTGAAATCACTTTGCACCTTTGTAGCAAAATTCTTACTTAGTCGATCATCATTGCTACCAATTATTCTATCATCCTCTTTAGCTATTAGACATGCTTTAGTTGCTTCATCCAGAACATATATGTCATTTGGAGCTCGACTTGCTGTAGCCACAATTTCACCATTCTCGCCTTTCCTAATTTCACATTTCGTGGAGTTGAATAGTATTGTATGTCCTTGATCACACATTTGTCCAACACTGAGCAGATTGTGATTCATGTTTTCAACCAGTAGAACATTATTGGCTAGAGAATCTTTGCTTCCGAGAGTGACAGTATCTGATCCTATAACATTTGAAAATCCATCATTTCCAAAGGAAACGGTTCCATCCTTCTTCTCTTTCAGAGATACAAATTTATTTCTATCTCTAGTCATATGCGTTGAGCAACCGCTATCAACATACCACACATCTTTGTTCTTTTGAGCCTTGAGAGCGAGAGCACAATTATCATTCTTCTTCTTCTTCCATGTTAGTTCATTCTGTGGCTTCGAAGATTCTTCTGGAGGATTTTCAAGTCTGCAGTCTTTGGCTATGTGTCCAAAGTTTCGGCATTTGTAACATTCAATATTATTTCTTAAATGTTCAAATCTATTGATATTTCGCTGAGCCCTGGGAGGTTCATATTTGACAAATCTCCTGGAATTATATTCGTTCCTAGGGTACGTGCGACATTCTATAGCTTTATGACCAAATTTTCCACATGAATAACAGTAGCCATAAAAAATATGTTGGTACCTGGATGGAAATTTTCGTCGAGGAATTGTCTTCCAAGGTTGTTCTTGCAAATCTTGTCCAATGAAGTCTTCATGCATGTCAGATCTCATAGGTTCATTGTATTTTGTTGTAGAAGGTCCTACTTCTTCTTCTTTGTAACTGATGCCAATTTTGTCATTGTAAGATCGTTGATTGTTGATGAGTTCTTCCAATGCCCTTGAGCTGTTGGCATAGTTTTGGATAGTTTTTCCTTTCTTCACTTCCTCACGCAGCGAGACTACTTGGGCTTCTAATTCTTCCCTTTCTTGGTTACTTTCTTCCAACTTCTTTTGAAGTGACTCTTCAATGCATTTGTGTTCTTCAAATTCAATTTTGAGACCTTGAACTTGTTCTTCAAGAGTTTTGGAACAGATCTTCTCCGCCTTGAGATCTTTTATAAGCTTGATTGCTTCCTCATAAAATTCATCTATGGTCCATCCTTCTTCTTCGTTGTTTGATACCTCTTGCTTGTTGTGCTTGGGTTTATTGTGCTTGGCCATAAACAATACTCTCTCATTGGCTTCTTCTTCACTATCATTGTCTTCATCAGATGATGAGCTATCTTCTTTAGAGAGAAATTTCCTTTTGGATCCTTGCTTGTTGAATTTCTTAAAGCCTTTCTTTCTCTTTGATTTTCCATTACTTTTGTTTGGACATTTTGCTGCAAAATTCCCAACCTCATTACAACTGAAACATATCAATGGAAGTTTACCTCTGAATTGTCCCTTACCAATTTGTAGTTTTCTCGTGAAGTAAGCATATTCTTCATCTGAAAGACCTTCTTCATCATCTCCCTTTTCTTCACACTTGCAGGTGCATGTCTTTTCAATTGAAGGTTGTTTATTCTTATTGGTTTTCTTAGATGCAACGAACGCATTTTCTAGATGCGAAGTACCCTCTTCTTCATCAAGTCTCATTTCATATGCTATGAGAACTCCATGTAATTCCTCTTTGCTGAGTTTGTCCAGATTTGCACTGTATTCTAAGACCAATACCTTTGGGTTGAATCTCCCTGGTAACGTTCTAAGAATCTTCCGTATAATAGTCTTCTCGTCAACTGGCTCTCCCAATCCTTCCAGAGTATTGGTTATTTCATCAACGTATTGAAAGTATGCAACAATGTTGCAATCTTCTTTCATTTTGAGTTGCTCAAATTTTGCTCTATAGATTTGAAGCTTTGCTTCTTTGACATTTGAGTCACCTGCATATATATTCTCAAGCTTGTCCCATATATTTTTGGCGGTTTTGCAACCCAACACCTTATGATAAGCAGATTCAATAAGTCCACTGATAATAATATTCTTTGCTTTTGCATCATTTACCAAATTCTTCTTACCTTGTTCATCTGTGGTTGTTGTAAATCCATTTTGAATAGTGTCCCATACTTCGTAACCTTATTCCAAGAGATATACCTCCATTCTTCCTTTCCAAAGTGCATAATTATTTTCACTGAATAGAGGTACACCATTCTTGGTATGCTCCATGACCTCCTTCCAGCTGTTAAACTGTAATTGAAGGAACCAAGCTCCGATTCCAATTGTTAGAAATACTGAGAGGGGGGGTGAATCAATATTTATTTCAATTAGAGCATTAGTTAATCTTCAATTATTATCAGTGTTTGTACAATGATAGCAGCAAACAAGAGGAACACAAATGCACACAATTTTTAGGGTGGAAACCCACTCCGGGACAAAAACCACCTAATGCTTTTCTAATAATTCTTTTCAACTCCAATTGAAAATAAAGCTCCAACTTCCTAGAATCTATAAAAGCATTCTTCTCCAGCACCCACTAGATGGACGCTCCAACACCCAAGATTCTTCGGATGCACCAACACCCAATGAGCTACAACTCACCCTACCACCACCCTACCACCCTATAGAAGAATAAAAGAAGAATGGACTCTCGTGCCAGAGAAAATGGTCTACTTTACAATGATATAGAATGATGTAGAAGAAGAAGATATACTAGAACATAACCCCAACTTTGACACAACCACTGCCTCTTCAACCCTTGGCAGATAGACACTAGTACAATTTGTACAATAATGTATTTACAATGACTAAGCACAATGATACCTTTACAATGATTGTATGCAGTGCTGCCCACTTGAAGACTTCATATGATGAACTTCTTGCTGCTGTTATGCACCTTGGTTGTTGCTCTTTTCATGCTACCCTCTGCTGCACCTTGTTTTTCTTTTATGCCGTAGAAATTCTGGTCCTTTGCAATCCTTGACAACACATGATATAGCTTTTTCTTGCCTTCTAGGAGCTCGATATTGAATCTGGTGTATCTCTGTTATTTCAGATCCTCAATATCTAATTTTCGGTCCTGTAGTATTCCTCTGAGTCTTCTTTCCAATGCCATAGGTCTGACCCAATTTGGATTCTTCAAGAGAGATTTATACCCAATTTCTCACACTGCCCTAATTATGGATTGTTTCAACAGAGCGCACTTGTACGACGTGCCACGTGTCACCGTTTATTCATTTGTCTCTGAAATTGATAGAGCACAAAGTAAAGACTATGCACTATCTATAAATTTTTACGAAATTCCAAAACGATACTCAGAGAGGGAGTTATGACGAATTTACCAAGGTCACTTCTTTGAGATGAATTTCAAGAGCCTGCACAAACCCTTACTTCCACAAATCATATCTCCCAAAATATTGCGCAACTTGATCTGAAATTTTTACTGAAACTTCCTCAGGATTTTGGCTTCGCCTCATAAAAATTTCAGCTTCTGAGCCTTCGTAGAAAAAAAGTTAGAGCGAAAATTCCACAATGACCTGTTTCAGATGGCCGAATCCCTTGCCTAAGGAGGAAATGAAGATCACAATATATATGAATGCTTAAGTTGAGAGGGGCTTCAACAAGTGAACTTGGGAGGGATTTTAGGAGCATAAAAAATATTAATTATGAATTTTCAGTGACCCATGCCCCAACCCCATGGGGTTTTAGCCCACTAACTGGGGTACAAATTTCAAACATGAATATCTCTCAAACCGTGAAGAATTACATGGCGTGCCATATATCAACGGAAACATCTCGACAAATAGAAACCATCAAAAGCATTATTGACCCAGAATATATTAATTTGGTAGGTCAAGCTTCCCATTCAATTTTGGGTTAGCCCCTGGCACTGCTTGGGTTGACATCAATGACAATCGCTAATCAACACGCCGTCGATTGCCCCACGTGGCCCTCCATAATTGGTGAACCATTCAACCAATAGAACATAGAAATTTTGAACAACCATAGAAGGAAACTTTTCAACCAACCATAGGCCCACAAAACATAGTCAAATTCCCAAGTTAGTGTAGGGACTGCTGACTAGGCTACCTACAACCCAAAATTTTAAATTTTACTTGTTTGCCAAATAAGTCAAAAGGCGATATTGGAAGCATACGATATCAGTTTTGAGTGAAACACGTTGCGATGGATTTAGGGCAATTATATATTCACTTTGATGTTGGTTTCGAGCCATTTCGATCACTTTTAAATTTGATCAATTTACTGATCCACTGGATCATTCCTCCCCACTTGAAACTTTTGGACCTCCAAAAGCTCATTCTCAGTCAAAAAATAGATGAGGGTACAGTTTCCTCGCCCTTCTAGTCTCAATCCACTTAAATTTTTTTGGATTTGTCGTTTTGATCTTCTCATGAAGGTACTTCACTTTCCCTTGTTTTGGAGTCCTTGTCTTTCTGTCAAAGATGATATCTTGCTGTAATTTTCCAAGATATTAAGAAAATAAAAATCCCCTTGAAGGAATATGAACATTCCTTCCTTGATCTTCAATCAAAGGAAACTTATTCAATTTCAAGTTCACTTCACTTCGAACACTGTCGTCATAATGATTCCTAGCATGTCTAGCCTTGCACTTGGCTTGACTCATTACCAAATGTGATCATCATTGCCATGCACCATCCTTCTTCAAAGCCAAAACATTATGGAACCCACAAGAAGATGTATTAGAACCAATTCCATCTTTTCCAAATTTCTTGTGCATTTTATTTTTGACCCCTGCATTCTTTAACACTACCATCTTGTTCACACCAATGTTCAACAATGATGCATCCTGCCGCAATTGACCTTCATATTGTTTTCCTCTTTTAGGGGGAAACATGTTAGAGTCCTAAAACATCTTATCACATGAATTAGCAACCTCATTGAAATCAGATTTCAAACTTGATTGATATCCTTGAAAGGCTTTAGTTTCCTTAACATCTTTGTGCTTGAACATTAACAATGAAAAATTTTGACTAGCATTAAAAATCCTCTCCATTTGTCCAGCATTCACAAGAAATAAACTGAATTTCTTTTTATGTGCTATAAAAATGTACTCAAACCCATTTTTGATAAAATAATATTTATTCTCATGGCGATGAAAAATGGCTCTCCTATCATATAGATATGGGCTTCCTAAAACAATACCACATATATCAAGCAGAACTACATCAAGTTCTACCTCATAAAAGAAGTTTGCTGCGATGGAAAATCTACGTATGCATTTCCTTGTCACTTGAAACTTTGCATTCTCAGATACGCAACCTAAAGGATAAGGTTTAGGATTAGGAATGGTTTCTAAATTCAACTTCTTGATAATATCTTCAGAAATGAGGTTTGCTTGTGAATCACTATCAAACAATGTATCTATCTTGGTATGTTTCGAAATAACTCTAATGTGGAAAAACTCTATTCTTGTTTCTTCATTTTGATTTTCAATGAGACTATTTGAAGAACTAATATGTGTAATGGATTCCTTAACTTTCAATCCCATAGTTGTGATCATTGTTTCACCCCCGAAATCTGATCCTAAATCTTGTTGTATAGTTGCAACAACCTTTTCTTTCTCCTTGTTTTTAAACTTTTTGGGTCTCATCTCAAGATGAAGTCTCCAACAATGATATTCATCATGGACCTCTTTCGAACAATTTTTTCATGTGAGTTTTTCTTTCTCCATTTTGATGGAAACATTATTCTTCCCTTTTCCTTTCAACTTCCCCTTTCCTTTGTCTCCAGACTCAAAGGAATTGTCACTTGTTTCATCAGAAACATTCTTCCCTATTTCTTCTAGATGTTTGGAATGTACACAAACTTCATCTAAATTTGTAGGTTTAAACATGAGAATAATTTGAGAATGCATAAATCTTCAATAGGTATCCAGTATTGCAACAGTTTCAGGGTGTGTTTCTAGCAGAGATTCTGGAGTTTCCTCCTAACAGGGAAGTAGACTTTTCAATTGAGTTGGTACCAAGGGCAGCACCAGCATCAAAGGAATCTTACAGAATGAGCACATCGGGATTGGTAGAGTTGAATTTGAAGCTGAAGGAAATGCTTGACAAAGGATACATTAGGCCAAGTGTATCACCGTGGGGTGCACCGGTATTGTTCGTGAAGAAGAAGGATGGTACTCTTAGATTTTTCATTGATTACAAGTAGCTAAATAAGGTCACGATCAAGAACATGTACCCATTGTTAAGGACTGATGACTTGTTCTTTCAGTTGAAGGGAGAAACAATGTTCTCAAAGATTGATTTGAGATCGAGATATCATCAGGTATGCATCAAAGAAGAGGACATCTACAAGACTGCTTTCACGACTAGGTATGGGAATTATGATTTTGTTGTAGTTCCATTCAATTTGACTAATTCTCTAGATAATTTTATGTGCTTTATGAATAGCATGTTGTTCCCTTATGTAGACAAGGTTTTTATTGTATTCATTGATGTCATCTTGGTATATTCTAAGAATGAGGAAGAGCATGTCGAACATTTAGCAGGAGTGTTGAGGTCTCTAAGAGAGAATTAGTTTTATGTCAAGCTTAGAAAGTGTAGTTTCTTTCAAACAGAGTTACATTACTTGGGACATGTTTTTTCCAAAGCAGGCATAGCAGTAGATCCAGAAAAGATAAAAGTTATCATGAAATTGGAAGCTCCTAGAAATGTGGATATAGTCAAATCATTTATTGGGTTAGTAGGTTATTATAGGAGGTTCATCAAGAAATTATCACACATTTCCTATTCTATTACATCAATGCAGAGGAACGGTAAGAAGTTTGAATCAACAGAGGAGTGTGCAACCAATTTTGAGCAACTGAAGCAATTGTTGACAAATGCTCCAGTGTTAAAGATTGGAGATCCGGATAAATATTTTGTAGTGTGTACATATGCTTTCAAGAGAGGTATTGGTGGATTCCTTGTGTATTATGGACAGGTGATATGTTATGAGTCCAGGAAACTGAATGAGCATGAACAAAATTACCCGACGCATTATCTTGAGTTGGCAGGGATCATACATGCATTGAAGATGTGGAGACATTATCTTCTTGGAAGGAGGTTTGTGTTGATGAGTGATCACAGTGGGTTGAGATATCTATTTGACCAACCAAATTTGAATGTCAATCAAGTTATATTTTTGGATACCCTGAGTGATTTTTACGTTGAGATCAGATACATTAAGGGAAAGGAAAACAGGGTTGTAGATGCTCTCAGCAGGAAAATGCAGTTAAACCATGTTGCAGCAGTGAGTTCATATGGGACACATTTATAGGATCGGATCTTATAGGTATGACATCGATATGATAGGTACAAGGAGCTTATGCTCGGATTACAATAGGGTACAAGTGATCAGGATGTCGACTATTGTCTCACGGCAGATGGCTAGGTGAGATTTAGGGACAACATCTATGTTCCGGATGACAGTGAACTCAAGAATATTATCTTGAGCGAGTTTCATGCCAAAACATATTCAGGTCACCCAGGATTTCATAAGACATTGATAGTAGTGAAGAGGTTATAATATTGATCGAATATGAAGAAGGATGTGGTAGATTTTGTGGATAAATGTTTAGATTATTAGCAGGTCAAAGCAGTGTGTACGCATCCAGGTGGGTTGCTTCAGCCTAGTATGATTCTAGAGTGGAAGTGGGAGGGAATTTCCATGAACTTCATTATAGGTCTTCTGAGAACATCGAGATAGCATGATCCTATCATAGTTCTGGTTGATAGGTTGAGAAAGGTATCTTGCTTAATTCCAGTGAAGACTACTTATTCGAATAGTGAGGTAGCACAGGTCTTCATCAGGGAGATCGTGATATTTCATGGTGTTCCAAAGATGATTGTGTCAGAGAGGGATGCCAAGTTCATTTCCAAGTTTTGGAAGGATTTTTTTGTAGGATTGGGGACAGATTTGGCCTTCAACACAACTTATCGTCCATAAAAATATGGACAGACATAGAGGGTCAACATAATACTGGAGGATATGTTGAGGATGTATGTCATGCATCAACAAAGGAGATGTGAGAAATACCTTCCATTGGTTTAGTTTGCTTACAATAATGGTTATCAAGAGTCACTGAGGATGAGTCCATTTGAGGCACTCTATGGGTGTATTTGTAACACTCCCATCATTAGAGTGATCCAGTTAACAAGGTACTTATTTTACCGGATATGTTGGCAGACATGGAACAGGAAATGCAGGTTATAAAGAAGAATCTAAAGGCAACACAGGACTGGAAGAAAATTTATGTGGACCATCACAAGGAATTTCAAGGAATTTCAGGTTGGGGAGCATGTGCATTTGTGCATCAAGCCCAAGAAAATCTCCTTGAGGATTGGATCATATGCCTAGTTGGCACCACTGTATTGTGGGCCTTTAGATATCCTTGAGAGGATTGGACTAGTGACCTACAGACTTGCACTGCCTCTGATAGTGAAAGTCCATGATGTTTTTCATGTTTCATTGCATAAAATATCTGTAAAGGATGTTGATCATGTTATTTATTGGTCTATATTACAAGTAGAGAAAGAAGGAGAATTCCAGTCAGAACCTTAGTGCATATTGTAGCGAAAATATATCGGGCTCCAGAATAGAGAAGTCGAGCAAGTTAAAGTGCAGCGGAAGCACTTTGGGCCCGATGAAGCTACACGGGATATGGATGATCATATGTGGGCTATGTATCCTTCATTATTTGTCGGTAAAGACAAATGAGTTTTGGTATTTACACATATTTATGTATGGTTTTTCTTGTAAATACCGCAATGAGTTGTGTTATAAAGCTCCAATAAGCAGTATGGTTGTCATGTTTTCATGTTTTTCATGATGATTTTTCTTTTGAGTAGGAATTTATTGTAAATACTGCAATGAGCTAAGTTATAAAGCTCTAGAGGCAGTATGTTTTTGGCTTTCAGCAGTTTTGTTGGTTGTTGGTTAAAATTTCATGTAATAAAAGTTAATAAAGGAAAAATAAATCCACAATTAAGGGATACTTATTCCAAGTTGAATGTTTGGAAAAATATCCTAGTGGGCATCACTTGTTTTGTTTTATGGCTAAGGGGAAATTGGCAAAGGCAATGGTTAAGGCTTTGGAGAGACCAAAGAGTATTTTTGGCATTTATTTATGAAAATAAATGAAATTAGGAGAAAAGGAAGGTTACAGGTTACAGGTTGCATGTAAAGAGGAAAATGAAGGAAAATAATGGAAAATTGAAGAATTAGAGGCCTCGTCAATAAAAATACCTCATAGAATCAGCTGGTAGCCTTTTTTCAATTCAGTTTTAGAATTAGTCTCAGAGATGAGAAGAGCACCAAGAGGAGAAAGAAAGAAAACAAACAAAGGAAGGAAAGGAAGGGAAGGAAAAGGAAAGGAAAGGAAAGCAAGGATCATGCAAGGA
Organism: Pinus albicaulis; assembly: GCA_034641835.2. Taxonomy (NCBI): domain Eukaryota; kingdom Viridiplantae; phylum Streptophyta; class Pinopsida; order Pinales; family Pinaceae; genus Pinus; species Pinus albicaulis. The sequence continues at coordinate 409,150,157 of CM076576.1, forward strand.
AAAGTTGGATCAAGCAGCTTCAGCGGGAATACATGAAAGTAATAAGGAGCATGTGTGATTTTCTGGCTGGTTTGACATGCATGGAATATGCATATTGGTATTTGGTCCTCTTGTTGTCATTGACATGGATTTTGTCGGGTTGGATAGTGGATTTTAGCCTAGCTTTTCCATTTCTAGATAACCATGGTATGATGGGACTTTCCTCAATTTGAGCTTTGGATTGCCGGAAGATTTTGGATCTGGGTGAGGTGGTCTCAAGAAAATTTCTAAAGGACTGGGAATCCCTTTACCAGTAATTGTAGGATATATGGTAAATCTTGAGGGTGGAGAGGGTAAAATTCCTCAAGGTATTGGAGAAGAAATTATGAGGCATCCATGCTCGATTTTATTTTGTGACCTTGGCACCGGTTTAGGTGAGATCATGGTATGGTGAGGGTGGAGGTGGTTTAACCTTTGGATTCCCTTGGTTGTGTTTGGATTGGTTTATCCCATGAAATCCCACATTCATGCTTGTAATATGGCATGAGGGTGATGGGTTGAAAGAAAGAATTGGTTCTGCCAATCTATAGTCAGGTGGTACGTGGAAGTCCCGAACCTGGTTGGATTTTTCCTGTCTAATAAGAGCTAAGTTTATCTTGATTTTGATAAGTAAATGTACTTGTTATTATGTGGCTTTAATGGTTTTTATTTCATTGTTATTTATCTGTTTATATGTTTGTTATAAGCATGGTTATATGACAGATCATAGTCATGGTTGTGTTCATGTTTTTACATGTAACTAAATGAATGACAAATGCAATACCTAATTGATGTTATGACAACTAATGTGAGAAGGAAGTGACCCGTCTTGTTAAACCTCAGATACATTTCCAGTCATGTACGTTTAGAATTGCATTCATGACCTGTATGTTGCATATGTACCAAATGTTTCACAAAATGTGAGTCCCAGTTGGGCAAGGTCAGGTCAAGTCTTGGTTTCATTTTTTGGTTTACAAGCATTTTCTTCATGTCTGTTATGAGTTCGGAAATTTACAGAGTTATGGGTAGAGGTTAAGCCCCAGCCCTATAAAATAGCCTTAAATCTTGTAGTCGCTGGCATAAAACTGGAAGGAGAAGGCTACATTCGCACTCAGTCAGGCTTATGGGAGTGACTGGGGGATCTTAGTCACTTGGAGGGATTGGAAAGGGATCGATTGTGGCTCTAGTCTAGCAAAAAGGTGAGTTGTCTCAAGGACAGAAGTCCAATAAGGGTGGGTCAATCCTTGGGGGCCTTGGGGCATCAGAAAGAGGTCAGTAAGGTTTGGTTGTGTTGGCTCAATTGTCTCAAGGTCAGAAGTCCAATAAGGGTGGGTCAATCCTTGGGGGCCCTGTGGCATCAAAAAGAGGTCAGTAAGGTTTGGTTGTGTTGGATCCATTTCCTTAAGGTCATCTAGGAGGTTGAGTCTTATCATAGTAGTCCCTCAACTCATGTTTACCTTGGGCTAGCCAATGTGGGTAGATATGAGGGAGGCATCGTTGCACCAAGTTCCATGTAATCATTAGAAGGCTTCTTCTTTGGATGAAGATCCTTGTCTCGCAACTCTTCCTGACTGAAGTCATCCAACATCCTAGTTTCATGGTTTCTCTTTGTAAATGATCCCTTTAGTGAATGACTTCCATTGTGGAGTAAACCCATCCAAATCAATCTATTGGCATTATGGTTATATGTTTTCTTTGATGTCAACCTAGATTGTTTTCACAAGAACACTACAAGATTCACAGTAACGGTACATGTTCAGGCCTCTATGGAGTATGGCATTACAATTAATCATTATTACTACTGGTTAATGTGATGTGATTAAAATGTTCCCTCTGAGTTACTCAATGGGCTAATGAGATTTGATTAAAGTGGTCCAATGGTCCAATAGGGATTACCATTATTCTTTAGTTAATGTTGATTGCTTAATGCAATGGTTCATGTGCGTTGGTTAATTAATTAATGTAAAATGGTCTAATATTTTACTTATGGTGCTATGTTAAATTATTCATGTGTGGTCCAAATATTTATAGAGATTTTTATTATGAGGTTGAAGATTGTTGAAGTAAAAAAAAATTACAAATGGTTACAAATTGATTTGTGGACCAAATTGGTCACGGATCTGGTTATTTGAGAGAAACTGCTTGGAACAAGTAAATAAAAATATATTAAAGTGAAAAATCAATTGAAATGGTGCCCAAGGTTTCAAAGAATACCATAGATCTTTCCTATGGTAATAAAAAGGAGGGATTCTGTAAAAATGAATTGATTTTCATCATTCGATGTGCACTTGATGATCTCAACTCTGAGATCGATCTAGAAGAAAAAAGTGTACCTATAAGATCAATCTGTTCTTTGGAAATGTTGATCTAGGATTTCGGTTGGGATTATTAAATGCGTTGAAGATCTTGTAAATGTATGTGATATGGCCAATGCATCGGTGATAAAGAAACCAAATCAACGTTCTTCCTTTTCACTCTCTTCAAAACCAATGAATAGTGCGCATAAATTAAATATGATGGTTTCTATACGTTTTTGCTTGGCGCCAAAATATTTCAAAGACATTGTCCATTCAACATTATTTATTGTGTTGAAGTGATCTCTGTAGTGCAGTGTAGAAATTAGATATATGCTTATCCTTTTTCGCTCTATTTTTTAAAACCAGCAAATAATGCGAACAAAATTGAACTGTGTGTTTTGTCTTATTTGGCACATTGACTTTTTCAGAATTGATACATCTGAATTGAAGAATTAATTGAATGTTGTACATAATTGAGAGATCCGGATTGGAGTGATAAGTAGATCAATGTGATTGGGGCAGAGTCTATGAAGATTTTACAAATCTTACAAATCTATGGTTATGCACATCTCTTATGCAAATTGATCTGCTCATCGTCTTGATCTTTCGCTCTAACATTTATTATGAAGAAATCATTTAAAGGGTTATTGCAAGGATATGTGTAGTTGGAAAAACGCACCTATAGAATCTTCTTTTTGCAGAGATCAAATTGTGAAATTTTTATTGTTATATTGGGATGATCTATATGCAGAAAATGTGATGAAGTGTATTGTAATAGTGACTTATATGTCTTCACATGATCTAATTGACAAAATTACAAATCTATGACAATGTGCAAAGACCAACATGCAGAGATCTATATGAATTGGGCTTGATTACAGTGATATTGATTCTTGGTGTGCTAGCAATGATGATTGCAGATTATAGAATGGTTGTTGCTATTTATTGACAATGGACAAAGATTTATAATTCATGTTGTTTCTTTTCTATTATGAGTTGTGATGTTCCTAGTAGATGTTTTGGAACTTGCAGCAATTGAAGATTTGAAAGTAAAATTAAATATTGAGAATGGTGATCTGGTTGTGAATGGCTTGAGAAATATTGGAGGTAGAGTATTGACAGGGATCCTGTTACACCAGTGTTCTTCATGTGATAGGAGTCTGATTCTTGTGATTGTAGTGTTATTCCTGTGACATAGTTGTTTGATTTGCTTGACTAGTATTGAAGACGACCTGTCTAGCTAACAAAATATATGTGACGAAGGATTGATGACAAGGAAACTACAATGACATTCCATGATGTAGAGATCCATGATTAGTGAATAGAGACTTATGATGTTTCTTGTCTTCATGAATTCCTTTTAATGATGTTGCTTTGAAGAGATACTACTATATTTGCATAGGTGTGTTTGGCCTGGCATTGAATCAATATAAATTGAGTTGATAGTTTGATCTTGTTATACATTCAGAGTTAGTATTTAATGCAGAGAAGATTTGGCATAATAATGATGATGTATTTGTTGTTGTTTGGTATATGATAGTGTTTTTGAGAACTAAATTAGCTTGGTATTGAACAGTTTGGATTGATATCTAATGAACTATATTTGAGGATATATTGTAGGATTGACACATGTTTTGGTATTATGATAGGTTTCCTTGGTACAATAATGTTATGAATGACTGATGATGCCTTATTGAGTGTTGGACAGCTAGAGTTTGATGAACATGAGATTTGTTTAACATTGCAAAGGCTTTTGTCTTAACATTTGACTGGGTTGATTTGGTATGGCTTGATAGTGTTATGGCTTGGTTAACTTGAAATTTGAAAAGATTGATTCTGATGTAACTTGGCATTGACAAGTTGTTGATGTATGGATGAGTGATATTCTTGCAGCGGTGTAATAGGTTTTTCAATGATTGGCATATTGGTATTTAGTTATTCAAATTTATCAATGTTTGGTATCTTGGTATTGAGAATATTGTTGGGTACAGGTTTTGATGGTTAATTGAGACAAGTGGATCCAGTATGAAAATTTATAAATGTGGTCCACAAAGGTGCTAAGGGTCGTGGCCTTAAGTGAGGGAGTAGTAACTTCCTTCTAGTGGCAGTTGGTAAACTCGTTGAGGAAGTATGAGATTCCTTCTGGTAGAAGTCGGTAAACTTGATCATGGAATAATAGCTTCCTTCCAAACGTAGTTAGAGAAACTAGAGGTGTTAGCCTTCCACAAGTAGGAGCATGTGTAATGGTAAGAGTCTGTGCCAATACAAGATGTAAATCTTTTATTTATAATAAGAAAGCAGACATAGGCGATAACATTGATGGTGGCTTTCTCCCACATAGGGTTTCCACCTAAAAAATATGGTGTCCCTATGTGTTGATGTGTTGTTGTGTTTTGCATTCTTATCGTTTTCATGCATCTAAACTTATTGTTGCTCCTGGTGTACTAAATATGTTATGATCTATAAAATAGTGTTATGATAATGAAATAATGATTCAAGATAAATTTGAAAATGAAAGCATAAACTAAGTAAATATGAATTGGGAATGAAATATTGATTCACTCCCCCCCCCCTCTCAGTATTTCTGACATGATCCTCAACATATTAGAATATGTAATAGTCATCCCAATGGCAACAAGCTCATCTCAAACTTGAGACAATCTCGTCAAATACGAAGTCGCCCCTTCAACCTATGTCATTTGGGTGGCCTTCAACTTATCCTGTAATATCAACTGTCGATTCTCCTTCTTATTTTGTAACAGATCCTGAAGAGATTTCCACATCTCATGGGAAATGTTCTTCCTGTACAGATGAGGTATCAAAGTATCTTTGACACCATCTAGGATGGTCAACTTATACCTCGTATCCATGTATTCGTACACTTTCAGCTCCTTAGGGTCAGTCGGCGTCTTGATATCTTTCTTGGAAAAGTCCCAGATCCTGTTCACCATTAGAACGAACTTGATCATTTCCTTCCAAGGACTTTAGTTGGAAAACCCTTCCAACCTATCCTCAAATTGCAGACCAATTGACATATTCGACATTGTTATTAGTCCTTCAACAACAATGTGACCAACTCCCTCTTATGTTGTACTTGTTGTGCACACTCTGATTCATTGGCCCTTCAAAGTAGCTCTGATACCATGTTGTTTTTCCAAGGCACTAGAGAATCTAGTTTAGTGTCTTAGAATCTTTGAAACCACCAATCCAAATTCCACAACAAACTACTTTTCACAACATAATATAAACAACAGTAAATCAAATAATGCATATAATAAACAACTTTTTGAAATTTTCAATAAACCTATTAGTCTCCTGTATTCTACAGTCTTACTAAATGAATATGGATTTTCTGTAGTCTGATGAAAATAGCATTCCCTGACTATCATATATTTTCAGAAATCTCACTACCTTCATTGTCTTCATTTAACCTATTCACTATCTCTCATTTTACCTCTTTCTGTACCTTCATATCCTAAAAATCCATGTTTGACCTCGATCCCTCATTTTTACCCTTTCCCCTACTCAAAACCCCCACTCACATTGCTTAAAACCCCATTTAACCCCTCTTTTTCACTCTTTCCACTCTTCCCCTTCAAAACAATGTAAAAACCCTTTTTACATTGTTTTTGAATAAATTATTCTTTCAAGTCCCACTCCTTAAGAAAAGACCCTATCTATTCTACCCAACCCCTCTATATTTATAACCCCACTCTAAACCTAAACCCTTCGTCTTCATATAACCCCGACCCCCTATATTATTAAGTGCCTTCGCTTTAAACCTACCCCGAGCCCACATTATGAAAACCCCACCATATATTAACCCTCTACTCCGTATACCCCTGGGCCCCACTGTCTAAACCTACCTGCAGCCCATTTGCCCCCTGACCACCATTGGATCTACTCCTCCCGATCCAACTACCCTAATCCCACATCGCAAACCTAAATGTGTGTGGGTTAAAAAACTTAGAGGCTTGCGATATCGGCGGTATTTACCACCATCACATTTGCCATGTGTCGCCTCCTCCATATTATCGCATCCCTCCGCCTAATACCGCTAACCACTTATGCGCCATGCAAAAAACCACCAACCACTCTCGTGCCATAACCTGAAACTGCCAACCCATTTGAATGTTTTCAAATCCATGTCCTTTCGCGATAAGCCCCGATCCTCTGTGTTAAACCCTGCAGCTCTTCTGAAGACCCAATAAGCCAAACAAACTCATAGATCAACAAGCCCCCATTTTTCAGACTCTCTCCACAACACAGGTTTTTAATTAACAAATTGTTTTTAAATGTGCAGGTGATTATACATGGCGGAAATGCATAAATTTTGTTTCTAAGGTCTAAGAATTGTTTTAAACAAGTCCTCTGGGTGACGATCCAGAATGACTTATTTCATCTAAGGGACCAGGAGCGCAAGATCAATTTGAAACATCAATGGATCATGACCATTGATGGTCATTCCAACACTCCAAAGGCAGCAAGAGTTCTCCACAGCACATGGTAAGGAAATAAAATAATTATACAGTGACAGGCAGAGATAAAAGGCAAATGAAGAACACAGTCAAAAGAATAGTAAGAGGTAAATGGGATTAAAGGTTTAATCAAAGGTTAAAGGTAAAAGACATTATTAGAGGACAGAGTTAAAGACAAAGCACAATTAAAATAGATATTAGAGATAAAAATTAGATTAACAGAATTAAAATAGAGGAAGCAGGGTTAAGGAAAAAGACAAATTAAAGATTAAATGACAAATCAAAGGCAAATCAACAAAGAAAACATAGCCAAAATGACTAAGGCACTCAGCAATTATTCCTTTAGATCACATTTTGCCACCTACAACCTAATTTTGCTAAAGGCAGCCACCACAGTCAATGTTTTTCAGTCATAGATATTTTAAGCAACTTAACAGTTATTGTAAAAGTTAATGAAAAGCCAAAAAGTCAAAAATATCCTAAAGTTAGCTCAGCAGTTAAGTAAAAAGTTATTATTACAGTGAAACAGTCATAAATACTTTGCCTTGGGCCTTGCATGGTATCAAGGTCAAGATTACATTTACTCTGTAATAACTATAGCCTAAAACCCTAGATTAGGATCACCTCCTCATCTCCAAATAAATACTGCATATATTGTTCATTATTATTGTTGGTTGTTTCGCTGGTTGATGAGCTGCTAGGCTGGATTTTGATTAGACTCTGAGCTTCAAAGATTATTGCACTGGAGTATTGTAACTGTTTTGGACATCAGTAATACAAGCACGTTCACAGGATTCTTGAGCTATATTAATGGTGATGTTATCCTTCCTTGTCAATGTTCCTCTTTTGTTTTCCATAATGTCCATCATTTCTCTGATAATAGAACATAGATTTTAGGTTAAGATATGTTGTTTGGGTACCTTAATACTGTATGTTCTATTATCTTTATGTTTTCTTCTGCAAGGTATGATTAGAGAATTCAGGGGTGTCCTGCTCTCTAGTTCCACCTAGCTTGTTGCCTTGAAGTTTACTTAGTAGAGTCTAGCTAAAGAAATTCATGGTTTTCCCTGCTCTTTGGTTTTTCTTAAACTGTTATTTTAAAGGCCTTCTTTGAAGTTTGATTAAATAATTTAGGGGTGTCCTGCTGTTTAGTTTCACTGAACTATTATCTTGAATGTTTTCTTTGTCTAAAAGTAATAGCTAGAGAATTTCGGGGTGTCATGCTCTCTAGGATTACTGGATTGTTATCTTAAGGTTTTCTTAGAAAGATTAGTTAAAGAATTCAGGGGTGTCCTGCTCTTTAGTTCCTCTTAAATAGTTGCCTCAAAGGCTTTTCTTGTTGAAGTATATTAAAGGATTCTTAATTTCCCTTTAGTTTTACTGAATTCACAACTTCTTGTCATTTCATATTTCATCTAATCTAAAATATCCACTAGATATAGTTAGCTTGCCCTATGAAAACCCTTGCAGAGTTGACGTACAATTAAAACCTTTTATGACTCCATAGCCCAATGGATTAATGCTTCTCACAACCTATCTATTCAACTGAAACAATCAATCAATCAATCACTCAATCAATCAAAACAAAACAAACAACCCCAGAACTTCATAACTAGCCTAAAATCAGAAAGCATAAGCATAAAGATAAATCATTTTTATCACAAATACAAAGAGAGCCCTCTCTAAGTTCAAGAAGGCTAGGTCCTTGGACTCCAAAGTGGTTTGATGTGGTTCCCTGCAGACTTGTTCTTGCCAATCTTGCAAATCATGGGGAGCCAACAAACCCAACTTTGTTATATTAACAAATTGTAATACAAATATCTAAGGCTCTCGTAACAAGGATTGTGACCCTCATAGAATCATTGATACAAGGAATACAAACTATGGTTTGTTGTCGACTACTATGACAACCAATCTACCCTAAACAAAGTACAACTTACCTTTTAACTAATATAGCATACCCTCACAACTCCTCTTGGTTGTACCTTGAATACATTTGTTGGTCCGTTTGCTGCCAATCTGCAATGTTGTCTCTATCAATGGTTTTACTCCTTTAGGTCACTAAACAAAGCTCCAATTTTCCCTCTAGTTGATCATTCGTCCATCAATGACTCGGCACATAGGGCCTTCTGTTGAGTTTTTCACAACTTCGTTAATGAAAAACTCTAGACTGCCCATTGGTACTCCTTGGATCCTTTAGGAATTCTTCCCTCTATTGCCTCCCTGCACTACGCCAATGAAGACAAAATGTGGGCATGAAGGGTTTCCCACTGTCATTGTCAAAATTCCTTCTCTAACAATGAGCTTAGGGTTGGTTAAATTTCTCCCTTTGACTTTCTTCTTTAGTCCTTCAAAAAACAGTCCCTGAGCTCTCTAAATATGCCTTTCCTAGCAGTCAAAATGTCCTTATTTGTACTACAGATAGGGCCTCCTTAGGAACCTACTTGCTGCCCTCCGACAACCTTAAGATACCCAACAACAATCTGTCCAAACTAGGACTCTATCCTCTAGCAAAAAAACAACTCGAAGACATCAACCAACATACCTTTTTACACTTTTTGGGCATGTGCACAGTGTTGTAGGTTCATGGTATGGTTAGGGCATCCAACAGTCTTGTTTATCCCTTCCTTTCTGTTGCCAACAATCCTCCACAAGTTGTTGTCTTCCTCTTCCTACAAGTTGTTCCCACATGTTGCCTTCTAGGAGTGGTTCCAACCCATGTTTAGGCCTTACGGTCCCCTTCAAGCCTGAGGTACAAGGATTGGCCCTCTCCCAAATAAACACAAAGAATGTGCCTAAATCTAAGGTTTGTACCACACTTATCTTGCATAAGAAACAACCTCGAAATAATCCTCTTCTACTCGGATCTGCTCTTATTTACTTGACCCTTAAGATAGTCACAAGAAGCACCAAAACGAACCCTTCTCTCCTTTGGTTGAGTTGCTCCTGACCTGCAACCTTATTTCAGATGTCTTCCTTATGAATTGTTGCACATTGATGGATCACAATGAGGTCTCACACATATCTTATATATATATGTTTCTTAGGGTAAACGAGAAACCCTCCAAAAGGACACCTCTAATGTCTAACCGACCTGCTTTTCTTGTTGCAAACCACCTAACATATATATATATATATATATATATATACATAACTTCATTTGTAGACCTCCTCTCTTGGTGCTTGAAGTTTCCCCTTACTCCTCTAAGGGTGTGCTTCCATCTCCAAGGGTCAAATGTCCAAAGTATCTTTGGTTTCACACCCACAAAGAAGGTTCTTATTGCTCAATTACGAACCAACTGGCATCAACTTCGGTGTGAAACGGGACGGTGCAAAAGGCCTAAAGAAGCTTCGGAAGAACGACTATGTACATTTTGCACATCTGGGGCAGTGGAATTGGAAAAACATTTCATTTTGGAATGTGATGCGTTCAAAACATCAGAAAAAGTTATGTGAATATGTTAGCATTGGTTTTTTGGCATTGTCTTTTCAGAGATGGGATTGTTGGAATGTTGGGTCAGCTCATCATCATCAATTTGAATAATTTTCGAAGTTTTCGCATAAAGCCATAGTCGTCTCTCCCATCATTTTCCTCTGACATCTACCCACCAATAGTGGCCTCCGACTGAAGTTCAAGCAAAAAACGTGAGCTAGGTGACAATGAGATTTGAATCTAAATTAAAATCAAAATATGTGAGATTTTGAGCCACATTTATTATTATTATCATTATATAATTTTAAGCGAGTTGTTTTTAGTGCGACTTTTTGAAAGCTGTTTTGGTATATTTTTTCGGTCTAATTTCTCTAAAATTTGGCAAGAATTCATTGAAAATAGAAGTATTGATGGGTAACCTTGCACACTGGAAATGCCCTAGGGGTTTTTTAGGGTGCTAAATCCATATATACAATTAAAAAAATAGTTTAAATAACAGAAATCAAGATTCAACCTCAAATTTTTTAGCTAGATTTTGGCACCGGAAACTCCAAAAATCTCACTAAAAACAACTCCAATTTTAAGGTCACAGCTAAGCCACATATTAAATTAGTGTATGAGATTCCTTTTTTGTAGGACAAGGGACCCACCTCCACGACAATTTGACTTGAATATTAAGTTTATTAAGATATACATAGTCTATCCCTTCTCGTTTTAAACTTGTTACCTTTTATAAAGAAACACATACTCTTAACCATTAATCTTACTCAAATGGCAGGAATTCATTCAAAATAGAAGTTTGACTGCTAACCTTGCACAATCAGTGCTCTAGAGGTTTTTGAGGGTGCTGAATCCATATATAGAATCAAATAAACCAGTTTAAATAACAAAAAACAAGATTTTGCCTCAAATTTTTTCACCAAATTCGGACACCTAAAACTCCAAAAAATCTCACTAGAGACAACTCCTATCTTAAATGCATATATATTGTGAAATTTAAAGTCCCATCCAAAATTTCAATGGAAGCGCGGATATATGCACATCTGGGTTTTAAACCAAATAAAGACTTCGGCCCTTTGGTTTTGGGATCGCAATGGCAATGGCGACATCCAACCTGATGAGATCGACTGTCAAGGCGGCATCGTTTGAGGAAAATCATCGACATTCGAAGGCGGTTTCCCTCTTTTCTCGAAGTGGTTCCTCCTTAATGAGATCTTAAATTTTAGCCCAATTTTCCCTCTTTCTTGTATAGGTGTCCTGCTAACCTCATTGTCAAGTTATCTACGCCCTACTGGACTTTTCTGCGTTCATCAACTATCAACCATTTCACTGACCTGTCTGCCTTCATCAGCAACGAATTAATTATATTATAACTTTGGCGGGATGTCTCCAACAATTTCCATCAGCATACGGCTGACAGAGTAAGTAAAAATCTTCGTCCTCAAAAGGTCTCCACCAATTTCCATCCGGCATCTGCCTGACAGAGTCTCTCATTGATTTCGATCCAGTGTACGGCTTAGAGAGTAAAGTAAAGATCTTCCTTCGCGCTCTCCCACCAATTTCCATCCAGCATCCAGCAGGTGGATATCGATCGGCGGAATATGTCGATGGCCTGCATCGAAGCAGCGCTGCTATAGAAATTTGCAGGCACAGTAAGTTAGAATTGAGAACTAAGAGTGTTCTCGTCTATACAGTTTGGGAAATTACTTCCCCTTGGATTTGGATTTAATTTAACAATGGTTTTGTTTCCGGAAATCCGATATGTTATGCACGTGTTCACTGTAATACTAGTTTGCTGGATGGGGTAGCTGTGTGGTCTTGCATTTGGACAAGTAGGTGAAGCTTTAACAGTTTCTGCTAATTTTCCAGATATAGGGCTCACATGTATAGCCAATTTAGTGGCTTTCCTTACATTTATTTTACTATTCAAGTATTGGTATGATTATATGTACAGACGCGTGGAGGCCAGCCGAATAAGCGAGAAATGGAAGGACATAAACCAGTTGAAAGTCGTTACCACGAGTAGGGGAGAAGTACAGGAATGTTGTGTTCGTAATGTTATCATTCCAGAAGCCCATTTCCATTACTTCTATGAAGCAATTCATGAGGCATATCTCCAATCTTTATGATGTGCAATCTCTCTCTCTGCAGTGCTTCCCTTTACAATCTGCTGTAGAAGTAGCTGTAGCGATGTGCAGAGATACCTGCACACAAAATGGCAAAGGTAGTTGCGGAAGCATTGTATTCAATACAGTAGAAGATATCACAATGATGTTTGCTCTTCGGATGCCCGGAACACTGAAAAAACTGTCTGATTCCCAGTGCCTAATCCCATCTCTGTGCTGCCTGAGAAATGGCTGCCATGGTTGCAACCAGGGGCTGTTGTATGTGGAGAATGATAGATTGATAGAGGGTGACTCCCAGGTAGAATCCCCTGCTGCCGTCTGTGAAATACTTGATCTTATATCCATCCATAAAGTGAGTGCTTGCATCTGTATCCCACTGCATTCAGCAAACGATGATGAGTGGACAAATCAGCTGATGAAAATTTTGAAGCCAAAAGATGAAGAATTCAGAGGAGCCGTAATCAGAAAAGGCAGAACCAACGCTTATGCTGCCCTCGAAAATTACAAGAATGGGAATGGAGAATGCGATGCAGACGAAAAATACAAGTTTGCTTCTGTAAGTATGGTGCCAGATTTGACAATAGCATTAATCATCCTTTACCTATCACACTTTTCATTGTAGCCTTCAGCGCAATAGCAGGAGTTGTGGGCATGAAATTTTCTGGGAGATGGATATATAGTGCTTTGCAATGCCTAGTTTGGAGGAAATGGACGATAGGCCTCCTTGTCTTTCAAAGCCGTCCAAATTTACCGAAAAGAGAATTGAATTGGTGGTATGATAGCTGTGGACTGTACATCACCTGTTCTGCAGTTTTGCTTAATGCAATCTTAGCTGGAGTTCGAGCTAAGTGGGAATTCTCATAATAAGACTTGGGCTCATATATATTCGATGGGTTGAAGGCTAAACTCCCAACGATTTGCACCTTTTCCGACTACTGCTTAACACTGATTCTGGTCTTCACATCCTCCGGCCTGCAACTCGTGCAACTACCGCCTTACAATGATTCTGACCGATTTGCATCTTTCAACTATTCCATTTGAACAAATGGCGTGACAGTAACTCATTTCTTCGACTGACGTGTAAACAACTTTCAAATGATGGAATTTATGGGGCATGACCTACATCAGTGAAGGTTCAACAGATTTAGTAATTCCCTCCCTGCCCAATCCTCCCTGGAATTTTCACTTTCCCGGCCAACTCCCCAACAGGCTGAAGCTTGGTACATGGAGAAGGAAACAGGGTAATCTACCAAATGTCTCAATTCTGCGTTTAACGAGCGTTAATGCGTTGTGGCCGAAGATTAACCTGAATTGAAGGACTCATCAGGCAGAGACTGGTTTATTTGCAGCTAGATCTTCATACCCCACTGGTTTACTTGGAGTGATATCTTCATACTCCAGATTATGAAATTATGAAATTTCAACGTTCTGTCAATGATTTACATTGTATAGAGCACTCTGCATTTATGTAGTTTCTATTTTTGTTAGCTATGAATTGAACTTTCTTGATTTCAGCTGTGTATGGAGTCGCCAATATCTCAGCTAGGTATGGGATTTTGAGTGCCATTATTCTTGGGGTTTTTAATTTTGAACTCCTATTGCAGCAAAACATTTGCATACAGAGTTGTCTTTTAGGAGAATTGTTTGAATTGAATAATTGAATTGTTTGAATTGAATAATTTTAGGTCCACTGCACACCAGTGATGAATAATTTCAGAGTATCATTATGTCTACTATTTAGGTATTGAAGGAATCAACACAAGGGTCTAGAGGTTCAAACTCCCACCTAGTCTAACTAAATTTGACAAGGAAAAGAATGGTGAACTGAATATTGATTCTGGCATGGCCTTGATCATGCTTCCTACATCTCTCTGCACAGAAAGGTCTCAAAACAAGCTCGAGTAAACAGTTTGGTACACCAGGTTTGTTGAGTATGAAGCCGCCTCGTGGTTGGACCTCTGCTCCTTGTGTTGCTAACCTTCTCATTGCACTCCAAGCACAATCCTATAATGACTCTTCCTGTAGAGAATTATATGTTTATAATGTCTGATCTGAATGATGCTACCACAACTTGTACTAGTGCTTATACTGTTAGTGAAATACCTGATCATCTTGAGCAATGGAGATGAAGTGCGAGGACCTGCTGCAGTTTTGGGTTATTACCAACAACAAAGCCTTCATGTTATCTATGACATGGAGAAAAAATGATTTGGATTTCAAAAATAAAAAAAGTGCATTCCAATCACCACACAATCTCAAATACACAATTTACTCTCTTTTAAATTTTGTATAAGTGAAGCGCTCGGCTTAAATTGGATTTCAATGGTGGGAATCTTCACATGGCTGGGAGGGTTGGCCAAGTTATTCACAAATTCAAAATCATTACAGTAAAACTTAGAATGTACGTACCAAATTTTGTTATGACTCATGCAGAAACATACATTTTGTCCACAAAATTCTTTCTTTGATAAAACATAATTTCTTGATTCCAGAATTATGAATAACATTAAATATGAAATTATATCAGCTACAATTTAGTGCTTTGCTTTCTACTTTACTTTGGCATTCATTTCCGGAAAATTGAAGAGGAGTTTGTTGGGCAATGCATCTTTTAAGTGGGCACTAGGTCAAGTTGGGTGAGGAAAAAAAAATTAAATATAAAGTTATTTTCGCAAATATGAAGTTCTATTGCCCAATCGCTCCACCCTACCATATTTCCATAACATGCATTTCTCTCCAAGTTTGTATAAACTAACTTTGCATTAATTTTTCTAGCTTGTAAATTTCTGTATGTAAAAAATAAATTATTGTAAATGTTAGGTTTTAATTTATTTTTAAAGTTACTCAGTTTAAAGTTATAACATATAATTTGTATTAAGTTATAACATATAATTTGTATTTAGTAAATCAAAATTTATTTATTTTATCAGAAATATTAGTATATTGTTGATAAATTATTTATATACTACTGAATTTTCAGAGTAAAACGTATTACATATAATAAAAAATTCTAAAATAATAATAAGTATATATATATCTATATATAGAATTATAATTTTAAAATAAAAAACCTTACAGTTCAATCCAATTACTTGAATCAAATATATTAACATCTAAAACTTTGATAGATTGCTAAATGCTATTGAGATGGAGATATGTAGTTGTTAGCTTTTCTAAATTTTGCATTCTTATGTATATTTATTTTTTATATTTTATAATTTTTAAAATGGTTTTTATTTAAAATTATAAATTTTGAAATGGAAATCATTTTGATTATAATTAATTGAAATGTGTTTATAGATCTAAGCAAATTTTAGGCAGAAGCATTTTACAGTAGATCGTGGTATCACGTTGAGGCACATTGTTGAAAAGGTTTGGGGGAACAAAGAAGAAATATTTTGCTGCTTTGTTGACTTCAAAAAGGCATTTGACATGGTCCCTAGAGATAAGTTGTGGCGTAGAGTTATTGTTCATAGGCTTTATGAAGAGGTGAAAGTCAAAATTAGAACTTCAGCGGGCATTTCAGAAAGCTTTAAAAGTGACATTGCAGTCAAGCAAGGTTTCCCTTTATCCCCTACCCTTTTTGGTTTATATATTGACAAACTGGAAGAGTGGCTAAATTTTCAAGGTGGGGATGGTGTTCGATTGGGGGAGTTTGTGATAAAGCTTCTTCTATATGTCGATGATCTTGTGCTAGTTGCTAAATTGGCCCATGGATTGCAGATGCACCTATATGCTCTTGAGCATTTTTGTAAAGCACTGGGGATGCAAGTCAATACTAGTAAGACCAAAATAAAGATTTTCTCTAATAAAAGGAAGCAGATCCAGCATACGTTCTTCTTTGAAGGCAACATTCTTGAAGAAGTAAATGAATACAAGTACCTCGGGATCGATTTCAACAACAAGCTTAATTGGGAGGATTGCAAAAAGAAAAGAATTTTAGGAGGGTGGAAAGCATTATATGCACCTCAAAATAGACGTAGAGAGATAGATTTATGGGATTGGAACGCAATCAAAGTACTTTTTGGACTCCTAGTTTGTCCAATGCTATTATATGGGTGTGAATTGTGGGTTAGCAGTATCCCTGTTTCAAAATGGAAACAAATTGAAAAAATTCAAAAACGCTTGATCATGAACAAGTTCAAAATAAAAAGTTCGGTTCCCTATGAGATAATGTTGAGTGAAACAGGGGCAGCTCTCATCAAAGCAATTGCTATGGTGTGTCTTATAAGGTATCTAAAAAGAATTGAGCAAATGGGAGGAGGTAGATGGCTGAAAGTTATCTTCAATGAAGGTATGAGTGAAAGAAAGAAATCATGGATGAGAGAAAACAACAAATGGATGTAAAAATGGAATATTTGTCTTAATGCATGTCCTACAAATAGCAAGGAGTTAAGGAATTTTGTTCTGGAGAAGTTCCGTAAGGGTATATGGGGAAAAGAGTTGGGTAGTAAAAAGAAGTATTATGTTCAAGAATTCAACCCCACTTGTGATCTCCAACAAAAAGAGTACATTGGAGCTAACATTGCATGGAGAGAAAAGGTTCTTATTGCTCAATTAAGAACTAACTCACATCAACTTCGGTGTGAACAGGACTGTGGAAGAGACCTAAAGAAACATGGGAAGAAAGGGCATGTACTTTTTTCACTTCTAAGGCAGTGGAATACGAAAAACATTTCATTTTGGAATGTGATGTTTTCAGAGACATCAGGGACAGTTATCACAGTATGTTAGCATAAATTCCGTGGCATTATCTTTTCAGTGAGGGAACGGTTAGAAGGTTGGGCCAGCTCATCATCAATTTGAGTAAGAAAAGGATTGAATTACAGAAGGAAAAAAACAAGGAAGCTGGTAGTCCCATAGACTATTTTTAGTCTCGTGAACGTTAAAATTTAAAATATCAAAAAAAAAAATAGATGATATAAACTAGCCAAGGAAATGTGATTTAGTTTCTACTACACTATGGAAAATATATATATGAATCTTATTTTTCCATTAGCAATTAAGGAAAAAGGGTTTTGTCTTACAACTAAAGCTTTTACACCTTGAAGAATATATATGAATTCTATTTGCTTGTGCAAATTAAGAGAAAAAAAAATTACTGGGAGTTTTTGCTACATTATGGAGAATATATATAAATCTCATTTTTCCTAAAATGTCCATGACTATTTAAACTTCAATTAAAGATAGAAGTAAATAGAATTAGCAAATTTGTTTTGATTTATGTTAGGTGTGTTTATTTTGAAATATGACTTCCAATATTTTAGTCTAATTATCAATAATTATTAAGTAGATAGTAAGGATTTAACCTTTATAGAATATTCTAAAATATTTTTAGTAGCATTCACAAATCAAAGGTTGAGATTTCTCTCAAAAGTAGTCATGATGTTTCTACCCTTTTAATTAAATTGAATAATCAAAGAAAATTTTATATGAACAAATATCATATGAAATGAGCTATGGTTTTTTGGGCATGCAGTATTAATAAGCCTACGATATTGTAACAAATCCTATTTATAAGTTAAGAATCTCCATAGTAAAGTGGGAGTGAATTTCTGTGGTTAAGAATCTGGTTACGTGTTGTCTTAAATGTTTGTGTATTTAAGTAATATATTAATTTTTTTAATAATAATAATAATAATTGAAAAGGGGTGGTAAGAGTGCGAGTGGCTATTCTTTGTCCCAGTGAAAAGATAGAATTAATCTTAAGCCCACTTTATTCCAGGGATTGAAAATTGCAAATAATCAAGTGATTCAAAATTTAACCATCCTAAAAGACTCCCAAATTCTCCTCCCAGATGATATACATCTCAAGGCTATCTCAAAAAAATAATGAGACTCCTATCAAGGATTATAAATATAAACTATACCACATTCTCAAGTAGCATAATCAATTACTTTCACTCTATACTACCTACTTGGTCTATTGCAGCGGTGGACTCTGTGGGAATGTCGGGGGGCTTGACGGCTCTGGGGAATCTCGCTTGAGCTCAATTTCGTGCACATGGTTTTTTTGTTGGCATGTTGTTCTCTAGACGTTTTCGAGGCATGGCTACTAGGGTGCATATTTGGAATATTTATGCTCCATACGACAACAGGTCGTCTTTTTGTGATCGCATTCAGAATTCTGGCATTTTGGGGATTAGTTCCCTCATTAGTGGTGGGGATTTTAATATGACTTTTGATCGTTTTGAAATGTGTGGTGTGGACTGTCGGGTTGATCCCATCTCTTCCAGACTTTTGCACTTGTTTGATGACTACCATTAGGGGAATTTTGAGGTCTAAAATGGGCCTCCTAAGGAAATAGTAAAATAATAGCTAAATCAATAAAATAATATTTATCAATTTGCAATTCAATTTTTGCACCACAATCAATGTAACCATGGTTCAATTCAATTTAAAAATTGTACCAAAATAAAATTAATAAAAAAATTGTATTGATGTGACTATAAATAAAAGTGAGTTTTTCAAGAAAAAAGTCATTATCATTGAATAACTAATACATTTTTCCTTTGTACTTAAATAACTTAAAATAAAATATAAATATAAATTCATAAATTATTAATTATATAATATGTTATTAATTAAAATTTATATTATTTAAATTGTATAATAACATGTAATTAATGTACTACATAAAAATAAGATAATAAATGTAACATATTATTTTATGTATGAATTTTATTCAAAAAATGTGAAATGACATTTATTATGAGTACTTTACTTTGACTTTAAAAGTACTTAGAGCACTATCATGGATAACCATGAAAATAATATAATAAATGTAATATATTATTTTATGTATGAATTTTATTCAAAAAATGTGAAATGACATTTATTATGAGTATTTTACTTTGACTTTAAAAGTACTTAGAGCACTACCATGGTTAACCATGAATGTGACAAGTAAGTACCTTTAACTCAAGCAATGCCACCTCAACTATTAGGAATGATGTCATCCCCTAAAATGTGATTGGTTCTCATAAAGTGAATTTTGATTGTATATTTTCCTTAAGAGGCCCATTTTAGACCTAAAAATCCACCTAATGAACCTTATTGACATTGTGTCATCACCACTAGTCCTAACTTGGCATAATTGTAGAAGCGTGGAACAGTACATAGAGGAACGATTTGATAGGTTTTTGGTTCATGACAGTCTGTGTGAAGTTTTCAGAAATGTTGTCCATTGTCTCCTACCCTTTTTGGTTTATATATTGACAAGCTTGAAGAGTGGCTAAATTCACAAGGGGGTGACGGTAGCTATTTGGGCAAGTTCATTGTAAGGTTTCTTTTGTACGTAGATGACCTTATATTGATTGCTAAATCAGTGGAGATGCAAGTCAATATTAGCAAAACGAAAGTAGTGGTTTTATCTCACAAAATAAAGCATAACCAACATAAGTTCTACTTTGAAGGCAACATTCTGGAAGAAGTTGCAGACTACAAATACCTCATAATTGACTTCAACAAAAGTTTAAGTTGGGATGGTTGTAGAAAGAAAATAACTTTGGGGGGTTGGAAAGTTTTTTATGCTCTTCAAAACAGGTGTAGAGAGGCAGAGCTATGGGACTAGAAAACCACTCTAACTCTTTTTGGGCTTCTAGTGATTCTAGTGATTCTCTACAGTTGTAAATTGTGGGCCAACGGCTGATCTGAAATAATATTGAAGTAGAACTGAATCTTTACCAACAATGAATTGATTGTTAACTTGATTGCTTAGTGTGGAATGACTTAAACCAGAACTTAAGAAGCATATTAAACATGAATTTGTAGCAAATAATAGGGATAGAAGACAACAAACATTGATTACGGAGTTCGTCCCTGGTGGACTATGTCTCCGGGTATGATTTGAAGATGGGCGTCCGTTTTATTAAGGATTGATCCAAGGAAGTATTTACATAGAAATACACCAGACTGAACGTGCTCAAAAGCACCTCTGGTCACTATCAACAGAAATCTCTCTCTCCTAGCTTTCTAGTGCATGTTTCGCTTCCCAATTCTACCTCCGGACAACCAAGATACACTGAAAACAAAATTATCTCTCTCTTCAGAAATCTGAACACAAGCCTTCAAAATCACTTCCCCTCTCATCATGAGAAAAGGTGGTTTTATAATACATTTCAGGTCAAACTTGGGCCAAAAATGGCAAATTGGTTTTACATTAATGGATGAAGTTTCTCTCGGTAATATAATAATGAAACACCTAACATATAGGTTACATGGTGGATAACTTTTAACATAGCGCATAACTATTTAAAACCCAAAAATAAACCTTACATTATAAATAGACCTCCGACGGTTTGCAATCGAAGAAAATTTGTTAACTGCTTCATGTGACAAGTCGACGGACTAACCACTGAATGCCACCTGGTGGTTAAGTCCGACGGCTTTGGCAAACGGTGTAATTGTGTCCTGACTCTGCATGTGACAACTTCATATCTCGGTGGTTGCGGGATCTGCTCTGCAATCTACATGTTAACATTCCAACTGCAAAGTTAACAACTCCATGTTCACATGTTGTCCGACGGTTAAATTCTTCGTTGCGGTCAACTTCGACGGTTAACTCATATGTTTTATAATATATGGTTTTGTACATAATCTGAAAGGGTTTATTACCAGGGGTTTTATAACATAGCATAGTTGAAACACCATAGTATTGTTACATGTTACATGCGCTAGGTTTTAACTTGATTAATGACTTAGTTTAGTGCTAGGTCTTAAACACCAAGTCATACACCACCTTAGCATAGTTTTACCACTAAGGATTTAATACACCTTTTTCACCATGACATTACAATTTGACCAGATAAGGACATTTAACCATGACTGAAGAAACTGAAGACTTCCTCTTTCATCCGGAACACTAGAGGAATTGAAGATGGTCTGGACTTCACTGTCGATTTGAACTGATACAAGATCCTCTTGGATCAATCCTCTCCACTTGAAAGCTTTTGGACCAACAAAAGTTTGATTTAAGCAGATATCAGGTGAGGGTACAATGCCATCACTCTTCCGATCTCCATCCACCTCGCCTTGCTTGGATTCATTCCCTTGAGTCCCACTTGAATATATTCAACATCTCCACGCCTTGAAGAGTGAACCTTCCTGTCCAAGATGGTACCTTTCGGCAACTCATTCATATACTCAGGTGCCAAATCATCAATGGCTGGAATTTGTGTATCTTCCTCTGGTCGATGATCATCGAAGGTTCATACAACTTCAGATTTTCTACATTTACAATCGAATAAATACGCATGTAAGGAGGTATATCTAACTAGAATGCATTGTTTCCAATCTTTTCCACAATCTTGAAAGTACCATACCTGATGGGTTTCAGTTTCTTACCTTCACCTTTCAACCTGTCTTTACTAATATACAACCATACCTGATCACCGACCTGAAAATGATGATACACTTGATGCTTGTCATGGTGCATTTTGTACTTGGCCTGACTCATCTCTAACTGATCCTGCATTGCTTCATGTATCTGTTGTATCCGTTGAATGAACTTAACTACTTTATTTGAATCTTCGTGTCCATCCAATTTATCTTCTTCACCAAACATGAAATCCATTGGTGACTTTGGTAGATACCCAAAACATGTTTCAAATGGCAATCACTTAGTTGAAGAATGTAAGGCTCGATTGTAAGCATGTTGCACATAAGGAAAAGATTTATCCCGCAACTTAGGATGTTTGCTGCAGTAACCTCAGAGAATATGTATCATTATCCTGTTCACCACACCTGTCTGCTCGTTAGTCTGTGGATGAAAAGTTGTGCTCTTCTTCAGCTTTGTGTCCATGAGTCCCCACAAAGTGGACCAAAACTCTCCTACAAAGTGAGTGTCTCGGTCAAAAATGACGGAAGTAGGTAACCCAAAATGAGCCCATACTCGTTGAAAGAACATATGTGCAGTTTGTTCAGCAATCACTTGCTTTTTGCATGGAAAAAGAATGCACATTTTGCTAAAACGATCAACCAAGAAATACATGTAATAATGCCCTCTCTTGGACATAGGAAGTCCTCCAAAAAATTCCTTGGATATTTTGTCTCATGGTCGCGAAGGAACTGGAAGTGGCATATACAATCCAATCTTTTGATTGCTTGGTTTGCTTGTCGAACACATAACACATCCTTTAATATACTTAACAATTGTTTCATACATGTGAGGCCAATAGCAATACCTTTGAATTTGCACCATTGTCTTGCTTACGCCAAAATGTCCTGAAATGCAAGAAGAATGTGCTTCCCGAATAACATGTGCCCTTTCTGTTTGTGGTATGCACAACTTACCCAGATGATATAACATCCTATCATGAACATAAAAATTGACTTCTTCCACCTGAATACCATGAGTTAGTGATTCATAAATATATTTGAAATCATTATCTGTACTATATTGTTCTAAATAACTTTCAAGGTTTTAAGAACTATTATGCAACACTACTGAAGCATTCAAAGATGGTCTAGACAAAATATCATCTACTTTGTTTGTTACACCTTTCTTGTACTTAATTACTAAGTGAAATTGTTGAATAAATATCATCCATATGTAATGGCGAGATTTTTGCAACTTAGTCTGAGACTAAAGGTACTAAAGCGGCTGATGATTTGTGTGAATCACTATTTCCTTACCCATTAAGTAGTGTTTCCATTTCTTAACACTTTCAACCAAAGCAAACAGTGCTTTATCATATGTCAGATAATTTATAACTGCCTTAGAAAATTTTTTTGAAGTAAGACTGCACCCATTGCATAACCACTAGCATTTGTTTCAATTTCAAATGGCTGTTGAAGATCTAGTAAAGCTAAGATTGGTGATGTGACAATTTTATGCTTAAGTGTATCAAAAGCTTTTTGTTGTTTCCCTCCCCACTAAAATGAAACTTTAGATCCTGTTAAAGCATGTAAAGGTGATGCAATCAAAGAAAACTGATAAATGAATTTTCTCCAATATTGAACTACACCTAGAAATCTCCTAACTTCAATCACATTCTGTGGTCTTGGCCACTTAACAATCACATCGATTTTAGCTAGATCTATTTTCAAATTATCACCTCCAAATATGTAACCAATATAAATCAATGAAGTTTTCCCAAACTCATATTTGGATAGTTTAAGGTACAGTTTTTCCCTTTGCAACAATTCGAAGACCTTTTAGCATGCCTAACATGCTTTTCCATACTGGAACTGAAAATCAGGATATCATCTAAGTAGATTATGACAAACTTATCAATGTGTGGATGGAATACATCATTCATAACTCGCATGAAAGTTGTTGGAGCATTACACAAACCAAAAGGCATCACTAATCATTGAAATAGCCCCTACCTAGTTTTAAATGCAATTTTCCATATGTCATTTTCTGCAATGTGAATTTGATGATACCCACTGCACAAATCCAACTTAGTGAAATAAACAACATTTTTAAATTGGTCAAGTAAATCATCTATCATGGGAAGAACATGTTCTTAATTGTGATTTTATTTAAGGCCCTAAATTCGACACACATTCTCCATGTCCCGTCTTTCTTAGGAACCAAAATTATGGGTGAACCACATGGAGATGAACTGGGTCGAATGAAGCCTTTTTCAACTAGATTTTGGATTTTTTTCTTTATTTCTTTGTTCTCTATGACTGACATGCGATACATTCTGACATTAAGAAGAGGGGCATCAGAAATCAATTGTATCTCATGTTGTATTTCACGTTTAGGAGGTAGATGTTTTGGTTCTTTAAATAGACTTTGAAAAGAATCTATCACTTTAACCAAACTATCTTTAAATTGAGATTCACAACCTAAAAAAGCATCATGTTGATCCTTATGTTGTTCTTTTACAACCATGAGTACATATCTCTTACTTGAACTTATTATTCTCTTCATCTGATTAGTAGTAACTAAATCCAAGTGTGTTTTGATTTTATGTGCCCTGACAATGTATTCAATTCCATCTTCCTTAAGGTGATATTTATGCTCTTTCCTATGAAACACAACATCATGATCATAGAGATAAGGACTTCCTAGCACTACTCCACATATGTCTAATGGAATCACATCTAAATCCACTTCATCAATTTAATTAGCTGTGATGGAAAATTTTAAGCGAAATTTCTTTGTGACATTAATCTGAGTCTTTTATTTTATCCAACCTAATGAGTATGGTCTTGGATGATTTTGTATCTCCAAACCCAATTTCTTAACTAATTCTTCAGATATTAAATTTTCCTGTGATCCACTGTCAAACAATGTATCTATTTTTGTGTGCTTAGAAGTTACCCTTATGTGAAATAATTCAACTCTTTTATCCTCATCCAAATGATTTATGTTTGAAGAAGATGCAGAAGTACTAGAACTTGAACTAGCGTCAGAACTTTTACCTGTCAAAACCATTGCGGTTATTTTCCTTTCATCATCTGAATCAGAGCCCAAATCTTGTTGGATTGTTGTATTAGCCTTTTTTTCACTTTTATTTTTCTGGAACTTCTTTGGTCTGAGTTCTGGGTGAATTTTCAAACTTCTAGCTTCATCATGTCCGATCCTCTGGCAGTGAGAACAAGTAGGTATTTCACCTTCCTTCTGAGTGGTCGTTGTTTTCTTTCCCTTCGAACTTCTCTTCCTGTTAGGTCCCTATATCACTAGTATAGTCCCTTATTATTGTTAGTGTAAACCCCTTATTGTTATTATTGTACCCTTGTAACCCCCATTCTGTTATTATTGTGCCCTTAAAGTATTATGAAGCAATGTGCCTAGCGCCTGTCTTAGCTACGCCAGACTTCACAAAACTGTCAGGAATGACACCAGAAATGGAATTGGTGTTGTTTTAATGTAGGAAGGAAGACCCATTGCTTTTGAAAGTCATCCAATCAAAGGAAAGTATTTACAGAAACCTATTTATGAGAAGGAAATGTTAGCAATACTACATGCACTAAAGAAATGTCGAAATTACCTAATGGGAAGACACTTCAAGGTAAAGACTGATCATGATAGTCTTAAACACTTTTTGGAACAAAGACTATCTTCAGAAGAGCAGCAAAAATGGGTCACAAAGATGTTGGGTTATGACTTTGAAATAATCTACAAAAAAGGAAAGCTAAATGTTGTTGCAGATGCACTCTCAAGAAAGAATGAAGAGGTGGAAGCATTGCTTTGTGCCATTTCTATTATCCAACCAGATTGGATAACCAAAGCAAGAGATGAATGGAAAAAGGAAAAATATGTATGGACACTCATTCAAAAGTTGCAGCAAGATCCTAGTACATCTGATACATTTAGTTGGAAAAATGATTCCTTATGGTACAAAGATCGCTTATATCTTTGTAAGAATTCCCAACTAAAACAAAAGATTCTTCCGGAATTGCACACTTCTCCTTTAGGAGGACACTCAGGATTTTTAAAAACTTACCACAGGGTGAAGAAAGAATTTTTTTGGGATGGCCTTAAATCTGATATTCAAAAGTTTGTGGCGGAATGTTTGGTTTGCCAGCAGAATAAAGTGGAGACAATTAAGACCACGGGACTTCTACAACCTTTATCCATTCCAAGTCAACGTTGGGAGGAGATTTCAATGGATTTTATCACAGGTTTACCGAAGTCCGAAGGCAAGAATGTCATCATGGTAGTAGTTGATAGACTTACCAAGTATGCACACTTTTGTGCATTATCTCATCCATTTAAAGCAAGTACAGTTGCTACTACATTTATGGACAGAATTCAAAAGCTACATGGAAGCCCAAGGGTTATTGTGAGCGACAGAGATCCCATTTTTACTGGAAATTCTTGGACGGAGTTATTTTCTTGTTTGGGTACTCAATTAGCTCATAGCTCATCTTATCATCCTCAATCTGATGGTCAAACTGAGATAGTAAATAAATGTTTGGAAGGATATCTTCGTTGTTTTGTATCTCATAAACAAACACAATGGGTCAAGTGGTTACCTCTCGCTGAATGGTGGTATAACACTTCCTTCCATACTGCAGCAAAAATGACCCCATTTATGGCACTTTATGGATATCATCCACCATCGATCACATCATCTTTAAGGGAAAATTCAAAGGTTCAAGCAGTGGAAGATCACATCGAGAATCAGCAAGAAGTTCTCCAACTCTTAAAGGATAACCTGAATTTGGCACAAAATCGAATGAAACAACAGGCAGATCAACATCGCAACGAGAGAAGTTTTGATGTAGGAGATTGGGTATTTTTACTACTACAACCATACAAACAAATGTCCCTCAAGCAAGCTAAGAAGGATAATAAATTATCGCCAAAGTACTATGGTCCTTACAAGGTGTTGCAAAAGATTGGTACTATGGCATACAAATTGGAGCTTCCTGCTTCTTCGCGAGTACATCCAGTTTTCCATTTTTCATGCTTAAAGA
This sequence comes from Pinus albicaulis, assembly GCA_034641835.2. NCBI lineage: Eukaryota > Viridiplantae > Streptophyta > Pinopsida > Pinales > Pinaceae > Pinus > Pinus albicaulis. Next base: position 409,176,888 of record CM076576.1, read on the forward strand.
AGGTTATAGGTGAAAATCTTCCAGTTCAAACAGTATTGCCAGAACTTGATGGGGAAGGGAAAATCATATTGGAACCTGAAGCAGTCATGGAAAAAAGAACTCGACAACCACGGAATCGATCAATTTCAGAGTATCTCATCAAGTGGAAGAACTTACCCACTGAAGATTCTACATGGGAGGATGAGAATTTTATACAGAAGCACCCAGAGCTACTCAAGCGTCGAGGACAACACTTTTTTGAAGGAGAGGGGCATGTTAGGTCCCTATATCACTAGTATAGTCCCTTATTATTGTTAGTGTAAACCCCTTATTGTTATTATTGTACCCTTGTAACCCCCATTCTGTTATTATTGTGCCCTTAAAGTATTATTGTTAGGTCGGCTAGGATTACATTGTGGTCCACTAGGATTACATTATGGCCCCATGGACTCCTATATATAGAAAGGAGGTTTTGTGAATTGTATTATCCAATAATTGTTCATTTATGTAATGTATTGGAGGTTTCCCCCTCGAAGTGGCTTATTTCTAAGGCGTTTATATCTATTTTCTTCTATTTTTGGAGATGGTTACACAACACTTCCTCTTGTTGTCTTTGGAATCCTTGATTTCCAACTGTTTGGATGCTTTCCGTGAAAACTTGAACGGCCTGCAACCTGATTCAATATGTATGGCTTGAACACACACTTCATCAAAGTCATTAGGATTAAACATCAATAACGTATGTTGTAAATATGAATGTAAAGTTCTAATGTTCTTTAATAAAGTTCATGTGTATCTAATGGAATACCAAGCACCAAAGATTTTTTCCTGAACTCTTGAACATTCTTCCCTTTACCTTGCCTCAAATGCTGCCAATCAATAACAACTTGTTTCATGTATCCCAAAAGATAGAATTATTTTCTGAGATCTTTTAAAAACTCAAACCATGAAGAGATGAATTTACCTTTCCGCTTTAAATCTAGTTGAGTTTTACTTTCCCACCAGATTAAAGTTGTTCCCCCCATTCTAAGTGTAGCTAACTGAATTTTTGTTCTTTCATCAGAAATGTTCTGAATTCTACTACAATTTAATCCAGTTATCTAGCTTTTCAGGATTCATTTCACCACCATAAATAAGTACTTCAAATTTTACATCAAGTTTCAAAAGAGATGATTTCTGAGATTTTTTTTCTGTTTCAGAATCTAAACTAGAAGAAGAAGAAGACGATGATGAAGAAGATGGAGGAGAAGGAGGTTTATCTTCTTTTCCTTTTCCCTTTTCCTTCTTTATTGCTTTCGATTATGAAGCTGCATCTATCGCCTTCTTATCTTCATAGATTTCTCCCAACATCTGCTGCATGTTTAAAAACATTTGTTGAACTTGTTCTTCGCCCATGACCTTCACTTCAGGAGTTTCACTTGCATTGGATCCTCCCATTATCGATCGTTGAGTGATTTTTCGATTTCCAAATTCTAGGTCGATCTCCTCGAGCCATTCTTCTCCACGTTGCAACCTAGACCTGTTAACATTCATTGGAAAAAATCGTACAACATGCAACCTGCTCTGATACCAAAATATATGATCTGAAATAGATCAGAAATAATACTGACGTAGAACTGAATATTTGCCAACAGTGAATTGATTAATAACTTGATCGCTTAGTGTGGAAGACTGAAAGAAAGCAATTGATTTTATTACTTAAACCAGAACTTAAGAAGCATATTAAAAATGAATCACTTCCCCTCTCCATCATGAGCAAAGGTGGTTTTATAATACATTTCAGGTCGAACTTGGGCCAAGAATGGAAAATTGGTTTTACATTAATGGATGAAGTTGCTCTCGGTCATATAAGAATGAAACACCAAACACATAGGCTACATGGTGGATAACTTTTAACATAGTGCATAATTATTTAAAACCCAAAATAAACCTTATATTATAAATAGACCTCTGATGGTTTCAATCGGTGGAAAGCTATTAATTGCTCCATGTGATAGGTCAGCGGACTAACCGCTGACCTCCACCTGGTGGTTAAGTCCGACGGCTTTGGTAAACAGTGTGATTGTGCATTGACTTCGCATGTGACAGCTCCATATCCTGGTAGTTGCTCTCTCTGCTCTGCGGTGTACACGTTAACATTCCAACTATGCGTTAACAACTCCATGTTCACATGTTGTCAGACGATTAACTTCTCCGCTGCGGTCAACTCCAACGGTTAACTGATATGTTTTATAGTATATGGTTTTGTACATAGTCTGAAATTGTTTATTACCATGGGTTTTATAACATAGCATAGTTGAAACACCATAGTATTGTTACATGTTACATGCGCTAGGTTTTAGCTTAGGATTAATGACTTAGGTTAGTGCTAGGTCTTAAACACCAAGACATACACCACCTTAGCATAGTTTTACCACTTAGGATTTAATAAACCTTTTTCACCATGACATTACAATTTGACCACATAAGGACATTTAACCATGACTGAAGAAACTAAAGACTTCCTCTTTCATCTGGAACACTGGAGGAACTGAAGATGATCTAGACTTCACTATAAATTTGAACTGATACAAGATCCTCCTGAATCAGCGGCACAACCGAGATGCAATGGAAAAAAATTGAGAATATTCAGAAGCATTTGATTACAAACAAATTCAAAATTAAAAGTGAAGTTCCTTATGTTATCTTGTTAAGTGAAATAGGGGTTCCTCCTATTGAAGCAATTGCTATGGTGCGAGTCATAAGGTATTTGAAAAAAAATGAGCAAATGGAAGAGGGTAGATGGCCTAAGGTTGTGTTTAATGACAGATTGTGCAAAAGAAAGAATACTTGGATGTGGAAAAATAACAAATGGTTTAGTAAATGGGGCATTTTCTTGAGCATGTGTCCTACAAATAGTAAAGAGATAAAACATTTTGTTATGGATAAGTTCCACAAAAGTACTTGGGAGAATAGGGAGAAAGAAGAAGTACTACATTGAAGAGTTTAACCCCACTCATAATCATCAGAAAAAAGCGTACATAGGGGCCAATATTTCTTGGAGATCAAAAAATCTTATTGCTCAATTAAGGACTAATTCTCATCTACTCCGTTGTGAAACATGGCACTGGAAAAGGCCAAAAGAAATGTGGAAGGAAAGAGTATGTATTTTTTCTCTTTTGGAAAAGTGGAAACAAAAAAACATTTCATTTTAGAATGTGAGGCCTTCAAAGACAATAGGGAGGATTATGCAAGTATTATAGCAACTATCTCTTAGGATAATCTATTCAACGAAGAGTTTGTCGAGAAGCTGGGATCATTGATTGTAAAACTCCACAAGAAAAGGGCCGAATACAAGAGCCAAGGGCCGAATACAAGAGCTAGATGGAGAAGCAATCTGTCCCATAGCCTATTTTTAGCCTCATGAATGTTAAAAATATTTTCTTTCTTTCTTCACTGAAATGCATTTATTTATTTTTTGTGAATTTGGTAGAGCCTTTCTATTTTCTATTTATCAAAAAGCAATTTGTTGTACAATTACTCATGCATGTCATAGCCTCAACCTGCCCGAAGGAAACCAGGTCTGTTGGCCACCTGAGGGAATTAAAGGCTATCCAGTATTGAAATTTTCTTTTCCTTCTACTTACCGCTTTAACTACTTTACTGTGTCCATAAAAACTACATTTTAAACAACTGTTATTAAAACTTGCCACAAAAATCATTTATAAAACTATTGAAAGTAAATATCACCCATCAAAGGATTCTATTGGATTCGGGCTTTGGCAGTGGAGCTCGGCATCTCTACTTGCTACATTCCTTGAAGTTGACATTCAATCCTCCCAATTATTGTTGTTGCTTGATATTGAGACTTGGAAATTTCTCGGATATCCTGTTGAATCTGCTGCAAGTCTGACACCATTGCTGGGTTACCCCAGTTTTTTGCATACTTGTCATGGCCTTTGCCAAGACACATTTAAACAGAGATATCCTTCCTCTTATGTTCCCCAAATCATAAAGGAAGTCTAAGTTGGCCTCCTGTTGTTTAATGTCTTTAGCTTCATAGGTACTCTCCCTTTCCCATCCATGAATGGTATTGCGGATACTAGCAAGGTTGCAAGCTTCATATAGATCAGAGATATTTTCCAAAACTTGTTTGGTAGATTTCCCCCCTCGCTTTCTTGGACTGTCATCTTGAATTGTTTGTTTCTGCTTTCCATTTCCTGGTCCTATTCGTTTTCTGGATTGCCCCCTTGCCAATGTAACTTGCCAAAATGATCCCCCTATAAAAATGTAAGATAATCCTGTATGCAAAGTAAAATAAATAAGACGGTACTGGCGTTCGTTAATGAAATCCGTTATGCCGATAGTAACTGGTGGAGACCCATTCATTTTCGAACAAACATAAGGATGTATGGTAAGAATTCCCACTACAGAACCCATATTACAGAAAGGAAAATTCATTTTATCATTACAACGAAAGCCTTATATTAGATTCCAATTTCGACTTGAGCAATACTGCAAATGAAGGGTAATTCGACTACGACAAGACAAATTACTACCAGACAACTTTGACTGTGAGGAATGAGTCTCAAATTAGACTGTGAAGGTAGATGGGAGTATGGGAAACTATTTCTACAAGATTTACAAACATGTTCAACACCCTGAAAACGTTTTCCATTGACAGTAACCCAAGATTGGGATCCCATGAATTGTTTTTTCATGCAATACGAACAAGGTATAAAGACGCTAAGACCATACGACTTTACCACCCTACCAATCTTAACTCTGTTGTATAAATACAATGCTGCCATTTGCTTGGCAATGGAGCTGGATACAAGACAAAGACTCTTCACGAAATAGAGATTTTACTATAGAAGGGCTTCAAAAGCATGGTTCAATTTCTGGGAGAGAAAATATGTTTGGAACAGAAACTATGACCAACCCTTATATAACTTTAAACACAGAAAAACTAAAGACCATACCAAACTGGCAAGAGAACCCATTATAGAAACAAACCAATATACAAAATTCGATGCAACCGGCTTCATCTTCATTGTTTAAGATTGGAATAGAAAATTGAGATACGAAGTTAGCAAAAGCCATTACATACCACATAGCCCGACGAACGCAATGCTCCAGAACTTCCTTCGCTTTCTCTCTTTGGCCTCCACATTGTTTACTGTGAACATTCCATCTCTGCAATGCAATTTTATGCTTTACCGTTTTCCACACTTGGTGTGCTTTTCCAATCTTTTCTGACTTGCATAGCTCGCCTCCTACGTTTTCCTTTATTTCCATTATAAACAATCGTGCCAAGTCCTAGCCTGCAGTGTTCGCATTTATCAGCTTTAATGGATGGTCAAGTGCACCTCTGTGTGGCACCGACCTCCGATTATCCCCTCCTTCGTGGCACCCCGATCGAGGGTCACTAAAATGCATTTTTAATTCTCGATCATCTGACTTAAAAATTATATAAGAATACTGAAATTCATTTTTAATCCTCATCATCTAACTTTAAAATTATAGAAGAATTAACTACCTAACAGTCCTTGATGGCCCTCCTGTCCTTTTCCTCTACGAACAAAACACTAAAAGTCTTATCTCCCGTTCTTTTCCTCCGCGAACATGAGATGCCAAAAGTCGTCTCTCCCGTCAGTTTCCAATGGCCGCCTCTCTCCTCATTTTCCAAGTTTTCGCATAATGCCATAGTCGTATCTCCCGTCGTTTTCCTCTAACATCTACCTACCAATAGTCCCCTCCCACTGCACTTCTAGCAAATAACGTGATCACGTTAATGAGATTTGAATCTAAATCAAAGCCAAAATATGCGAGATTTTGAGCCACATTAATGAATAATCGAATTCAGAACAGTGAAAATATGAAATAAAATATTGCACTTTGCATATATTTTAGTTTCAAATGTCAAAAATGCATATATTTTACCAAAAATTGTGGAATTTAAAATCTCGTGCTTAACCGCCCAAAATTTCAATTGTAGTGCGGATATATGCACATTTGGGTTTTAACTTTCGAGTAGTCTTTAGTGTGACTTTTTGAAGGCTTTTAGGGTGACTTTTTACGGTGTAATTTCTTTAAATTCCGGCAGGAATTTATTGAAAAGAGAAGTTTGATTGCTAACTTTGCACAATTGAACTGCCTTAGAGGTTTTTGAGGGCGCTGAATCCATATATAGAGTTAAAAAACCAGTTTGAATAACAAAAACCAAGATTTTACCTCAAAATTTTTCACCGGATTCTAGTACCTGAAACTTCAAAAAGTCGCACTAAAGACAACTCCTTTAACTTTTAAACGAAAAAAAGACTTCAACCATTGGGCTTTGGGATTGCAATGGCAATGGCAGCATCGTCTGAGGAAAATCGCCGACATTCGAAGGCGGTGGAGTCTAGTTTCCAAATTTTGAAGTGATTCCTCCGTAATGAGATTTTAAATTTTAACCCTAAATTTTCCCCAACCTATCTTATCTCTCTTGCATAGGTGTCCTGCTAACCTGATTGTCACAGTTATCTTGGCCCTACTGGACTTCATCAGCCATTTTAACTTTGGCGGGACGTCTCCAACAATTTCCATCAGCATCCGACTGACAGAGAAAGTAAAAATCTTCCTTCACAAAAGGTCTCCACCAATTTCCATCCAGCATCCGCCTGACAGAGTCTCTCACCGATTTCGATCCAGTATACGAGTTACATAGTAAAGTAAAGACTTCCTTCGCGCTCTCCCACTTGTTTCCATCCAGCATCCATCGACAAAATATACTAGTGGTCTGGACTCTGCATCGAAGCAGCGCTTCTATAGAAATTTGCAGGCACAATAAGTTAGAATTGAGTACTGAGAGTTTTCTCGTCTATACAGTTTGGTAGATTTACTTCCTCTTTGGATTTGGATTTAATTTAACAATGTTTTTTTTTCGGGAAAGCCGATATGTTATACACTTGTTCACTGTAATACTAGTTTGCTGGATGGGGTGGTTGTCTGGTCTTGCATTTTGACAAGTAGGTGAAGCTTTAACAGGTTCTGCTAATTTTCCAGATATAGGGCTCACATATATAGCCAATTTAGTGGCTTTCCTTACATTTATTTTACGATTCAAGTATTGGTATGATTATATGTACAGACGCGTGGAGGCCAGCCGAATAAGCGAGAAATGGAAGGACATAAATTAGTTGAAGATCGTTACCACGAGTAGGGGAGAAGTACATGAATGTTGTGTCGTAATGATATCATTCCAGAAGCCCATTTCCATTACTTCTATGAAGCAATTCACGAGGCATATCTCCAATCTTTATGATGTGTAATCTCTCTCTCTACAGTGCTTCCCTTTACAATCTGTTGTAGAAGTAGCTGTTGCGATGTACAGAGATACCTGCACACAAAATGGCAAGGGTAGTTGCGGATGCATTGTGTTCAATACAGTGGAAGATATCACAATGATGCTTTCTCTTCGGATGCCTGGAACACTAAAAAAATTGTCTGATTCCCAGTGCCTAATCCCATCTCTGTGTTGCCTGAGAAATGGCAGCAACGGCTGCACCCAGGGGCTGTTGTATGTGGAGAATGATAGCTTGATTGAGGGTGAATCCTAGGTGGAATCCCCTGCTGCTGTCTGTGAACTACTTGATCTTATATCCATCGATAAAGTGAGTGCTTGCATCTGCATTGCAGTGCATTCAGCAAAAGATGATGAGTGGAAAAATCAGCTAATGAAAATTTTGAAGCCTAAAGATGAAGAGTTCAGAGGAGCCGTAATCAGAAAAGGCAGAACCAACGCTTATGCTGCCCTCGAAAATTACAAGAATGGGAATGGAGAATGCGATGCAGACGAAAAATAGAAGTTTGCTTCTGTAAGTATGGTGCCAGATTTGACAATAGAATTAATCATCCTTTACCTAACGTTCGGGCTTAAAGTGGATGGCTTCTCTAGCTGGTTGCTAGCGCTAACGGCATTGGAACGTTTCTGTGAAAGACTAAATTCTGACATTTGTCCCCATAACTTTCTAACCAGAATTTGGATCAGATCTAATGGCACTAAGACCAACATATGCCAAGTGTTATTCTTTAGAGATACACTTCGAACAGGGGTACGCTTAGTCGATTTGCAGCTGTCTATGGCCTGCATTTGCAGTATCAGTTGGATGGTGCTTGTTGGATTGGAAGGAGGCGCTAACAAATGGTATCATACGCATTCTATGCCGCCCTCTAAAGCTAGGATGACTGTGATACTGTTGGGCATTTTTATTGCTTTGGTAATGGATAGCTCTGATTTGAAATTATGTATGCAAATCGGAAGAATGCGCCATTTCAGGGGAAGAAATCATAAGAAAATTACTCTTATCATTGTTGGAATTTAATTTCCAACTGCCCAGAGAAATTAGCCGGACAACGAATTAATTTGAAAGGAAATCTAAAGGACAACAACAACAAGAAGAAATTTTCACATTTGATCTTCACACAACCAGTCAGCTCTTCAATTAACGATTCACCCACTAGCAGTAAAGTCCTTACCAACCAACGAATCAAAGTTTTGAACTACATGGCAAAACCCTTGTTCTAATTTAAAAACAGAGCCATGTTTGTAGTGGTCCCCACACACTACAACACAGCCAGTCCGCGGGGGTCTGAGAGTTGGGGAGGATGAGCTTCACGACCCCCTCGGAAAGCATAAAGGGAAAGTCTATTCTAAGTACCTTTGACTTGGTTTATATTTGCCGCATCAAGTTTTTTTTTATGTTTTTAACCTTGAGTCAATTTTTGTTACCGCAGTATACTTGTTTTAACATTTGGTTATATATATATTATAAATATAAAATATTTATAATATATATATTAACATATTATAATGTCATATGTTTTTGTAAAGTGCCATGAGTACAAGAAAATGACAGAGTTGTAATATTTTTAATGTATTACACAGAATTGAATTGATACGCACAGCAGTGCGGGAAAATAGAGAAAACACGGCAATGATATTTGTGTGTGACAGAGAGTTTTTTTTTAATAGACAGAGAGACAGTGAATGAAAAAAAATACACAGCAGTGTGAGTTTTTTTTTGTATACACAGCAGTGAATGTTTTAGAGAGTTAGAGTATGTTAATCTGGCACTGTGCTTAGAAGCAGTCCAACAGTTGTAATCCCTCTGTGTTGAGGAAGAGTTTGTATCAGTTTTTGAAGAAATAGAAATCTGTTTTAAGTGTGGAAAATCTGTCATTGTGAATGCAATTTTAATATTTTCTCTGTGTTTAGAGGGGAGTTTTATTCTCCAGTGTTTTTTCTTGGAATTTTCAGAAATTATAGCATGGTATCGGAGCTAGTTCAGGCACTTTGAAGATTTCAAAGAAGCTGAAGAAGAAGACTTGTTGCAGTGTTTTCTCCAGCAGTGTGAAAAGCTCAACAGAGGTCAAAGTTCAGGTATTTCTCAAAGATAACAGAGTTAGTTTTTGTTTAACAGAGTTTGTTCTTTCAGAGAAGGAAAGACAGTTTGTTTAATTTCAGAGTTCAGTTTAATAGCAATGGCTGGACCAAGTACAGGAATGAGTCTTGGAAATGTGCAACTTCCACAATTTAATGGAAAGAATTATGATTATTGGGCCATTACCATGAGAGCCCTGTTTGTATCACAAGACCTATGGGAGCTTGTAGAAGATGGTTTTACAGAACCAGCTAATGAGCAGGCTTTTAATGCCTTAAGTCAAGCAGAGAAGGATTTATTGAAGAACAATAGAAAGAAGGATGCCAAAGCCCTCTTCTATTTGTATCAGGCAGTAAGTGAGAGTGTGTTTCCAAGGATAGAATCAGCTAAGAAATCCAAGGAGGCATGGGAAACTCTGAAAGTAGCCTATCAAGGTATGGAGAAAGTTAAGACAGCAAAACTTCAATTGCTGAGAAGGGATTTTGAAACTCTTTGCATGAAAGAGTCAGACAATGTTGACACATTTTTTACACATATGATTGGGATTGTAAATCAGATAAGATCCCATGGAGAAACTCTTGAAGAAAGAAGGATTGTGGAGAAACTTTTGAGATGTTTACCCTCAAAGTTTGATGTTATTGTAACCACCATAGAAGAGACCAAAGATCTCTCACAGTTTACAGTGGATGAACTTCATGCCTCACTAATAACCCATGAACAGAGATTGAGCAGAGATGAAACCTCATCTCTTGAACATGCCTTCAAGACCCAAATGCCTTCAGGAAGAGGAAGAGGTCAAGGAAAAGGAAGAGGAAGAGGCAGAAGCCAGAGTAGAGGTGGAAGGAACATCCCTTCACATTCACATGGAAGGAGCAACAATGAAAATCAGAGCCATGGCCAATGCAACAGCTAGCAAGGTGGACATCAACACCAACATGCTCATGGACAAAGGTATGACAAATCCAATGTCCAATGTTATTATTGAAAAAAATATGGGCACTATGCCAGTGAATGTAGAAAGAAGCAAAATGACATGAAAAATAAGCAGAATGCTAAAGTAGCAAAAGAAGAAAAGAACCCAAGTAATGTGCTGCTAGCATGTAATGTAGCACAAGACAGAGAAGATGATGTTTGGTTCTTAGATTCAGGTTGTAGTAATCACATGACTGGAAATAGAGCAATGTTTTCCAATTTAGATGAAGAAGTAAAATCTGAAGTGACCACAAGGACAGATACTAAAATCTCTGTAAAAGGAAAAGGCAGAGTTAGTATTAGAGCAAGAAATGGTGAGCAGAAGTTTGTTCCTGATGTGTATTATGTTCCAGGTCTGAAATGTAATCTTTTGAGTGTTGGGCAGCTCATAAACAAAGGTTACAATGTAATTTTTAAGGATGATGTGTGCACAATAAAAGATATTCCTCCAAGCAAGAAAATTATTGTTGAAATTCAAATGACCAGCAATAGAATGTTTCCACTCAAGCTCAACATTGACTTGAAGGGAAAAGGAAAGAGTATAGCAGCTGTAACACAAGAAGCCTTTCAGAAGGAAGAGAAAGATGTAAACTGGTTATGGCACCTGAGATTTGGACATCTCAATTTTGGAGGATTAAATCTGCTGCACAGAAAAGGAATGGTAAGAGGTTTACCATTGATTGAGAAGCGTGACAACCTATGTGAAGGCTGCATCTTGGGAAAGCAACACAGAGAAAATTTTCCATCAGGGAAAAGTATAAGGGCGAAAGCACCCTTAGAGATCATTCACTCAGATTTATGTGGGCCGATGCAAACAACATCAGTTTCAGGCAGCAATTACATGTTAACCTTCATAGATGATTTCACAAGAAAAGTGTGGGTTTATTTTCTGAAATATAAGAGTGAAGTTTTTCAAAAATTTTGCCATTTTAAAGCTCTTGTAGAGAAACAGAGCGGGCTGCACATTAAAGTCCTCAGAACTGATAGAGGAGGAGAATATATATCAAAAGAATTTCTGCGTTTTTGCAGAGAGAACGACATACACAAATAGTTTACCAAAAGATACACACCGCAACAGAATGGAGTTGCTGAAAGGAAGAATCGAACCATAATGGAGATGGTGAGAAGCATGCTGAAGGCAAAACACTTGCCGAATGAGTATTGGGCAGAAGCAGCAAACTGTGCTGTGTATATTTTAAACAGATGTCCCACAAAAGCAGTAATGAACAAAGTTCCAGAAGAAGCATGGAGTGGCAGAAAACAGGGAGTCACCCACATGAGAGTTTTTGGATGTGTGGCATATGCACATATTCCAGACAAGTTGAGAAAGAAGTTGGATAGTAAGGGGGAGAAGTGTATTTTCCTTGGATATTGTGAAGATTCTAAAGGATACAGGTTGTATAACCCATCCACAAAGAAGTTTGTAATCAGCAGAGATGTGCAATTCATTGAAGAGGAAGCATGGGATGGAAGCACTGAGAAAACAATCAATGTTAAAAGCTGTTTATCTCATGATGAAGATGAAGAAGATGTGGTTGAAATTAACAACCCATCCGTAGCGCAACCTCCACCAGCACAAGGACAGCAAGGGACGCCTCAAGCGGCAGCAAGAACACCCTTGAGAAGTGGGAGTGCATCACCAAGCACACCACGTGGAGCAGAATTAAGTGCTTCATCAAGCACGACTACACCAAGTGAAAGAGGAACAAAGTTCAGAAGTCTTAGAGAAATTTATGAGCAGGGAGAAGCAAATGAAGGTATGAATTCCCTATTTTCTTTGTATTGTCAAGTTGATGATCATATTCATTTTGAAGAAGCAATTAAAGATAGAAAATGGATAGAAGCTATGGATGATGAAATTAATGCCATAGAGAAGAACAAAACATGGGAGTTGGTTGATCTCCCAGAAGGCAAAGAAGCCATTGGTGTTAAATGGGTCTATAAGACCAAAAGCAATGCTGAAGGAAAAATAGAAAGACACAAGGCTAGACTTGTTGTCAAGGGTTATAAGCAGAAGTATGGGATTGATTATGAAGAAACTTTTGCACCGGTTGCAAGAATGGAGACCATAAGAGTAGTGTTGTCCATAGCAGCACAAAACAAATGGAAAGTATACCAGATGGATGTAAAATCTGCATTTTTAAATGGAGTTTTAATGGAAGAAGTATATGTGGAACAACCTTTGGGATATGAGAAGAAAGGCCAAGAGCACAAAGTCTGCAGATTGAAGAAAGCTCTTTATGGGCTGAAGCAAGCACCAAGAGCATGGTACAGTAGGATAGACTCCTATCTACTGGAAAATGGATTTGAAAAGTGTGAGGGAGAACCCACCCTCTACATCAAAGAAAAGGATGGTAAAATGTTAATTGTTGTTTTGTATGTTGATGATTTAATATTTACAGGTAATGATGATTACCTTGTTGAAAACTTTAAAACAGTCATGAAAGATGAATTTGAAATGACTGACATGGGTTGGTTGAGATACTTCTTGGGAATAGAAGTGGAACAAGATGAAAAAGGGATTTTTATTTCTCAAGCAAAGTATGTGAATCAAGTTTTAGAAAGATTTAATATGCAGGAGTGCAAAGCTACAATTACTCCCACAATAATGGGATTGAAGTTGAGTAAAGATAACAGCAGTAAGGATGTTGATCCAAGCTTGTATAAAAGCATAGTTGGTAGCTTCATGTACTTGACTGCAACCAAGCCGGATATTATGCATGATGTTAGTTTAATTTCCAGATTTATGGAGAAGCCAAAAGAAGCACACTAGCAGGCAGCAAAGAGAATTCTGAGGTATGTGAAAGGAACTAAAAGATTTGGCATTTTATATACTACTTCAGAAAATTCAGAATTAGTTGGATACACTGACAGTGATTGGGTTGGAAGTGTAGATGATCGGAAGAGCACTTCCGGTTATGTTTTTCATATGGGTACAGGAGCCATTTCATGGGCTTCTAAGAAACAGTCGACTGTAGCATTATCTACAGCAGAGGCAGAATATGTGGCAGCTACAGCAGGAACGTGTCAAGCAATTTGGATGAGAAGAATGTTGAGAATTTTATGCCAAGAACAGGTAAAAGGGACAGTGATTTATTGTGACAATAGCTTAGCTATTGCATTGTCAAAGAATTTTGTGTTTCATAAGAGAACAAAACACATAGATACAAAATTTCATTATATCAGAGAATTGGTAAACAATGGAGAAATTTTTTTACAACATTGTAAAACAGAGGAGAAATATGAAGATATTATAACAAAGCCATTGGGACAGAAGACCCTTGAATTTTTAAGAAAATGCTTGGGTATGATGGATAACCCAGCAGCTGACTTTAAGGGGGAGTGTTGAAAATATTAAAGTCATCTACGTGCCTTTGAGCAGAAGAAAAGAGTACAAAGGCAGCAGGAGAAGTGTATGCGTACACAGCATTACGCATTCAAGAAGAATGGGAACAGTAAGGAATGAATTAAATTTTGATGGGCCGCAGCCACAGATTGCAGGAGAAGTTAATATGGTGATGGGCGTAGCCGTTTTCTGCAGGAGGAATGAAGATCCTCGTAGTTCTGAACTACGGAAGAGCAGAATACATTAAAACAGTCATTTTGGGCTTTTAAGCCCTCAACAACCAGAATGAATGAAATATTGTCTTAACAGGTGGAAGTCCTTTTGTTTTTGATTGGTGGGAAAAAAAACATATTCTTTTCTTCCTTATATTCTTTTCTTCCTTTTATATAGACATATATATGAAGTTGATATTCAAATAAATTAGTTAATGTGGCCACTCAAATAGTTTATTTAAGTTTTGTAGTGAAACATTTTTTAAAAGTATAGGAACTATATATCTTCCTTACTTTAAATATATGTGATAGCCCCTAGTTAATTCCACTACTCCAAACATTGTAGCCATTTTATATAACTAAAATGGCTAATATATGATACATATATTTAGAGCTTTGAGGCATGAGGTGATTGGGAAATTTGAGGAACTAAGTCATATATGGTAGCATGACATGATGAGATCCTTTTGGTAATGACAATGATAAATGGTAGGTTAGCAAAGTTGTGGGAACCAAAATATTCTCTCACCAAGGTGGTTTCCATTAGTGGATAATGCATGGTAGCAAGCATCCATTAGTCATTTAAAACAACTATCATGATGGAAGGCTATGGGTGGAGATAGGCTAAGTCAATAAGATACAATGATTTGAAATTGGAGGAGAACCTCTCCTTCCTAAAGATGATCATTCTCTCATGCTTTGCAAGGAAAAAAGGGTCTTAACAAAAAACAAATTTATGAGTTAGTTTTCATATGCAAACTTAATCATAAGCAATACAACATCACATAACTGATACATGCATACATGAAGAACACACCAAATGATTCGGTGACAGAGTTCACCCCTCCTCAACTACATCTCCGAGCGTTTCAATATAGCTTGGTCGCTTCATTTGTAAAAGGAGTATATAGAACTTGTTGATGAAACATGTGATTATTTCCCCTTCAAGGAAATGTTCTCGTGCAAAGAAATCTCACATAAACATCATGAAAACCTACAATCAATCATGAAAACTTCAGCAACACAAAGGTGTCTCCTACAAATACCCTATATTCCAAATAAAATTGAGTATAAAAGCACTTCAATTCCACATTGAAGGACAAAAATGGTTCTTTCCTCAACATGACATAGTGAGAAAAGTAAAAGATGAGTTGAACCCTACAAGTAATAGCTTCTACAGTAAACTTTTTAAGATAAGAAAACCGCTACAAGTCATTCTTCCTGCTCAAACACTTTTAAGAATTGCTCCAAAACATTGATTGAACCATACGTCATTGGACTTGAACCTACAAAATTCTTCTTAGATGTGCTCAAATCAACAAATATATGTCACCATTGAATCCAGAATGTCTAAAAACCCCTAGATAGACTCTTCTTGAACTCAAATTTGCTAAAAAATCCAAAAGATATGGATCCACATCTCCCCATGTAGTTTTGTTGTTATCTTCCTTACAAATCGGACCAACGAACTAATCGTCCTACAAATCTTTCCTGTTTTCCACTAACGAGGTGACAATTTTTCCCTCCGATCATGAAATTTGTTGGAAACTTAAATTTTCCAATAACCCTTAAGGGAGAAAAATGCGGCCACATGGGTCGTATGGCCATGGGTTGGGCCATTACACCGACCCTCACCGGCCTAGCCTCTTAATATTTGATCTATGGTTATATAGGTTCCATGGGACCGAGGGCCGAGCCAACGACTCACCCTTCCTGCCAAGCCACTTAAATCCACACGACGTGGTCATTTGAGTGGCCATTGGGCCTGGGGCTGACCTCTGCATTAGTGCTCTATTCGCCAAGCACCTCCCGACTTTATCCACAGTGTGGTGCATCGTTATAATATGGCTTGGGCTAGGGCTTTGACCGAACCCCTCTACTCTATCATGTGAAGTGTTATATGACTTTGAGTCGAGGCTAAGCCCCGAGCCCTCAGGTCTCAACTGCCGCGGTAATGTGGGGTTCTAGATGATTAGGGATAGGGGCTTAGCCCTAGCCCCTTACCCTAACGCGCATTTGATTAAAATTCAGATTAAATTTTTGGCCATAGTATTATTAGAACCACCGTGTGCCTAGTGGTAAGGCATTGCACTGTCAATCAACAGGTCAGTAGTTCGATCTACCCAGGCCTTTGTCTGACCATTGTCAAAATTTTAATATGCTTTGGGGTGCCACATGGCACCATTTCATTGGTCCACCACAAAAACAAATCAACCAATCATATTCAACCAAAACCAAAACCAGGAAATCCCAAGTGTCAGCACTTGGTTTTCTTGTACATGCACAACCACCATTGGTGATGTCAATAGTACGAAATCCCAGTTAGTTGCCCAATCAACAACCTCTTCATTTTTTAGTTATTGAGCCAAACAATCATAATGGAATAACTTGAGCATACGTTGTCATATTCAGGTAAAATGATTTTTTTTGGATTTAGAAAGACGAGCACTATGACTTGACGCTAGTTTTTAGACTTTCTGGGCACTTTCATTTTTGAGCTACAATTTTATCACATGATCACACCTTGCCATTAGGAATGTTTGGAATCTAAAAGATTACTTCCCTCGTAAAAAAAATGAGGCTCAAACTCAAAATCACCCAGAAAATAAATCCAAAATGCTTACTTTTTAATTGGTTCCATTCAAGCCCCAATTAGGGCACTTCACTTATCTTCTTCGTGAAGACCTGCTATCTTGTTAACAAATGAGCAAAAATTATTATCGTTGATGCAAGAACAAAGCACTGATGAGTGGAATATTAATATTATATTTAATATCATATTTCACGACTCAAAATATGTTCATATTGAAGTTCAACTATTTAAGAAAAGCTTGACTCCATCTTCGAAATCAGAAGCAACATAACGTTGCTTTACCATCCTCAAACTAATCCTATACATAAAAGTACATTTCTGCAAAATTTCAATGACATAATTTTCCCTACCTACAAAAACATAGCCATTTTGTACAATCTTAAAACAAAGATTATATTCACAACAATTTTCATGTTGAATACTTGCATTGATGAGTACATGACAAACTTGGACGACAACTTGTACATTACAAAATTCCTTGAACATATGGACTTATAAATAGGCCAATACATAACATCAATGAAATCACATAATTGTTTCACATAGTGACTGTTATTTTTCACTTTAAAAAAGTACCCAAATAGGTAAACAACAAGTAATTACAAATTTACAAAGAAAATTTACAAATATTCTACCCAATATTTACCTCTCCTAGTCTTATGGTTTCTCTTTTTTCATCATCTTTACCTTGAAGGTTTCTTTAGGATTGTTGTGAGTTCTCTTTGGCAAATCTTTGTTCCCTTGCATTAGGTTGCACAATATGTTTTCCCTTCTTGGAACAAAGCTCTATATGTGACTTCTAACATCATTCATTTCCATGCCCATGCATATTGCAATGGGTACAAAAGAATTTTCTCTTTCTTGCTGACAAAGAAGCCCTCTCATGTCAAGGAGATTCATTGTGCTTGATTCCTAGAATTTGACACATTATTTTAACCATTACCATGTGTTGACGGGAAAATTTGTCCGGCCAACAGTGGGGGATCTCCCCGGTAGAAAGTCCCAATTAGACCTTGAACCGTTTGGAGTAGGGATCCCGTCTGGGGTGTGGGTCCGGCTACCGCTTAAGATGCCTTCCCTTCGGTCTCAAAAGAACCTGATTGAACCTGCGGACATACACTTATTCACATGATACAGAATACAGGATTGATGCATTAAACACGAATCAAACACTATGCGTAGCAAGATCATAAATAAAGCATTTACACCTCAGGAGATGTCATTAGCAACACATCTTTGGGGGTAATGCTTATAAGGTAGTCTGATCACAAAAGAAATAGTTCTTTATGATGAGATATCCCTTTACTTTCTGAAAGATAAAACGAAATGCTAACAAAATAGTTCATTAACATTCATTAATAGAGCAGATGATAAATTGAACATTATTGATACAACACAGATAGCCATGACGCATAAATGATGACATGAAGAGTGCAACTTCATTAATCATAGGATGTTCTGAAACTGTACAAGGAATACACACAGCGTTCGCACAGCAAAACACATCATAACCATAGGGTGTTTTAACAAGAATCTATATTCATATGGATAAGAGTATAATCTTTCAATACAATGCCATGTAGCTCTTCAGTTTCCAAAAGAAAAGCCCTCCATTTACAAGCTCCCGAAGGAGCATTTATAAAACAAAACCTGCCCTTTGGGCTTCCTTGTCCTTCCATCTCCCTGACCGTTAGGCTACCTTGCGACCCAGTCCTTTTGCGACCTGCGACCTGGCTGCTGTTGTGACCTACAACCTGAATGGGTCGCGGGGTCGCAAGTTGTAAGAAAATGAGAGAATGCGACCTTGCGACCTTGCGACTAGGTTGTTGGGTCGCGAAGTCGTAAAAGGTGAAAAAAACCGAAGGTATGCGACCTTGCGACCTTGCGACTAGGTCGTTGGGTCGCGAAGTCACAAAAGGTGAAAAAACCGAAGGTATGCGACCTTGCGACCTTGCGACTAGGTCGCTAGGTCGCAGGGTTGCAAAAGGTGAAAAAACCGAAGGTATGCGACCTTGCGACTTTGCAACTAGGTCGCTGGGTCGCAAGGTCGCAAAAGGTGGAAAAACGAAGAGATGCGACCTTGCGACCTTGTGACTAGGTCGCTGGGTCGCGGGGTCGCAACGTTCGGGAAAAATTAGAGATGCGACTTCACGACCTGCTGGGATTTGCGACCTGCGAGTTCCAAAGGGTTGCAGATCTGTGGATTTTATAGCAGTGTTCCTCATCTCACGTTCTTCGCTTTGAAAACTGGTCCTCTTTCTTGCTGGGAAAAACTCCAACTCGTCGTGCAAACCCACCGCCTCCACCTGCAATCAGATGGCTCCTATGTGTAAACAGAGTGGTTCCTCCTGCAATAAAATCACATAGGTCACATATCTTCAGGGTGGAATAATAATAATGCTAAGGACATTTTAATCAATTGTAAGAATGAAAATAATAACTTAGACCCCTGTGCAGTCAAGTGTGGGGCTACTGAATGATCGGAGAGAGTGGTTGGGGTAAGCTTTCGCTGTGCCCTTCCTCTGTCAGGATCATGAATGAGCTTCTTTATTAACGTTCTTAGTGTTCGCCGTAGGTTTTTAGGCTCATCAATTTTCCCATCCATAAGAGGAGCAGTACTTGTCACATTCCATTGGAGAATCTCGGGTATCTTGAGTGAGGAGAACTGGTCAGGTACAGAAATCTGGGCAAGGCTTATAACAGTCTAATGCAATGAGGGCTGGTCAGTTAGGGCCATTAAAACACAGCTAGCCCAACTGAAGCTTTCCTTTGCGCAGCTCGAGAGCCACCATATTAAGCTCCCATCCGTAGGCTAGCTATTATATAACATCCATTAATAACCCTACACGATTACTCCTGTTTCATGATGCTCCCATCTGCTAAAGGGACAAAGCAGCAAATTGATAGTAGCCTTGCTTCTGATTCTAGATCAGTGAAGAGGTAAGACGCCATCTCTACTTCCCAAAGATCCCAACGACAGTGTCATTCACGATCTAGCACTAACTATCAAACGGGTTCTTCCAAGCTTCGATGGCGTGCTACCTCTTCTCGTTAACAACGCATCGTACAGTGCAGCTCTTCCTCCAGGACCGCCATAAAACAGTCCTCTATACATAGTCTCCACCATTCAGCCTCTAATTTTTGAAATCCTTGGCTTCGATCATTATTCTCACGGGCCTGCAATTGAAAACACTGCAAACAATGTCGAATAAACCTAGCTGTTCTGCGACCTCTCCACAGTCGCATAGTCGCGCTCTGCCTGAGTTACATGGATGCGTGAGAAACTGATCTGCGACTTGACCATTCTTGATTGTGTTCGCCCTCCGACCTCAAGCTAGCACTACCATCAAACTGTGTTGTATGCATGCATTTTCCAAGGGCGTTGAGGTGAACCGTTATGCCGTGCCAGCGAGCCAACAGAGGGTTAGCGAATCTGTCAATTTCATGGCTGCGGCACCTTTCACGGTTACCTATTAGAATAATTTCCCTATGCAGAGGGTGAAAATAAACATGTATCCGGCGAACGCCTCGCGCAGTGTCAGAATGATCATTTGAACGTTATGGCATGTTTCTGCTAGAGTTTTAATTTTATCCAAATCCTTCGCTGTGCATGATATGGCACCTCCTGTTTATGCGCAAGACATCAGTGTTTACTACGGGAGGCATCTCCGTTTTCATGCAAGGCATCTGCGTTATGTGGGAACTTCTTTCCTTTTACATTCACGGCATTGGCATAAAACGCTTCCTATTGTTTAGCACCTTCCCGTTTTATTGTTTTATGGATGTGCTCGTGTGTTATCAGTCTCCGTCTGATATGGTTGGCGTTGTTTAAACATGGCTATGGATTACATGGTTTTACGGCTCCGTCCACCGTGGTTAGGTTAAAACCTTTCATCCATGCTTAAAACATGCGTTTCGTCACTGCACGCTCCATATGCATTTTGAACACAGCCTTTGACTGCTGCATACAGAGGAGGTGCCAACGTTTATCATAGGTTGGAAATTGCGTTGAAGATTTTCATACGTTGCACCGTTATAATATTCGCAGCCACGTTTCAAACATAGGTTTTGATCATAAAAATATCTTCGCTCTAAAACTCCGCCATCGAGCCCTTGCATACCTCTCCATGCTTTAAAAATAAAACCGTTGTATGTCAAACAAAACCCCGCCATCGACGTTGATCTCCCTGCAACATGTCCATGCACGTTTGCGCCATGCGACGTGGGACTTTCCTGCCTTGCGTGTCTTCATGCAACGTGTCTATATATAATTCTGCACCGGGTTTCAACGTAAGGTCGACCGAACATTTGCTGAACCTTTGCGCCCGCTCCTCGTTTTGAATATAAAACCTGACTATTATATATTCACCCAAGGCGTTTTAACATAGGTTGAAACGTGGACCGCCACGTATAAACATTTACTTTTGGCTCAATGCAACGTAACTATCGAACATTTGCTCCAAACGCCTTACTATATAATACGATCATCACACATGTATGCTCGGCGCCCATTTTGTAACCTTATATGGTTTGAAGAATACTGCAATCCGCACCACGACTTTGAATGACCAAAAGTATGTATTTGCTCGAAACCACCGAACTTGGCGCCCATGCAACGTGCTATGTTTTAAAAAGAACCTTGACCATTAATTACGATATAATGTTTCCCATTTTATATATTTTGGAACCTACATATTCTTGCACCTTGCATTAATATATACACATCACCTTGCGCCCTTTATGATGTTATCATTGAGTTTTGCTCCAAGATAACTCATGGTTTTAAAAACCATGTGCTTCGGGCTTAGTTTTAATTTGATCATTTACTTATCCCCATGATACGAAGGCTTCTCGTTTTGAAAGATCGAAAGTCGAAATATACTTCTCAAGCCACATTGATATCCCTTTTCATATTGACCTTCTCTACCTGGCTACCAAAGGCGTATGCATTTCAACATGACCTTGTAGGTTTAATTTGAAATTCCCCATTTCTTATGGTCTCGTTTAAACAACTTTCAAAAGCAAAGAAGGCTAGGGTTTTAAGGCCTTTTCATTCCTCCATATTATACTCCTTGCATCACAGATAAGTCCACACTATGTGGCTCAGGATTAATAAATGTTTCTTTTGAAAGGATTGTTCACATATTTGAAACTCTGTCGTTGGCTTGCCACACCACCCTTTGTGTTTTCGCACTGCTGCCCGGCGCGAGAATGCCTCGAATGAGATGTCATTATCTAGAGAAATATTCTGAGTTCGCTTTGTTCACTGGCCTATACTTCAGGCTAGAGTCATCGAAGTGGAGAAATTTGTTCCTTTGCGTGCACCCCTCGACATTCAGATGATATGGTGTAGGATCTAGACATTTCCAAACGGAACGCTTTAAGCATCTGGTGTGCACTAGTGAAGGAGGCATTTGCATTAGTGACGTAAAAGGTTCTTTTCTGATCGATGTGCATCACACCATCCTCCTTTTAACAGCACTGATCACTTGCTTCTGATCCTCCCCTGTTCCGCAACTTTGACCTTGTCGTTGAGTCCAATTTTATTTCCCTTGATGCGCTGACACGACTGAGGAGTTTGTCACCTGTGAGGTTGACCTGTGTGGAACATAACGACATCATAATTATTCTTTGATAATGGTGACCACAGATAAAACATATGAAACTAACAAGCCTAAGAGAAGTATTCAAACAACAGCTTAATGACCTACAGTGGGAAGGCTTTTATTCGTCAATACACAAAAGGTTTCCATTCAAACGTATGCATGGAAATCTCATTACACATGGCGTGACTGCGACAAGAGTGTTCGGGCGTATACTGGATGATCCTTCCCACATATGGCATGACTGCAACAGCGACATTTGATCATGATGGCGAGACAACTCATGAGGGATTGGGGATAGGTCGTTGGGATGTAGTTGATTGCAGGTCGGGTGGAAGACCTTAACGCCTAAGCGAGCAGAGGGGGAACCCGAAATTTTAAATATACCCAAAATTTTGGGTGGTGTTGTAGCGGCTACAAAAAATGGCGAACCACTGGTAGAATCCAGCATCTCTGTCAATATCACCACAATAGTCTGAGTCTGGATGATGATGCAAGGGAATATTGAACTAGTTCCGTGGGTACCCTTTGTATTACTTTGGCCCTTTACAGGTATGCCTAATCCTTGTGCCTCAACTAAGTCCCGCTAATCAGAAACACATCTAAGAGAAAGCTCACAGATGCCAGTAGCTTGTTGGTGATGTGAAGAGCAAGGCACTGGGTTTATTATTCTCAGAATTTGTAAAGTAAGCTTCTGGTGTTGCTCCGCTGCTAGCAGGCCTAGACAGTACCCCAGCGGAGTCACTTCAAGAAATCACAAACGTTGCTCCGCTGCCAGCGAGCCTGGTCAGTACCCCAACGGAGTCGTTGCATTACCTCTCTGCGCAGGAAGCCTTTCTAGATCCTTTACCCTTATTTGTTTCATGTGCTTACAGCACTTATTTTCATGTGCTCGTGTCAGTTATTTTCATGTGCTCATGGCACTTATTTTTCATGGGCGGATGAGGGATCCCGACTTATTTTACGAGCAAGAGAGGTTGTTTCTTGTGTTGCAGAAACTGAAAGATATCTTGATTTGGGTTTGCCCTTGTGCCGAACCTTCACATCCCATCTACCAAAATAGGTGAAGCGTGCAAAACAGATCATTAAGATGTCCAAGACTATGCTGGGCACAAGGCTTAGGCTACGGGCAGGGGTCATTCGAAACTATTAGGTCTCCCATAAGCAACCGGCTCATATCTCCCTAGCCAAATGAGTTTAGACTCATAGGAATCCTGTTGAGAATGTGACTTCAATGACTCGTTCTAAGAGAAAGCTGCCTCTTGAGATAGCCACCACCACCTCACGCAAAAATAATGGAGTTACTGCTTCAGCAATCGGGGCAAAAGAAGACTGCAAGGTGATAGGGTTGTAATGAGGGCTCGTGCAGTGGCAGGCGACCTGACAGAACTGATGTGAGGAAGATAGAGTACGACGCAATGTAAAAGGCAAGGCTCAGGATGCGATGCAATGCCATGTGTGAGAATGATCAACCAGTTGTAGGTGGCATAGAGGCGCAATACAAGCAATGATTATTTATGCAACAAAAAGCAACTGAAAAGGAAATGAAAGAAAATACTTGTGACATGATGTTGCCTAAGATATTAATCGTAAACAAAAACAACAAACACACTTTTAAACTATGAAGTAAAAATTTTGCAAGTAAACCTAATTAACTTGAAACTAAAAATTTTATTGCAGGTCCTAGCTAGCCTACACCTAAACCCTAGTTTAACCAATGATGCGGTGGGGCTATGTAAAATCAGCTTTCCAGTGCAGCCACTGCATTAGTTCCCGACCTGCAAGAACAATAATGATCAGGATCAGAGCTAGTATCCAAAAAGGTGCAGTGGCAAAAAAACTTACCTGAGGATCAGGTGCAACGGCAAGATGATCATAGATACTTACCAAAGAACATGCCAGAATAGATTGTGCAAGCCAAATCCCGCTCTCATCTTGATACACATCAATATATTCTTGAAGCTCAACATTTATAAATGACACATAATCATTCATGCACGATCCTAGGTCTGATGGGTGTTGGGTAAGCCAATTCCTATTTTCAGGCACATCCCCCGGATAGGGCTGGTCGAGTTGACCGGCAATCTCATCATGGTGTTGAGGACCACCAGTTTTATGGAAAGGAAACAATAAGCAAGTGCCAGGCGGATTATAGACGCATGCGCATCCAAGTGTAGAAACCCTAGTTTTGAAAACCCTAGTCCGGGGTTGCTCCTGGGTTTGGTCAAGGGTATGGGGATCTGAATCCACATTTAGTGGAGCCTGAAATTCCTCACCGCCTTGAACAAACTCCGGACCTTCGAGCAGAGCGCTTCCCAACTTTGATGGTTGTG
Organism: Pinus albicaulis; assembly: GCA_034641835.2. NCBI lineage: Eukaryota > Viridiplantae > Streptophyta > Pinopsida > Pinales > Pinaceae > Pinus > Pinus albicaulis. Next base: position 409,201,330 of record CM076576.1, read on the forward strand.
CGAGATTAACAGGCGAATGGATGTGATCATGCATTATGGTGAGTTGCAAAATGTCAGTGGGCTTTGTATCAATTCGGTCAAATGTTTGTGCACTGACAGATTGATAATCCCAATTATCAGATTCTCTAGATTTTCTAGGGTAGGGTGAATTCGATGCGGCTATGCTGGGAGGAGCATGGTACTGGGGATTTGTCATTTCAGAAACGGTCGGCGGAAGCTGAAGCGTTTCGATTTTCTGGTGGGTACTTGAAACTTTCGAAAGCGAATCATCGAATTCAGGTGTCTCCCTATGGTCGGAAAAAAGATGTGAGTGACAATCCTCAGCAATATGATTGAATATGTTTTCAGATAAGGAGTGATCGCTACAACCATCGATGTGGTCGAGTTGGGTACCTGGCATGTCAGGCTCCCCGAGAGTTACTGACTGGGACGGATGAATTAAGAGGACATCTTGAGGTCGCCCACTCAGATAATCGCTCCCATGGCTGTCTAAAGATTCTGAGTGAGACAGATCAGATTTAAAAGATTCATCGATTTTAGACTGCGATTGTGAAACACCACCTGCGTGCTTATGATTTTCGCCAATACCAGTATAAGAAAACTCTGAATGTCTATACAAATTTACTGGTGTGGTGGGATCAAGAAACAAACTAGGGAACAATGAACAAAAAGATTGAGTCGCAGGGGCGTTAACCCTACAAGGCTTTTCAACCCGCGCATCTGTATCATTCAGAGAAAACAATGATCTGGCAGACCTTGTAAGGGAATCAACTTTATGCGGGGTAGGAGTCGATTCATAATCCGTATGTGAACTAGATTCATAGTCCGAATGTGACCCATATTCATCATCCGAATCTGAACCAGATTCGTAATCCAAATAAGAACTAGATTCATAATCTGAATGTGAACCAGATTCATAATCCGAATGTGAACCAGATTCATAATCCGAATGTGAACCAGATTCATCATTCGAATGTGAATTTGATTCATAATTTGAATGTGAACCAGATTTAGGACTAAGTCCAGGGAGACACCGAGTGGGCTCGGGGTAGGTTTCATGAGCCAAAAGAGATAATGAGCCACTGGGGTGTTCAGATTCGACATGGTACGTGAAAGACTCAAGGTCAGAACAAATATGACTTGCGGGTTGTCATAGGGAACACTAGGCTCAGGTCGGGTTGCTAACTGAAATGGTTCAAGGGAAATGAGAATCGCATACGCGAACTGTTCTCTTAACAACCTCCAATCGACATCTTTTTCAGGGAACTCAAAACAATAATGAACGAATCTGATAGAGAACTCATCTAAAGATTCCTGAGGTTCCATTCTGATGTCATTTATCTTTAGTAAAACGTTATGAAAATCATACCTGTGAAAAGCTTGTTGTAATTCACTGGTGAGTTGTTCAAATGAATGGATGGAAGATTCTGGTAAAGTGCAGCACCATTGCTTAGCGCGACCTTCGAGGGTGAGGAAGAAAAGCAAACAAAACAAACCCTCATTGTCAATTTCATAGCACTCACCAAAGTCACAAAAATCTGAACAGTGTTGGGTTATGGACACCCCATTTTCACCATCAAATTTTAACTGGGACAAGTGATACATAAGTTCATCGGAGATGTAGTATCCAGGCTTATAAAACTCCGACAAACATCTCGGGAGAATGATTTGGGAACGAGCCATTACAGATATGAGATTAACTGCAGGCTCTAAGGGCTCAGCTTGTCATCTGGCCCCCCTTCTTGTTAAACATATGGTCGGAGGTTCGGGCCCTCCTTCTAGCGCCAATTCTGTTGACGGGAAAATATGTCCGGCCAACAGTAGGGGATCTCCCCGGTAGAAAGTCCCAATTAGACCTTGAACCGTTTGGAGTAGGGATCCCGTCCGGGGTGTGGGTCCGGCTACCGCTTAAGACGCCTTCCCTTTGGTCTCAAAAGAGCCTGATTGAACCTGCGGACATACACTTATTCACATGATACAGAATACAGGATTGATGCATTAAACACGAATCAAACACTATGCGTAGAAAGATCATAAATAAAGCATGTACACCTCAGGAGATGTCATTAGCAACATATCTTTGGGGGTAATGCTTATAAGGTAGTCTGATCACAAAAGAAATAGTTCTTTATGATGAGATATCCCTTTACTTTCTGAAAGATAAAACGAAATGCTAACAAAATAGTTCATTAACATTCATTAATAGAGCAGATGATAAATTGAACATCATTGATACAACATAGATAGCCATGATGCATAAATGATGACATGAAGAGTGCAGCTTCATTAATCATAGGATGTTCTGAAACTGTACAAGGAATACACACAGTGTTCGCACAGCAAAACACATCATAACCATAGGGTGTTTTAACAAGAATCTGTATTCATATGGATAAGAGTATAATCTTTCAATACAATGCCATGTAGCTCTTCAGTTTCCAAAAGAAAAAGCCCCTCCTTTACAAGCTCCCGAAGGAGTATTTATAAAACAAACCTGCCCTTTGGGCTTCCTTGTCCTTCCATCTCCCTGACCGTTGGGCTGCCTTGCGACCCAGTCCTTTTGCGACCTGCGACCTGGCTGCTGTTGTGACCTGCGACCTGAATGGGTCTCGGGGTCGCAAGTTGTAAGAAAATGAGAGAATGCGACCTTGCGACCTTGCGACTAGGTCGCTGGGTCGCAAAGTCGCAAAAGGTGAAAAAACCGAAGGTATGCGACCTTGCGACTAGGTCGCTGGGTCGCAGGGTCGCAAAAGGTGGAAAAACCGAAGGTATGTGACCTTGCGACCTTGCGACTAGGTCGCTGGGTCGCAGGGTCGGAAAAGGTGAAAAAACCGAAGGTATGCGACCTTGCGACCTTGCGACTAGATCGCTGGGTCGCAGGGTCGCAAAAGGTGAAAAAACCGAAGGTATGCGACCTTGCAACCTTGCGACTAGGTCGCAGGGTCGCAGGGTCGCAAAAGGTGGAAAAACGAAGAGACGCGACCTTGTGACCTTGCGACTAGGTCACTGGGTTGCGCGGTCGCAACGTTCGGGAAAAATTAGAGATGCGACTTCGCGACCTGCTGGGATTTGCGACCTGCGAGTTCCAAAGGGTTGCAGATCTGCGGATTTTATAGCAGTGTTCCTCATCTCACGTTCTTCACTTTGAAAACTGGTCCTCTTGCTTGCTGGGAAAAACTCCAACTCGTCGTGCAAACCCACTGCCTCCACCTGCAATCAGATGGCTCCTATGTGTAAACAGAGTGGTTCCTCCAGCAATAAAATCACATAGGTCACATATCTTCATGGTGGAATAATAATAATGCTAAGGACATTTTAATCAATTGTAAGAATGGAAATAATAACTTAGAGCCCTGTGCGGTCAACTGTGGGGCTACTGAATGATCGGAGAGAGTGGTTGGGGTAAGCTTTCGCTGTGCCCTTCCTCTGTCAGGATCATGAATGAGCTCTTTATTCACGTTCTTAGTGTTCGCCGTAGGTTTTCAGGCTCATCGATTTTCCCATCCATAAGAGGAGCAGTACTTTTCACCTTCCATTGGATAATCTCGGGTATCTTGAGTGAGGAGAACTGGTCAGGTACGACAATCTAGGCAAGGCTTATAACAGTCTAATGCAATGAGGGCTGGTCAGTTAGGGCCATTAAAACAAAGCTAGCCCAACTGAAGTTTTCCTTTGCGCGGCTCGAGAGCCACCATATTAAGCTCCCATCCGTAGGCTAGCTATTATATAACATCCATTAATAACCCTACACGATTACTCCTGTTTCATGATGCTCCCATCTGCTAAAGGGACCAAGCAGCAAATTGATAGCAGCCTTGCTTCCGATTCTAGATTAGTGAAGAGGTAAGACGCCATCTCTACTTCCCAAAGATCCCAACGACAGTGTCATTCGCGATCTAGCACTAACTATCAAACGGGTTCTTCCAAGCTTCGATGGCGTACTACCTCTTCCCGTTAACAATGCATCATACAGTGTAGCTCTTCCTCCAGGACCACCATAAAACAGTCCTCTGTACATAGTCTCCGCCATTCAGCCTCTAATGTTTGAAAGCCTTGGCTTCGATCATTATTCTCATGGGCCTACAATTGAAAACACTGCAAACAGTGTCGAATCAACCTAGCTGTTCTGCGACCTCTCCATAGTTGCATAGTCGTGCTTTGCTTGAGTTACATGGATGCGTGAGAAACTGATCTGCGACTTGACCATTCTTGACTGTGTTCGCCCTCCGACCTCAAGCTGGCACTACCATCAAACTGTGTTGTATGCATGCATTTGCCAAGGGCATTGAGGTGAACCGTTATGCCGTGCCAGCGAGCCAACAGAGGGTTAGCGAATCTGTCAATTTCATGGCTGCGGCACCTTTCACGGTTACCTATTAGAATAATTTCCCTATGCAGAGGGCGCAACTCAACATGTATCCGGCGAATGCCTCGCGCAGTGTCAGAATGATCATTTGAACGTTATGGCATGTTTCTGCTAGAGTTTTAATTTTATCCAAATCCTTTTCTGTGCATTATATGGCACCTCCTGTTTATGCGCAAGACATCAGCGTTTACTACGCGAGGCATCTCTGTTTTCACGCAAGGCATCTACGTTATGTGGGAACTTCTTTCCTTTTACATTCACGGCATTGGCATAAAACACTTCCTATTGTTTAGCACCTTCCCGTTTTATTGTTTATGGATGTGCTCGTGTGTTATCAGTCTTCGTCTGATATGGTTGGCGTTGTTTAAACATGGCTATGGATTACATGGTTTTACGGCTCCGTCCACCGTGGTTAGGTTACAACCTTTCATCCGTGCTTAAAACATGCGTTTCGTCCACTGCACACTCCATATGCGTTTTGAACACAGCCTTTGACTGCTGCATACAGAGGAGGTGCCAACATTTATCATAGGTTGGAAATTGCGTTGAAGATTTTCATACGTTGCACCGTTATAATATTCGCAGCCACTTTTCAAACATAGGTTTTGATCATAAAAATATCTTCGCTCTAAAACTCCGCCATCGAGCCCTTGCATACCGCTCCATGCTTTAAAAATAAAACCGTTGTATGTCAAACAAAAACCCGCCATCGATGTTGATCTCCCTACAACGTGTCCATGCACGTTTGCGCCATGCGACGTGGGACTTTCCTGCCTTGCGTGTCTTCATGCAACGTGTCTATATATAATTCTGCACCGGGTTTCAACGTAAGGTCGACCGAACATTTTCTGAACCTTTGCGCCCGCTCCTCGTTTTGAATATAAAATCCGACTATTATATATTCACCCAAGGCGTTTTAACATAGGTTGAAACGTGGACCGCCACGTATAAACATTTACTTTTGGCTCAATGCAATGTAACTATCGAACATTTGCTCCAAACGCCTTACTATATAATACGATCATCACACATGTATGCTCGGCGCCCATTTTGTAACCTTATATGGTTTGAAGAATACTTCAATCCGCACCACGACTTTGAATGACCAAAAGTATGTATTTGCTCGAAACCACCAAACTTGGTGCCCATGCAACGTGCTATGTTTTAAAAAGAACCTTGACCATTAATTACGATATAATGTTTCCCATTTTATATATTTTGGAACCTACATAGTCTTGCACCTTGCATTAATATATACACATCACCTTGCGCCCTTTATGATGTTATCATTGAGTTTTTCTCCAAGATAACTCATGGTTTTAAAAACCATGTGCTTCGGGCTTAGTTTTAATTTGATCATTTACTTATCCCCATGATACGAAGGCTTCTTGTTTTGAAAGATCGAAAGTCGAAATATACTTCTCAAGCCACATTGATAGCCCTTTTCATATTGACCTTCTCTACCTGGCTACCAAAGGCGTATGCATTTCAACATGACCTTGTAGGTTCAATTTGAAATTCCCCATTTCTTATGGTCTCGTTTAAACAACTTTCAAAAGCAAAGAAGGCTAGGGTTTTAAGGCCTTTTCATTCCTCCATATTGTACTCCTTGCATCACAGATAAGTCCACACTATGTGGCTCAGGATTAATAAATGTTGCTTTTGAAAGGAGTGTTCACATATTTGAAACTTTGTCGTTGGCTTGCCACACCACCCTATGTGTTTTCGCACTGCTGCACGGCGCGAGAATGCCTCGAATGATATGTCATTATCTAGAGAAATCTTCTGAGTTCACTTTGTTCACCGGGCTATACTTCAGGCTAGAGTCATCGAAGTGGAGAAATTTGTTCCTTTGCGTGCACCCCTCGACATTCAGATGATATGGTGTAGGATCTAGACCAGGGATAATTTTAAGAACCCCCCTAAATTTATATATATAAAAAATAGGCGAATCCCCATGATACATAGGAAAAATGGAAGGATATTTTATTAATAATATAATATGTATATATAATTTTTTGGCGAATCTCTCACGAGATTATATTATCCTGTAAAATCATGGCGAATCACCAGTACAAATGGCGAATCACCAGTACAAATGGCGAATCACTACTACAAAATGGTGAATCGTTGTCTAGTGGAGTTCGGAGTGTTGGTTCCAATGAAGATATGGTAATTGAACCGGGAGTAGAAGGAAGAGAACCACCGAGACCAAGCATGGCACATGGTGACTCGTGAGGGAAGTAGTTCTCGTGTAGTTTGGAAAACACGTTCTTCTAGTTCTGTTAAGCGTAGTGTTGTTTGTCATGCTACTACTAGCACTGATATTGAGGTTGGAGAGGAGTTTGAGGAAAGGTAGCAGTGGTGGAGAATTACAAAGAGTACCCCATGATGGGCTCCATTTTCCCCTTTGGTATTTGTGCCTGCAAGACCTTCTGTCCATTGAACCAACAATTAGCCGTTCAACCAACAATCAACTTGACTAAGTTGATTAGGTACGAGTCAACTTAGACTAATCTTCAAAACTATGCTTTGCACTATCCCATATTTATCACACTAACGCTACACAACATTGTGCATTTGCACCTAACTCTCAATAATTCTTTTCCAAGAAAAATCTATAATAAGAAAAATATTTTACTATATTCTAAAAGGTGAAGATGTAGAAATCATGCCACAAAGTGAAAGGAAATAAAATATCTTTCCTCAAAACACCAAATATATAAAGAAAACAATAATGATTATAATAATAGAACTGGATCTATCGATCTATCGATATATGCATGATATGAGAACCATAAGCATTCAAGAGACTAATTTCAAACTCAGCAAAATCCTCTAAACAAGCAACAAACAAACCACTAAAATTTTCAAAGATATCAAGGCTAGACATTAACACAATTTCATGTACTTGAATAAGCCCATTGTTGGTTAGCGTTAGACTTCTTAAATTAGTTCTTTATCATTTAATACTATGACACTATCTATGTGAAAAGAAATAGGTCCCAACTTCATCAAATCTGACTTCATTTCCAATCAAAGATCAAAACTAGCTTCATTTCCAATACCAATATAAAATCACACATTTTCCAAATATCAATAATTATTTTCCAAGAAAATATAAAACTTGAAACTTAGCAAAATTCCCCAAACACAAGCAACATATATACCATTAAAATTTTCTAAGATGTCAAAGCTAGACATCAAGGTAGTTTCATGTACTTGAATGAGCCCATTGATGCTTTGCATTAGTCTTGTTAAATTAGTTATTTATCATTTAATACTAGTCAAACGCTATCTATGTGAAAATAGGTCCCAAAATCATCAAATCCAGCTTCATTTCCTGTCACAAATAAGAATAAGCAAGACATTGTAAAAGGAAGTGTTTTTCATCCTTCACATTTCTAACATCGCAATGACATTTACTTGCATCCTATGAAATTCTAGGTCTTTCTCAATTCCTAAGCTCCTCAAAGTTCATTTTTATTCTGGTAATGATGTTTTTCTTCTTAAAACTAGCTACAAGAATATGACACTTGATCTTTTGGATTATGGTTAATGACCAATTTTTAATATTTTGTTTTTCTCTTATTCTCTACTACATTATCACACCATGATTTCAACTTTAATTTATATGCGATAGTAATTTTATTGGTGTTCACGTTTTAGAGTGGCCTCCTCTATTCTCCACTAGTTTGACTAAGATTGGGAATCTTTATGCCAACCAGTTTTATGCCACACCAAATTTTGACTGCATTTTGAAGCAATCTTAGGGAGCCACTTGTTTTCATGTTACTTGTCTTGTCCTTCTATATTAGGTACTTAGTCATAGGAAAACTCTCAATGGGTGAAAGACTAGCTTCTATAAGATAGGATAGGGTATATTGCATTTAATAAGATCATAAACTATAAAAACTTTTGGATTTTCTCAATTTCCCTCTATGATTCTATAGAGATGATGCAACAGCAAAATTCATCTCCATATAAGATAAAAAGATGAAGAGGTGTCTAAAATATGAGCTTCTTCTTCTTTTTTCCAAAACCAAAAATTTGTTGACCTACAATTGCACCTAAGACAAAAATTGATTTTCCACTTTCTATTAATCATTTTCCCAACATTGTATTTCTAGTTAAGATTGTGATGAAGGTTGACTTCAAGACCTTATTGTATAACTTTCTTTGATTTGTTATTATCGCTCACAATTAACATAAATTACCTTTTTGTAATTGATTATGGAGCTGTCTTTAGTGCGACTTTTTGAAGTTTCAGGTGCCGAAATCCGGTGAAATATTTTGAGGTAAAATCTTGGTTTTTGTTATTCAAAATGGTTTTTTGACTCTATATATGGATTCATCACCCTCAAAAACCTGTAAGGCACTTCGATTGTGCAAAGTTAGCAATCAAACTTCTCTTTTCAATAAATTCCTGCCAGAATTTAGAGAAATTACACCGTAAAAAGTCACCGTAAAAGCCTTCAAAAAGTCGCACTAAAGACTACTCGATTTATTATTACAACCTTTTTTTATTAGCGTTTACTCGCATAGCTATTCTAGAACAAAAATCCTTAATAATCCTCGCTTCTCAAAATGAGGTGGAGTCATGTCCGTAAGAACAATATCACTAATGTAAAGAAGAAAGGGGATGATTAATCTAGCTGAGGTTATGCAACCACAAGGCTACTTCTTTCAAACATGCCTCTAATTTGTCAATGTGAATGTCAATAAAGGTAGGGATAGGGGAGAATCTTTCTTAATTTCTATATTGCAATTAATTCCTTTTTATCAACCCTTAATATTCCTAGACATAACAATATCATTCTCATATAACCTTATCACAATAACTCTAAATGCAAAAGCAACCTTACACTTTTCTAATATATTCCAAAGCTTATCTCTATAATAATAACTTATAAGAATAATTTAGCTATTAATCCTTTTTCCATATTATTTTAATATTGATATATAATAAAATTCCTTTTAAATGTTTTTCAAAATTTCAAAAAAAACAGAAAGTATGGAATGATTAATTTATATTAATATGATTTTATTTTCATAAATAATACTAATTTATATTTAAAAATAAATTATATATATAGATAGATTAATAAAATAAATTAAAATACACTTTATTTATTAAAAAAATAATGTTGAAACTTTTAATAATAATATGATACTTTCGAATCTGATTTAATAAAGTTTAATCTTATTAAGATATAATTTCTTCAGCATAAACTTATGATAACCATGACAACAAGGTTCACTTTATCTTAATCTTGTTATTATTGATTGTCTCATTTTTTTTAAAGCAATTTGATATATTTAAAATGAGGTTAACACAATCACTTTCCTACCTTCTGCTACCAACTTTGATCCATGCAGTAGAAATGAATGTGGAAGCAGAGAAAAATGGTGGGAGAGATGCAGTTATCACAAACCTCATAATCCAAACGCGAAAATTTTGGCATACCAGTAAATTATTGCAATACTTGAAGACATTGAAGGTTGATTGGGCGGATGGACTTATCACAGACTTCAGAATCCAAAAGAGAATTTTTGGTACACCAATAAAGTATTGCAATAATTGAAGGCATTGACTCTTGAGTGGGCACATGTTCTCCAATGATGTTTATAACCACGTAAACACTGAGAAGAAGAATGGGAGGAGAGCAGCACTTTTCAAATCCAACCTCCTTGTCCACAAGTGTAAAGAATTTTAGGTAGGCCGGTATGGTTGGTGGAAGAGATGCACTTATCAAAGACCTCAGAATCCAAACGAGAGAATTTTTGGTACAGCGATAAAGTACTCCAATAATTGAAGACATTGAATGTTGATGGGGCTCATGTTGTCAATGTGAACACTATGAAGAGTCTGGTAGAGATGCACTCATGAAATCTAAGCCTCCTTGAGAATTTTATGTAGGCCACTATGGTTTAGAAATGATTGAAGGCATGATATGTTTAAAGTACAAATGAGTACTAAATGATCAAAGAAACAGCACTCAAAATGAGATTACAATTTTTTGTGCTAGTAACCATTGAAAATTAATTACAATTGTTTGTGCTAGGAGAAGAGTTGACCACACATCCTGACCAAAATTATAAAAGAAGGGCTACATAAATGTCTGCTTTATCATTTTCTTTTCTAAGATCAATCTGTTGAATATGTCCTCTTACCTTGTAACTTGTACTGTGTATAATTATGAGTTCATTCATTCACAACTTCTAACCTCTACAGAAATTACAAGCATTCTTATCACTTCTGCAATAGAACTAGATTCAAGCCAGATTCCCTCAACCTCTATGTCTTTTAGAAGTCAACAATCCAACCTCTGATGACGGCACTGAGAGAAGAAGCTATCCTTTACAAATCAGTTTTCACTGAGCTGCTATTTGGTCTCATCCAGTGCTAGACATAAGTCCATAGAAATTATTAATCTACTGTAGACCTACACATCTGAAACACAGACAACTGCTACCTACAACTAGTGTCACCTAATTACACATTGGCATTGCTTCGGAACGATCCCAAGGCCTTGATGGCTGCTGCTCTCAGAATGTACTGGTGGTAGGCAGCAGCTAATGCAGCTCCAGCAAAAGGTCCCACCCAAAAAATCAACTGCACAAACAAAATCATATTCATCAGGCTTGTGTATCAACTTTAGCAAATACTTGCTCTGTTGAAGTCAGTCAAACTCCTAAGGTTCGTGTATCATCTTTAGCAAATTCTAGTTCCATTGAATTACCCTAATGTTAATACTGGAGCAATCCAACTGGTTTTAATGAAAAAGGAGCATAACAATTTTTCAAAAATTACAAGCAATAAACTCTTCATTATGGAATCTACTAGTGTGTCTTTCATAACACTTTAAAATTACAAACAAGATCATGTACATAGATCTAATGCATAACAGAAAAACACTACATCCACCAGAAAACCCTAACCAGGAAAACAAATAAGCCTTGTCATAATAATATGGCTCTGTGAAAGGAAGCATGCTCTGCACAATGAGATGTGGAGGAAAGAGGGAGCCATGGAAGCTGAGAGCTCCTGCTTTTATGAAAGGACTTGTGGATGTGACTTCTATAAGGAAGTTGGGAATCTCCTCTATGTTGGAGAGGGAGTAAAAGGAGTCTCCTTGAATAGGAGCATGATCTATTCTTTGATTAAAAGGAGAATAGGGATATCCTCCCCGATTAAGAGAGAGTTTTGGTTGGACTTTGGTTTTCCCTGTGTCATGTACTAGACCGGGACTAACAACCACAAGTCTAGTGAATGCATCATGGATAGGGAGAATGTTGACTTGTTCGGTTCTCCATGTGTCAAGTACTTTGATGGATTAGGGATAATGTGCTAGGTCAAGTAAATGGACATGGATAAGGAGAATGATGGATTGGATAAGTGTCTTGGACTAACATGCCCGGAATTTCCACTATTTTTTGAGCAAAAATGTGGCCCCGTTAGACTACTCTATATTTAAGTTGTAAGTCATAAATTCTAATGAGTGAGGTCAAATTAGACAATCTCCGTAGCTTCGATACCTATTTCTTGTCACTGTTACTTGGTCAATGGGCTGGAAATGTGACTGTTATAGGCACAAAAAGGAACACAATTGGCATACATTTAATAAACAATTTTTGGTGTCATAGAGCTGATGACTTATTGTAACTACCTTCAAGCCTACCTCGTAATTGTTATAAAAAAAATTTGCACTCGTTAATTTACATAAAACATAAGGTTATATGCATGAAAAAAACAAATTACCATCATCAAATTTCCATTTGGCAAGTTAGATAAATTTGAAATTCCAATAAATCTCAAGTTAATATTACATTTGTTTTTATTTAATTATTAAATATAATGATATAAACATTGTTGAAATCGACCAAGTAAAGACAAGACAAAGATGCACAATTTTTATAACTCAAAACCATATCAAATCCACCAAAAAAATCATACTTCTAACAACTTAGTAAATGCAAGGACTGAACAACATTCTCTAATAATTATACTTGCAGCAACTTTCAAGATGCAAGGACATTCTGTAATATTCAGATGAAAACCAAATAAAGACAAAGATGTACAATTTGAATAATGCCGAGCCATATCAAATTTACTTTTAACAACGTAAATGCAAGGTCCGAACAACATTCTCTAATAATTATACTTGCAACAACTTTCAAGATGCAAGGACATTCTGTAATAGCCAGATGAAAATTGCAGCATAATGTTATTTTTCTCCAAGACAACATGTTTGTTTGGTTCGATACACTCTTGTCGTTTTCTCTTTACACCATTCTTAAATATTTAAACATCTGATCTTATTGTCTAATCAAACTGATGACAATAAATCTTTAAACATCTGATTTTATGATCCGATACCACTTATGACAATGATGACCTGAATCAACACTCATGGATCTAAGCAAAGCTCCTAAATACAGAGTGAGGAAGGAAAAATCAGTACTACGTATATGAGATCAATATATGGGTGAAATGACAATTTTCCCTTTGGCTCTTCCACTTTCAAGATGCTTGAAAGCCTCCCTAACATTTGAAAATGCATATGGGCAAATGGGATCAATCACTGGCTTCAACTTCTCGCACTCTATGTAGCCTCTAAGCTTCTCCAAGTTGCAACCACTCAGAGTCACAACGTAAGATTCTGCCCTCGGATGAGGTGAGGGGTTGGCAATATCTATAATTTTTGCTTTCTCTTTGGCAACCACATAAGATCTGTGCGAGTCTCCTGTAAAATTCAATTCATACTTCTAATCAATATTTTGTCCAGAACAAAGACATAAATCAGGAAAAGTGCTCAAAGGAATTCCGGAATCACCATTGGATCCTTTTAGCCAAAATCTGCTTTTTGGCTTTTATAAAGAAGGAACTGTCAATGAAAAATGAAGATACACCTTACTTTTTACAAAGAAAAATGGCAAATGGTATATTATGAAGAATACAGATATGTAGGAGTAGATTCCTAATTTGATTTTGGCTTTCAAGGTTTTGAGCTCAAGAATAACTTTTGTTAAGCATCCTCATTCCCACCAGGTATGGGTGCTCTCCATCAGACATAAAAGATGCAGACCAAGATGACATCGGACATAAAAGATGCAGACCAGGGTGAATATGTGGATTCCAGTCAGCAGCCAGTAAGCTTTGCCGCTATACCAGAATCCAACTTTGTCCATTCTACATGATTAGTATTAGTGCGATTGTTATTTTTGAATTGTTGATAATGATTAAGACTTGTCTGGTAACCTTAAGTCTTAAAAGAAATAGAATTTGATCATAAATATTATGTGGCAACTTAGTAGGAGTGGTTGTTGACATGTATGGAAGATATAACAAAATGATTAACATAATTTGATTATCACAACTTGCAAAATAGCACGAATTTGAGTTAAACTTCTTCACACCATCACAATTTTGTGTAAAGGGGAGACTGAAACTGTATTAATTTACCAAGATACTAATTTTGAATGTGAACTGGGAAAGCAAGACTGAAAGTTAAACTCCATGCTTATTAGGCATCCAAACTACCAAAAAGCAGTCAGTGGGATTGCCAAAGACAGCAAGTTTTTATATAAAATTAGGATAAATTAAAAAGGAGGGAAAAGCCAGTGGAACCTACCAATGGTGTCAAAAACAAAGTCAAACTTTTGTGGTATTTGATCATAGCTTTGCTTCGTATACTCAATCACCATATCAGCTCCTAATTGTCTCAAAAAATCCACATTCCCAGTGCTTGTAGTAGTTGCTATTTTTGAAGCTCCATATACATACTTGGCAAGCTGAACAACACAAATATTATTACAACTTCTGACTTGATCATATACAGAGGAAGAAGATTATCAGAGGTTTTTAAAAGAAAAAGATAGTATTCACTTTTACCTGAATAGCCAGGCTACCAACACCTCTTGCTCCACCTACAACAAACACAGTCTGACCCCTTTGAAAATTTACTCTGTCAAAACCTTCCTGGGCAGTTTGAAGAGCTAGAGGAAAGCTGGCTGCTTCTTCAAAGGACATGTTTTCAGGCTTCAAAGCAATCAGACTCTCTTCCAGTGCTGTGTATTGTGTTAAAGTTCCACATTGTTTTGGCCTCCCTGTGTTGAAGTTTTGGATATTTCCATATACTTCATCACCCTTGCTAAATTTTGAGACATTACCTCCTTCATCAACTATTACTCCTGTCACAACACAACCTGGCACTACCTGAAAAAAAATTCAAAGAGAACATGCGATTCGAAAATCCTAATTGTCTAAAAAATCCACATTCCCGAGTACTTGTAGTAGTTGCTATTTTTTGAAGCTCCATATACATACTTGGCAAGCTTAACAACACATACTTTAGCGAGTTTGAAGAGCTAGAGGAAAGCTTTATTTGCTTCTTCAAAGGACATGTTTTCGAGCTTCAAAGCAATCGGACTCTCTTCCCGGTGTTGTGTATTGTGTTAAAGTTCCACATTGTTTGGCTTTTCACTTTGTGTTGAAGTTTTGGATATTGCCATATACTTCATCACCCTTCCTCGAGCAAAAAGTCCGGATCATTATAGTTGGTCTTTTGTACAAGTGTTATTTTTCATGAGTTGCATTGATATGTTGGTTTAGTCATTTTTTATTAAAGCGAGCTAAGCTTTGTCTTATTTGATAGCCCGCAGTCGGTACGTAAGTTAGTTTACAATCATAATTGTTGGTTAAATTGCCATCTAATGGCATAGACTATCACGCCTTTATACACATAGATACAAAGGCAAATAGTCTTAGATCAAATTTTGGGACCCCGATGACTATGTACTGCCCTACATGATGCAATTTGGAGTGATTTTGTAAATCCTTGTATATTTAAGTTTAGGTCTGTCCTTGTTGGTGTTAAGACAAACAAACAAACAAACAACTTTGTATGGCAAAAGCATGTGCTTGGGGCCAGAAATGGTTATATCCGACTACTAGTCCCGAGGAAAGTGATTACGAATAAAGATGCGGTGGGGAAAGATCACTTTAATCATCCATATTAGTCCCCTAGTATACATGTCTACCCCATTGTTTTTGTGCAAGTGATGATTTTGTATGGCTTTCTATGAGTGAATTTTGATGTTGATGTTGGAGAGTAAATCTTCTTCCACCAAGTATCACATATGTTTTACACCAAATATGGCATGCGACATTCTAGAACCACTCTAATATTTTCTTAGTCAGGTTGAGGATCCATATACACGAGTAGATGGTCATGAGTTTACTGCCGTAGTTCTCGGCCTCACATGAGTCCGCATTTATCATCCTGCTATATCAACGAATAGAGGGACGCAATTTTGCACGAGTCTCTATAGCATTGTGCACAAGGTCGGAAAGGAAGTTACTTATGAGATCTCTCGTTAATGGGTGAGCCCCGTATCAATAGCCACAAAAGCCTACGGAGGAGAATGTCTTGTCAGCTATACATAAAAACACCAACCATGATACAACGAAGAAATAGAAAGGAAATCTCGCATGCAAAGTTAAAAAACTGGCACTGTTGAATTAAAATATAGTCAAAATCGAGGGCCCATTTTCTCAGACCCGAGTCGTGTTGTTGTTGAGCAATTGTCAACCATAGGAAACACCACGCGCATGCATGAAAGGATTTAATCGAGTCCACGACTTTCAATAACACTCTCATTAATAATCTCGCGAGTACGAATGACCCTTCTTCCTCAAGATCTCAATCCGCAACCACAAATTCAATTGATGGATAATCTCCGCAAGGTTAGATAAAAAAAATAAAAATAAAAGTGGTTGTTACAAATTATACCCTAGACTTCTTTCCAGCGAGACTACTTTGAATTGAGGACGAACGGTAAAATTTGTTGGCATTAGAGACATACTCATACATATTGCCGGAAATGAATAATTCATACCATATTTATATATATTATAGACACATTAACTTAAACATCCAATGCCAATGTCGGTGGAAAAAACAGAAAATCTAGCACAATCGGTAATCGCTCAGCAACTTATAGTTATCACGAGGAGAAAAACATTAAGAGGAGTCCGCCCATGTTGAGAAAAGAAGCTCAAGATGACAAGTCAATGGAAGCAAAATCCCATAACGATAATCTCAAGACGAGAAAGCCTAAATGAATTTTTAGGCGGACTAAAATGCCTTGGAGATGAACATGACGATGACCCTGAAAAAAAATAAAATTGATGATTCCATTTAGGAAGGCTTTATAATCTTTAACCATGGAGTCAATGCAAGTATTGAAATCTGAAACCCTATTATATAGTTTTTCACGAAAGGTACAATAATGTAAAACAAATTCTATTTGTCATATGTTCCGTAAAAGAACCATAAATAAATCGGTAAAGCTTTCATACGTGCCATGCATAATGCCACATAAACACTAGCGATGAAATGGATAAAGAGGACCCAAGTCACGACGAGCTATCATCGCACTGAACACGTTCACCAACTTTCCACATTCTCGTTTCATCAATCCTACCCATGGGAAATGCTTGGGAGCCCATCCTTTTCTGTAGGATGAATTTGAGTAATTAGAAGCTTCGGTTTAATAGATAATTTTCTCAAGTAAATTAAAAGACCAAAAGTCGGTGAAGTTGCGAGCCAAGAAAAAAAGCTTACAAGAAACCGACGCCTTCTGCCATGACAACACTTCGGATCTCATTGCCGAAGCTACATCCTCGTAGCACTCATACAAAATTTCCATGCGGGGATAATATGAAGCGATGTATGCCATCTCAAAATCCCTCCTTCCTCCTTCATTCGGGAGAATTGTATATAGCTAACAATCCCCGCAAATTGTATAATTAGAATAACCATAAGAAATTCAAACCATTTCAAGAGAAACAAAAAATGAAAAATCGAGTAATGAAAAATTGTATGTCCAATGTGCCATAGTAGAAAACAGACATCCTATGATCATTCTATAACCAATGAACGAGAGATCCCTAAAATCTTCTTTTAGTTTCACCAAAATCAGAAAACACACTTTGTCGAGATAGTTTTTGATATGATCCCGATTATTCCTTCCATAGTATTTTTTGTAAGCAAGTTTTTCATCCATTCCACCCTCGGGATATCGTCACGAACAATGCTTCAACTATACCATGTACCGGCTCCCAACAAGATCCCCCGTAAATCATAAAAGACCAACTCAATCCTAGCATGCCAATTATAAATAAAAGCGAACAAAAGGTCCTTAAAATAATAGTTACCACGCTCCCCAAAAATATCTACTCTTGTACTCATCCTCCAGGGGTCGTTAGCAAATGTAAATGGTGAACCCAAAACAACTGACCATCCCGAAAAGCAACATCTCGTTGCTCTCCCATCAACATGCTTGGACAAACACACATAAGAAAACTCCATAACTTATTGAAATAGCAATGAGTTTGTGATTTCATTGAAAGCATAGCGAAGAAGAACTTTTTAAACAAAATTGAAAATGTGAATATATATTTTCAAAAGATACAAACATTCTGATGCAAATGAAAAACTAGAGTTTATTCTGCACCATTAATCTCACGGCCTCTGGACATACAACAGTCTCATGAGATGGTCCCATGCCCTATGGACACAATGCTATCACACTAATGTTCTTGGGGAAGTCATCCCCACGAGGGACTGCAAATGCCCCGATAAAAAAATCCATGAGAGAGACCAAGTATGCTTGTTTGGTTTCATTGCGAGAAAATATTTGCTTGTAATTGTCTGCTGCAAGATCGAAATCAAATTAGAGGGGGTTTGCTTTAATTGTACAAAAATGCCCACCAATCAATAGCATTCAAAACAATAGAAACTCAGTGATATCTCTCCAATGGAAAGATTCTATATAAAATGTGCCACAGTAATATAGAGAATGTTATGCAACTTTCATGCAGACATCGGATATCAAAAGTAACACAAGGTCACCGCCACACAAAGTCTCTGTCATTTCACCAAGTGTTCCATTTTCCTCCGAAAATCTCGCTACGACGTGCTTCGACGAAAATATTTGGAGCCTTTCCTCAAGCCAACTCCGTAAAATGAGTCAAACCCTACAAGCTGTGATCTCCCAGACCATACTAGTAATTACGGACAATGATTACAAACAAAAGATGTATTTTTCAATCAAAATAATATTGTAAACCAAAAACCAATAGACCTATTATTCATGGGAATCCTACCACAATCCTAGCTATCACGAGTTCATTGCATGAAACTCAGTGAAAGAAACATAACAAATCGAGTCATAGTTCAAATAATTAATGTACCTTAGAGACAGAAACTTTAAACACTGATTTCACCTATGTTGCACCAGAGTTACATGCAAAACGAGGGAACATGGGAGACGAAAACACATTAAGGGGGCATATGGAAGCAAAAATTATCCCTGAACGTAAATCGTAAATGCGAGGCCGCAGCGTACGCAACTCCCGACATCATCAAAGGCGAATGCAAATCCAAAACCCTCCAACTTAGTAAATCGAGAGTGAATACAAACCCATAAAATACATATCAGGTGAATCGAAGGCGAATGCAACATTTCATGTTTATCGCTTCCCTTATTTTTTCTTAGCTAAACCATAATAATTATTTATTTTTTTAAATAATTTTGGGGCTATTTATACAAAACTACACAAAATAGGTTCTATATAAAAGAAATTCACCCCTCTAAAATCTAAAAACCCCTTAAATTTCGCCTTTTGGGCTAAGAATTCGCTCCTAAAATTATCCCCTGATCTAGACATTTCCAAACGGAACGCTTTAAGCATCAGTGCGCACTAATGAAGGAGGCCTTTCATTAGTGATGTAAAGGTTCTTTTCGATCGATGTGCATCACACCATCCTCCTTTTTAACGATCAGCCCGGTCGGGCTTTGCTTGATCCTCCTCGTTCAGCAACTTTGACCTTTTCGTTGAGTCCAATTTTATTTCCCTTGATGTGCTTGACACGGCGAGGAGTTTGTCACGTGTAGGTCGACACATTGTGGAACATAACGACATCATAATTATTCTTTGATAATGATGACCACGGATAAAACATATGAAACTAACAAGTCTAAGAGAAGTATTCAAACAACGACTTAATGACCTACGGTGGGAAGGCTTTTATTCGTCAATACACAAAGGTTTCCATTCAAACGTATGCATGGCAATCTCATTACACATGGCGTAGATTGCGACAAGAGTGTTCGGGCGTATACTGGATGATCCTTCCCGATATGGCGTGATTGCAATCGGCTGACATTTGATCATGATGGCGAGACAAATCATGAGGGATTGGGGATAGGTCACCGGGATGTAGTTGATTGTAGGTCGGGTGGAAGACCCTTAACGCCTAAGCTGGCGCGAGGGGGAACCCGAAATTTTTAAATATACCCAAAATTTTGGGTGGTGTTATAGTGACTACAACATATGTATTTATAAGTTACAAGTACGTAGTACACGAAGTGTTTGAAGAAATCGATGATTCAGACCTCCAACTTTCTAGGGTCATAACTTAGGCATATGATCTTCATTTGACTACCATAATACCTCATTTCAAATATCCCCCACAAGGAGGTCGAAAATAGACTAGTAAATTGATTTGGAACTTTTTTTTGTATCTTTGTCTTCCCTGGAAATGTCGTTTATTCCCTCAAAGCGACCTCGGAGTATGATCCCGGACTTATGCGAGAAACGCAACGGAATAGATCATTTAACCATAAATACAAAAAAATGTAGTGGAAATAACACTTTACATTTTCATTAATATCAAAGAACTAAAGATTGTTTACACACAAAATGGAAATAAACTAGCTAGGGCATTGGTAGCTTATCTCCGAGAAGAGAGATGTGGTGGCTACGAGCCTCCTAAACTTTGTGTTACAATGAGGCTCAAAATCCTACATATCATTGAAAAACAATGGAAAACCATAAACATCCAAAAATCTAACCCTAGGAGATGAAACGCTAGAATATGGGCCCCGTCGAGCATAAATTTGGTACATCAATTTCACCCGGGTTGTAACTTTGGCATACTATCTTCGTTCGACGCACATGATACATTGTTAGAAATATCTATACGAGGACCACAAATACTAACAAGAAATATCATGTCCAAAAATGGACTTAAATTTTCTCGAGGTTTTATTCTCAAAAAATGTCGTTCGGGGCCTCAAAACGGCTCTTGAAATTGGGGACCTAAAAAGCTGCTAAAAATAGTAAATTGTGCTATAATTAAGGAAAATGAAAAAAACGGAAAGAAACAATGGCTTGAGCTCCCAGTGGAATAGGTGGGTGGCCAAAAATATCCACTGGATCATTCCCCCGCCCCTTAGTAGACAGTAAGGGTCCCCCATTACATCGAGTTCCTCCATGAGATGAGGAAACTTCTGCGAACTTGGTCCTTGGTGAACCACTCGCCTTGGTGCGAGAATTGGGTAGCTTTGACAAAATAATACAAGCTGGATATTCTGTTGAGTGAGTGTTCTTGATTTGCATATCTATGATACAATATGTGGTGGCACTGTTCCATGCACTCTAAGCTTAACTATGTTGGTGTGAGCTGTTCTGCTATGTCAAAGGTGTCCAATGAGAGTGGGAAGTAGGGCCAAAGGCGATCCATTATTGAATACTTGCGTGAAGACCAAGGAATGGTGGAATACTAAGCTTAGAAAGTAATTTTTTTCCCTACAACTTTGGTGATGGTGTACGACCCATATCGGAGTAGGAGAAGTCGCGATGGGGTCCAGTGAGGCACTCCTTCTTCAAATGTAGCCACACTTTTTTTTCCCGCACAGAGTTGTGTGGCACCCGATGTTGATCATGTTGTTGCTTGTAATTAGCATTGGCTTTGTCCAATATGTCATGAACACCTCTCGCGGATGTCTTGAATGTGCTCAATGAATTTTTTCACTTTGTCGACGCAGTTGGACATGAGCCAAAACAAGCTGAATAGCCGGAAATGGCATGGCTATAGCCAATGGGATATAGTGGCTGGGAACCCCAGGGCCCACCTAAAAGGAGTTATGTTCGGTTGAGATGTGGAGAGCCCGATTAAAGCCCAGGATAGTGTATATAGGGGAGGCTCTCATCCCTATGTGCGTGGATGCTTTGAATTGTTCATGTGCGGAATGTGTACAATCATCCCGCTGATCTGACCCTCTATCCGCGCCGATAGATTTGGGGATGGAAAGTTGTGGACTTGGTGAGCTTGGTGTTCAGCAACGTACCCTGGGAGGCTAGACCAAAATGTGTTAAGGAACTTGCAGGCTCCAGATCTGAGATGACAGACTACGGGATCCCAAAGTAAACTCACACTTGTTCGAAAGAATATTTTAGCGCTGGGCTTATACTATGATATTCTTCTCGCAGGTCGCACATACATGGCCATCTTCAGATATCTCATCGTGACGACCACGAAAAAATAGTCGTTTCGATGATTCATAGAGGAATGCACACATGTAATCCATGGAGAATATTTCCCAAGGTAGACTAGGGCTAGGTGCATTGTAGAGGCCTTGATTCTTAATGGTCGGTTTAGCAATCGGGGCAAGACATGTAGGATCTGATGTACCTCCCAACATCCGTTGCTAGGTTTGGGAAATAGAAATACTTATGCGGTATTTCCATTATTTTCTCAACCCCTGAAATTCCCAGACGACTCGATTGTCACCGTGTTCCCCAAATCTGTCTTGGCACACTCGCTTGAATGGAACACAAAGGTGTCCCAAGTGACATAGCAAGTGCATCCCTCGAGGTAAAGAAATTATAACTTTCATACTCCTCCAAAAGTGTCCTATATGTGTGGCTAAATTCTAATCACTCCTGTAGAGAAGTGACCAATCGAAGTCTTGTACCCGCAAGAGTTGAGAACGGTGGTTAGCACCACAATCATTAGTCGGCGGAGTGCGCTTTGTAACATTATTGGTGCTACCCCTTCTTATACTTGATGTTCAAATAAAATTGTTACGTGATATGTAGACCACTTCGATGGTAGGATCATTCATACGACTTCCCTTTTGTCACGTATGAAATGAAAATGTCGGTGGTTCATGTGGTTGATCGTTTCCTTCCCCAAAATGTATTGCTTCCATTAGCGACATGCACGCACAATGGAATACATTTCTTTGTCATAAGTGGGATACTTGGAGAATATGTCACAACAATGTCTTTCACCATGATATGTCATTGGATGCCCCCATTGAGTAATAACTTCCGCTATAGCGGATTCAAAGGCATTTATCTTGCTCTCGAATGGTTGTTGCAAGTCCAATAATGTGAGCACCGGGGGAAAGAGCGTATGCGATGTTTCAATTCTACGAACGCCTTCTGTTGAGATTCTGACCAAAAGAGTTTTTATTTCGCTCCTCCCTTGGTGACTTGATTCAAAGGCCAAGTGATATGAGAGAATCCCAACATGAACTCGTGGTAGAAATTAGCAATACCGAGAAAGTCTGTAAGCTCCGTTAGAGTGGTTGGGGGCCATCCAATCTCGAATTACTAGATCTTGGTTGCATCCATATGCTTACTCGCATTCATCAATAATGTGTCCTAGATACTAAACCTAGGTCATGCCAAAAGTGAATTTCTCCAAGTTTTCTACACAACTTGTGTTGCCACGATGTTTGGAGGACCCTATCGGATGTGGTGGTGGTGCCCTTCCCAAGTCCGCTAAAGATTAGTATGTCATCCAAGTACACTACTACGAAATGAGTCGTGTTGAATGGCTTCGCAGCAGATGTCATCCATCAACCTTTGTGAAGGTTGAAGGAGCATTCTTCCACCTAAAAGGCATGACCAACCATTCGAAAAGTGCCATCCTTGTCTTTGAAGAAGTCTTCCACACATTGGAGAGTTCGATTGGTACCGGGTGATACCCGAGACTTCAAGTCAATCTTGCTAAAATATTTCACCCCTTTTGAGTTGATCGCGGAGGGTCATCGATCAATAGGGACTAGATACCTATTCTAGAAAGTGATATTGTTCGATGCCTAATAGTCAATACAGAGTCTCCAATTCCCATCCTTCTTCTCGCACCAACATGGCTCCGGGGCTCACAAGGAGATGAACTCGGCGGATGTGACCATTCGGCAACGGCAACTCCCCGAATCTACCTCTGATTTCATCGTTCTCCAAAAAAATGCAGATTCGATAGATTAGTCCATCTGGGTAGTGATGCACTTGAGGTTAGATCGATGGCCGCGTGCCTTGACTTGACAGTGCGAGAGAGCACCTCTGTGGGTGAGGTTAAGATTTCCTCAGTACTCCTCCACGACCTTGTCCATTTTTTGTTGTCATGTGGAGGATCCATGTCTGGAGGTGCGTGGGCCCAAAGTCTTCTTCTCTTGCCTCCGTGGTGTAGATCATTAGGAAAAAAAATTTCCCTCGATTTTGGAAATAGGCTTCTGCTCGCATTGTTTTAGTAGTAACCAAAGTGAGAGTGACAGTGAGCAATGGTACTCCCTTCCGGTATCCTATACAACTTATTGCCCAAAGTAACAATAACATTGTGAGGTTGGGACTCATACACGGCATGTCACTTCCACAAGTATGGTTGGCTAATAATACATCAAAAACATTAAAGAGGATAAATGTCACATAATACCTACTCTGAGAAGGCCTTGATGCGCGTAGGGAAGGGGGCACTACTAGATGACGCGGAGATTTTGTCCTTAGTGTAGAAGCCACCCTATGGTGTATGGTTGTGGGATTGTTGTGGTTTGCAGACCAAAACACTTCATGACCCTATCCCTGAAATGAGGGATTCTTTTGGTTCCCAACGCCGTCATCAATGAACTATAGCGGGGAACCCTTTACCCACATTTTTGGGTGGAAGAGACGCTCCTCCTTCTCTGGATCTTCGGTTCCTCCTTATGGATATTTTCAATGGAAACGGTGACATTAGGCTCCACATCAATAATATTCTTCCACTTTTTTATTCCCCTTTTTGGGTTTTTAACTAGAGTCAAAGCTAATGCATACGATTTAAAATCCCTCATATACGACCACCGGTGGATCGCTTGGCCTAACACTCACTTGTGTTGTGAGTGGAGCTCTTATGGAACTCACACCACTTACCCATGTCCTTCTTCGGCTTTGTGGTATTTTCATTGCAGTTTATGGATTTGGTAGGTTAACTTGGGCATGCCATTCCTTGAATTTGTCCTTTGTTTTGTTGTTTGGGGTCACCTTTCCCTAGCTTTTGATTCGCGGATCCAAAAGTCTCACTTCTTCCGTTTGAGTTTCCACTCAATCTTGCGCAACATGCGAGTATGTCGTACCAAGCAAGGAGATGTCGATGAACTCCATTTCTCTTCGAATGTATTTGTATAGAAAACCGTGGTACTTCAACACCAAATGTTTCTCTAAATATTTGATACCCAACTTTGTGCGTAGGGTATGGAACCGATTCTTCAGACTCATGCACGTCTTGATCCCTTTGTTGCCGCAACATAGTTCATTGTATGTAATTGTTCATCATAGCTCCCATGAGATAATATTGTTCCTTGATGGCATCCCTGGAAATAATTCCACATGGGTACGACCAAGAATAGAGAAGGTTCCCCCTCGTCCTTTTTTCTCACGATGAGGGTTTCCCGTGCAGTGTCTTGACATGGGCGGTAGCTTGGAGGAGTGCAAAGCCAAATAATCTTCTCCCGAGTTAGGAAAAAATCATGAACTTAGAAATATCCTCTTCTAATAGATTCAACCATTTATCTACCGATGTACGCATCTATTTCTTCCTCAAATATGGGAATTTTCAAAGTTTACTTTTACCTTAAAAGGAGTTGCGCCTCCAGAGTGTCTTACGCGATGCGGTATGCGGCTGCCAATGGGAAGTTGTTGAAGGATGCGGGAAAAGTTATCCATCATCGCGTTCCTTTGTTTTCTTTTTCGAGGGCCTCCTTGAGAAATATTTTGATAGAGATCTCCCTTGCTCTGCCTGCATTTCTTTTCATCCCCCATTGGCGGCTGCTAGGGTTTGCGTAGGCCGATCTTGCAAAGGGTTCCACGAGATCGAGCCCTAGCAACTTCTTATACCCGGAGCTCGTTGGGGACATGCAAAGAAGGATCGGTAGAGCAAGATCGGCTTACTCCGATACCAACGATACGGATTTCATGTAGGAATGCAATAGAATACACATATAACCATAAATATAAAAATGCAGTGGAAATAACACTTCATTTCATTAATATCAAAGAACCTGAAATTTGTTTACGTGACAAAATGGAAATAAACCAGTTAGGGTGCTAGTAGCTTATCTCTACGAGAAGAGATGTGGTGGATCTGCGTCTTTGAAATTTGCAGCTAAAATGAGTCTCAAAGGCCTATATATCATTTCGAGAAACAATGGAAAATCCTAAACATCCAAAAACCTAGCCCTAGGAGATGAAATGGCGAATATGGGCCCCATCGAGAAGTAAATTGGTACATCAATTTCCTTGGGTCGTAACTTTGGCATACTATCTCCTTTTTCGACGCACATGATACATCGTTATAAAGATAAAATTGAGGACTACAACTATTCACAATCAATAGTAATATTAAGACAAAAATCAACGGGAGGTTTGATGCCCTAAAAAACTTCATTTATGCCCTCAAAATAGCTCCTGAAGTTCGGGACCCAGAAAAAGCGCTAAAAATAATGAAACTCATACTATAATTAAGGAAAAATAAAAAAACTCAAAGAAAAATGGTGAGGGATCCAAGTGGAATAGGCGTGTGGCTACCAATATGCACCTAGATCAGCTTAGAACTTGAAAAAATGCCAAACATAGAAAGTTGTATTAAATTGAAGGGAAACATACTCGAAATAAAATAGTGTTGGGTCAAATTAGTTTTATAACAATGTGATCATGTGTCCTAGGTGTTTGAAGTCGATTAGTGGAGATGTGGACTCCATTTTCTATTAATTCATCTTGGAAATCGAGTCTCACAAAGTAACTCTCATCTCTTGTTCACCTTGGCAAGTTTGTGGATTTGGGTAAATGTGGGGAGGGGGTGGTGTACACATACCTATATACACCATGAAATTTCATAAATAACCCAATATATAATGGATGCTCCAAAAAAATATGTTATAAATTTCATAATATAATATTCATATACATATATGCGCTTTTCCATAAGTTTTCATATCAAACTTTCAACACATCATATATCATTGTTAACTCTACATGCACGGACTTTTTTTATGCACTTGACCTATGAGAAAAGCTAGAATTGCAAGAAATATGAAACAAAATAGTCAATACATATTGATACCACAAGAAAAATAGACAAGCTAGAAAAAGATATTTCATTATGCGAGAAATAGAACAAAATGTTCACTTGCCTCTTCGAGGGGGGCAACCTACAACAGAGAAGAGTTCAATTACAATATGAAACGATGCCTCTTCCTTATACCTAAGGCATATTTATAGTCTAATGACATCCAAAACTATAAATACTAGTAATCCTTACATAACCTACGTTAGTCACCTTATTTATTAACTATCTCCCATTTATAACTAATTTTGGTCCCTTTTTATAGGAATATGGTTCAACCCACTTACAATTATTATTAATGTGGATAATCGCTTACGGAGCTTTTTCATTGACTCAACTAACTAACCATGACTTGGACTAGTCCCTCATGGGATTATTACATAAATAAGAAGTTAGGGTTGGACCCTAACATTCCCTCCCCATCAAAATCGGCCTTGCCCTCAAGGTTGAATTTCTTTCGAAACTGTCGAAGAATGGTGGTCGGTGCCCATGTCGCATCTTCCGCAGAGGTGTATTTCCACTTTATTAGTACTTCCTTGATCGTGCGTCCACGAAGATGACGTTTGCGACTATCCAGGGGCCTGTTCTGAGCTCTTGGATCCAAAGTGAGCCTTCCTCATCTAATTTTTGCGGACTTGTTTGAACTCCCTGAAATTGTTCTCCACAACTTTCTTGAGGCATAAGAAATGAAATACTAGGTGGATTCATGAAGTGATTGGTATTTGTAGGCAATGGTTCCCTATATGCTAAAGTATTCGATAAGACCCATATAATTTGGGTGCAAGTTTCGCACATCGCTTTCCTTTTGAGATATATTCTTATATGGTTGAGTCTAGGAATACCTCATCACCTACTTGAAATTACCTTTCCGATCGATGTTGATTGGATTTTTTTTCTTCATTCTTTTCTTTTCCCCTGATGTAGATTATCTTTTAGATGAGTGATCATGGTGGCATGGTTTTGTAGGAGTTGATCAACGCACGTGCACTTTGGAACATTCGAGGTTGTAAGTCACTAGTGATGGTGGAAGTTGTCCATATATAGCCTCATATGGTGTCATCTTGGTGGCTTCATGGTAGTTAGTGTTATACCACCATTCAACTAGAGGTAGCCATTGGAACCATTGATTTTTCTTATTAGAAGTGAAAAAACGTAGATAGGTCACCAAGAATTTGTTGATCGCCTACGCCCCCATTTGACCATCGCGCTTGAGGATGATAAGTTGTACTTAGTTGGATTTGCATGCCTTGGATCTTGAAAATTTCTTGCCAAAATGCTGATGGAGAAGGTGGGGTCGCAGTCTCACACAATAGAAGCTCGATATGCCATATATTTTTAATATTTGGTCCATGAAAATTTCACGCCCACCAATTTTTGGGGTAAATGGGTGGTGTAGAGCAAAAAAAATTAGCATATTTGGAAAGTCGATCAACAACTACCATGATAACTGATTTTTTTCCCAGACTTTGAAAGACCCGGTAATGAAATCCATGGAGACATATGTCCATACCTGAAGCGAGGAGTGGTAAAGGTTGTAAGGTTCCCGGTTTCTTGATTGCTTCCCCTTTGTTGTCGCTAGCATACATCACATTTAGAGATAAAGCAAGAATGCCATTTTTCATTCCAATCCAAAAGAAGGAGCGGCGAGTGCATCCATAAGTCTTCTGAAAATCCGTGCAATGTCCGGTTGTTGGAGAGGATTGAAATTCGCTAAGATGAGGGGTTTGAGAGATGAGGGGTTTGGGAGACAACGATGCGATCCTTGTAACGAGAGAATCTCATCCATCCAAGAGTAGTCTATTGAGGCATTGTAATATTCTCTCAAGGTATTAATGAGCTTGGATAGGGAGGGGGTGAGAGAACCATTCATGTACTATTATTTAATCCAATATGACCGAGTGTAGAGAGAGTGATATAGAGTGCTCTCATCCTCAAATTGTCATGATAAGGCATCAATTAATACAATGTCACATCACTTTTTGTAAATGATTTCATAATCATATCCCCAACATTTTTCCCGAGCCATTTATTTTGTTGTGGTGAGGATAGACACTTCTCTAGAAAATATTTTCGTGACTATGAATCATCTTCCCCAGTAAGTATAGGGTGCCAAGTGTCGATTGCATGTATAATGGCCATCATTTGTTTCTAATATGTGGATTGTCCCGGATGTTTGTCCACTGAGTTGTTGACTAGTGAAGGATAATGGTCTCACCTACCTACATTTATACTACACCAATGCCCATATCGTGAAGCATACGACATTCAATCACAAAAGATTTGGCAATCGAGTATAGCACAAAACTAGGGTGGAGCACATGGCTTGTCCGAGAGCCACAAAATGCCCGTTGCGTGGTGTACTAGAATTTTTTCTTCGAATATTAGTGAGGGGATGTGCGATGCATCCATATTTGATGACAAATTTGAGATAGTAACTTGTGAGACCCAGAATCCCCTCAAATTATTCAAGGTTTTGGGTTGGGGGGCCAATCTTGCTATTGCTAGAATATTCTTCGACTCAAACCTTACTCCACCATGGCTCATAATATGTCCAAAATACTCAAATTATTCCACTCCAAAGGAGCACCTAGATAGTTTGAAAAACAATTTATGGTCTTGGAAAAATTATAATATTTGGTCAACATGGTGAAGGTGAGTATCCCGAGGTGAGACTATGATGAGAATATCGTCGAAAAAATACCAAGACAAATTTTCTCGAGATAAGGTTTCGAAGGTGGTTCATAAGGCTCTAAAAAAGTGGAGGGAGAATTACAAAAGACCAAATGGCATGACCAAGGATTCATAGTGGTGTTCATGAGTTTGGAAAATGTTTTTTGGGGACATCAACTTCCTTCATGCGTAATTGATGATAGTCGAAGCGTAGGTCAAACTTGGTAAATAATTTAGCACCATGGATTTCATCAAGAAAACCATCCACCACCGAATAGGGGAATTTGTACTTGACAATGACCTTGTTAATGACCCTAAAGTCAAGGCACATGCACTATTATTCCGTCCTTCTTTAAAACCATGACCATGAGATGAATAAAGGCTCGTGTTGAGACGAATGACCCCTACTTCTAGAAGCTCCTTGATGATTTTTCAATCTCATTTTTTTGGGTGGAAAAGGATAGCGATAGGGACGTACATTTTGCGTGTTAGCTACTGGGATCGACGATGGACGTTTATGATCATGTCTCACCCCAGAAGGGAAGTTCCCATGGTTTGTCAAATACTCGTTGATGGCGATCTAAGACTCGTTTCATATCCGGATGAATTTACGGGGTGGAGTGGATTCAATGGCTTCAATGGCATTAAATTGAGCTACTATCCCATGATGGACCTTTTTTTATAAGCTTCTCCATTCTATGCGAGCTTATGATAGTAGGAGCACACACTTGGAGTACCCTCAAGTGCTATGAGTGTGACCCTTCCCTGCTTAAAGCTCATATATAACTCTTAGAAATCCATTTTTTATAGGTCCTAGTGTGTGATAGTCATTCCCGCACCCTAGGATAATGTTGCAACCACCCATTTCAACTGGCAACCATCGTGTTCTCTTAAGGTGATAATCCTCACATTTGAAGCTTAATTTTTTTCACAGAGGCCCTCCTATTTCATGGTCTCCCCGCTAGCGATCAATACTTGGAAATTGAGAGATGGTCCTTATAAAATAATGCGTTGCTTGGCTACACACTTATGGACAAAATTATGAGTACTTTCTATCAATCAACACCACTGCGGCCTATGTGTAATGAAGCCAGCCAAATTTTAAGAGTTTGGGGAGAAGAAATTTTTAGCCAAGGCATGTAGACCCGATATAACCGGTTTATACGCAAAGCTACGAGATCATGGTATGGTTATACTTGAGTGTCACCCACTTCTTCCTCATGCATGTCGCTTTGGGAGCTTCCTCTCGTCGTAATGTTTTCGTGGCATCAATTTGGAAGAATTTTGGTTCCTTGCATTTATGGTATGGGGAGTACTTATCATCACAGTAGCGAGAAGAATCCTTGTTTCCATCATTTAGTCATTTTTTCCAGAGACACCTTCTAAACCTTCAATGTTTAGTTGGTGTGCCTTTGTGACAAAAAAAGTCGGGCGATTGGAGAGGGCTTGTAAGAAACTCCCACCTCCCGAATGTCGTGTGACATGCATCCAACCAAGTAGCGGGGGTGATGCGAACCAACATGGGTTTGGATTTCTTCCTTAAAGCCATCGATAAACATTCCAAATAGAAGTCATCTCTCTAAGTCTGTCGCTTTCGGATGGCAAATTTCTCAAAAGAGAAACAATGTAGTCCTTGATTTTATCGTCTTGTCGAGTTTAGTTTAGAGAGTCATCCCAAGAAATGAGAATCTTGATCAAAATGATCACAAATGGATTTTTGAGAAATGACACTCCAAGTGAGCTTTAATAGAGAACATTTCTAATGCCGTTGCCACCATTTCCATCTTTCTTAGTCTAGGTAGATTCTCCTTCATATTTTAGTGTCATTTTCATGGATATTATTAAGGAAAAAGTAATGATCCATTTGAGCCAACCATACTACTCGGTTCAAGCCATCAAATTTGTACATGTCTAGCTTGGGCACCCATTGGTTTGAAACATTGGGACCCTCCATGGAAGTGAAGGTGATGGCCAGATTAACCTTATTCATATGTCTCCATAGGGTGTTTATTCCTTGCTACTGACTCCAAAATGAGACATAGAGGCCGGGATTTGTTAAGCTTCCTCCAAGATATCTCCATTCTTTTTTTTCACCTTTTTTCGCAACCATGACTTAAGAGCGGGTGTCTTACATGCACTAGCCAATATTTGGGACCGCTGAGAAAAAAGTGAGCTTATGACGCTCTGATCAAGTAGCTAGATCTAAACCTCTAGGTATTGTCTAATGTGACGCGAGAAGAAAATCACGCTATGGCAGCAAAAACCCTTACTACACTTTGAGTTGAATCAGACCGTTTAAATATCCCTATCGCGAAAGTGAATATGGACTACGCTGGTAGGGATCTAAACAAAGGTATAGTTTGAGCGGAAAGACAAGAAGATAGGAGAAAGCTTCGGAGTGTATGGGGATCTATGGTCACAAGGAGTGTCACACGCTACATATCATAATATACGTAGAGGGTCCAACAATAATACTTGACCGACCTTTCAGAGGCACCAATATCGGAGGATCGATCGTACCCTTATTTTTACTATTTGACTACCTTGTTATATGTTCGAGTAATCTCCCCAGTGTATATCCTCGTGTACTATAATAGAAAGACGATTTGATGTCTAAACTACGGTTAGGTTAAATGGTTTCCTAGGGGCTTCCTATATACTCCGAGGGTAGGTGGAAGTGCGATCCATGCGCGCGTTCTATCTAATGCACTACTGCTTGAAGGGTTACCCATAGGAGTTACAAGGAGTCCAACAAACTACGACTAGTTTTTTCTAGTTCTTGCGTACATGCCTCCCTAAATCCATAGGTTTATGCCCCTCAACAATAGATCCCATGGTTTGAAGATGCCGATAACACGCCTCTCTAGCTCAAAAGAAAATTCTCGTGAAAAGTGGAGGTCCCTGCCGCACCGAGAAAGCGCTGACACCACTTGTTCTGCACTTCACCTTTGCTACGAGCTTAATACCGAGAAATACGAAAAAAATAGTCGATACGTGATAGATATCACAAGAAAATAGACAAGCGACAAAGATATTTCATTATGCAAAAACAAAATACAATGTTCACTTGCCTCTTTTGAGGGGGCACCTCTAGCGGCAGCGGAAGCTCAATTACAATACAACACAACACCTCTTCCTTCTACCTAAGGCTATTTATAGCCTAATGACATCAAAGCCGTAACTACTACTATTCCCCTCACTACTAACCTCGGTTAACCACCTTATTTATTGACTACGAACATTTATATAACTAATTGTGGTCCCTTTTCCAAAAAATATGGTTCAACCACTTACAATTATTATTAATGCGAAAAAAAAACACTTATGTTCTTTATTGACTCAACTAACTAACTATGACTTACGGGCAGGCCCTCATGGGCTTATTATATAAATCAAAATCGGGTTAAGGTTGGACTCTACCGAGTGCTTTAGAAAAAGGGGGCAAGTCAAAATGATTCTACCACAAATTCTCGTACCAACATGTATTCAAACCAATAAAAACAAAGAGTTGCATGGGAGAATCACACACACAACATGCCTTTACACACGACTTAAAAAAAAGAGCACACACCTCTAAACATTGTTTGCCATGCTTTTCACTACGATTTTAATCATGACACTTTATCTGCAAATGCTCGATGTTAGTCGATTACAATTTAAAAATCGTGAATCTACACAACAGCATCGATAGGGTTCCCTTTCAGTAGGTCATCAATTTTCTGTCCTCCCATAGTTAAGCATGACCATGCGATACCACACTGTCCGAAAGGGCATGCATTTAATGGCCTCTCCTCAACTCCCATTTGTAGTCACCTCTCCTCGACTTTTGTAATTGCCTCTATCTTCCTACAATAGTGTAGGGAATAACCCTTTTCTATCCATTGCAACTTTCATAACCATGCTACGATACAATGCAACACGAGTTAGAGAATTCAATCTCTATTGTGTATACCATTCAAACTGCACGAAACAGAGAAGCAGAGGTGTAGCGTTTAACATAAACAATGCTTTCGAGTGTGGAAGCCAAAAGATCCGGAGGCCATTCACTCGTGGAAGGGGTTTTAACGTCCATAAATCCAACACATTATTCACGTAATGGAATAGATAATAATTGCGGTAGGAATTACTACGACCAAAAATGCTAAAAATCGGGTTTGGCTGATGATACTATGTCAAGGGAGAAGTAAGTCCGAATAAATTGTTGCATTTTCATTAAGATAGAACACGTGAGAGGGGAGACTATTGGGCTTCATCTCCAAATGTCTCTTCGTCAACCAATTCCATTTTTTTCTATTTACAATATTTACATGGATTTACCTAATCCCTAAAAGTTTAGGTGTCAACTAAAAATAATTGAAATCTCTCGACCATCTAATGAGAAGCATCCTCACATATCTAGCTCAATATTAACTTCAAGGCTAGATATACATATAGTATATATATATATATATATATATATATATATATATAGGGTGCCTTGAAATATCTTTTATAACTCTAATAATTTTTTTGTTTTTTTTGTTTTTGGGAAAATATTCCAATAACAATGCAAAAGTAGTGGAAATATCGAAAACTACCATGATGGAAAAAGAGGAAAGCACAAAGGACAATGAATTATCCCAGGATACTCATATGATGTAGGTTACTAGGGAAGTAGGAGGTATTTTAAAACAAGTGAAAATTGAAATCATTTGGTTCTCTAAAGTGTAAAATCAAGTTTATTCACATTCATAGAATAACTAATTTGCACGACAACAAAGCATTAACCCAAAAAATAATTTGGAAGTAATTTTTTGTTTTTTATTTCTAATATTGTAAGATTCGGACTCAAGAATAAAAATATTAAAACAAAAAAATAATTTTGAAGTAATTTTTTGTTTTTTATTTCTAATATTGCAAGATTCGTACTCGGGACTTCAAGAATAAAAAAATATTAAAAATTGAGATAAAATGTATACTCAAATTTTAAATAAAGATTTGGAACAATAATCTTAAAAGGAATTGGTAACTCAATGGTTACATGTAGAGTATGCCAAGGGCCTCATAATGGAAAAAGAATCTAGCATGCCTTGTTAGAGACTCAATATATAGAATTGAGAAACTCATCTATAAACCAATAAATTAAAAAAATCTATATATTTAAAATCATAATAATCTATAAAATTATAATAAATTCAAGTATCTTTAAAAAAAATAATTTTATTTGTATAATTTTATTTAATTATTAAATATTTTTAATAAAAATATAATATATTTTTTTCAAATATATATATATTATTAAATAATTATCAAATATTATCAAAATACTTATAAATAAATTAATAAATTTTATTTTATATTATTATTTAAATTTAATATTTCTTTATAATACTTACTTTTTCAACATTATAATTGTTTTACAAAACCTCTTAAATGCATCTTTTTCAAACCTGAATTGAATTAAATGGGAAAAACAAACTCATTTTTCAAAAACTCCAGAGATGCATCGTTATGAAAATGAATCAAATTAGAAGACAAATACAAAGATCCAAAAAAGGGGACTGGAGACATTACTCACATCTTAAATTGGGAAACAAACTCATTTTTTCAAAACATCAGAGATGCATAGTTACAAAAACGAATCAAATTAGAAGACAAATACAAAGATCCCAAAAGACTCCCTAAAGTATAAATGGGGTACTGGAAAGAAAGTTTTCCAGGAGGAGACATACTCAGATCTCCACGGTTGCAGCAGATAAAGTTACAGCCGCAAATTTATTGGGCACGTCGAATTCAATCAACTCGTTAGTCGAGGGGTTCAACAGATAACAAAACTGACGATGAGATAGGACATAAGGTTTACTCGCAAAAATATGGCCACGCCACTCTGCAGAACACTCAGTACCGCGATTGGTAAGAAGAACGCTTTGAATAACCCAATCGTTTTTGTTCAGCCACATATTTCATCAATTGTGTTTCAGTGTACGTATACAAGTGTCCAGAAGCAACTATGCACGACCTCATGAATGATTGCTCGAACATCCACATGTTATCCACCCTTGTCCACACGCCCTGTCTTCGGATCAAAAATTTCTGCATTTTTTTCCATGTTCATAGCTGAATACAAAGAATTTTTCTTCCAGAAAGACTCCACTCACACGGGGCTTGTTGTTGGGTCATTGGAGGGAAGCACTTCCCATCTGTCTTCTTCCACATTGTAAGTCTCTGCTGCGCGCAAATCAGTTTTCGCCGGATCTCCCTCCGGCAACGTAGATAAGCCCCGAAGAGGAAGATACAGAGCAGGCAAAGTTGCACCTCTTTGTGAGCATGTCCACTCCTCTGCGCCATGTGGCAGACGCGAAGTCAAAAATATAAACAGCCCTCAGGTTTTTCGAGGATTCTACATAATGTCCGCCAGATGAGAACTAGTTTCCCATTAGGGCAAACGCAGGCACAGAATAATGGAATATATGCCACGTCGGAGGGACAGGGATTCTGACGTAGCATTTGCCAGGTGCGCGTGACAGGGTCTAATACTACAATTCCGCTGCAATGTCTGAAATGCTTAATCATACAGATCAACTGTTCCGCTGTTCCAGCAGTCAATCGGTCTCGCAGAACTTGGGGTCGCTCAATATCTCTTTCCATTTTCTGCACACCGGTTTTGAGCGTAGAGTGCCATTTGTAGGGCACTCTAAGCAAACAGTTTCTAGCCATGTCATCTGGAAGACTAGGGAATGATCTCCGTCTGTCCTTGGAGTGTTAGCCTCTTTTGACCTACGCAACATGGTTTTGGATTTGACCTGACAATAAAAGGACAGCTCAGAACGAAAGGCCAAAACTCATTATTAAAAAAAATTATACCATCATTTATGATAATGGAATTAAAAATATCACGAGAATCTAACTATCCTACAAAACAAAAAATAGCTTATAATGAATACATGGCTCAATCCACCTATTTTAAATTACAAATTGTTATTTTTATAATGCATGTGGAGTAAAAACATAAATTCATCTATAAATTCACCAGTACAAAGGTTTTAAAAACGGAAATTCAGGATACACATAGTCAAAGATGATTCTGACAAAATACTGAGATAAAATCTTGTCACCCGCGGATGGAATGTGATTATAGTCCGTCCAAATCATGAACCCTTTACTGATCGATTCTTTCCCAGTCCAGATCATGAACCCTTTACTGATCACTGATCGATGTTATCCGATACAAATCGTGAATCACTCAGTAAAATAATGAAGGGTTAAAATACAGGGAAATTGATTACAGAAAGAGATCAATCAACGGACTCACTCATCAATATTTAAGTGGAAAATTTTGAATTACTTATAAAATAGTGAATCATTTGTAAAGTACTGGAGAAATCATGCGAATCACTTGTAAAAATAATGGAAAAACCTGTGAATCGAAATCATCAATCACTTGTAAATTAACGAGTGTTACAGAAGGGTTAAAAATATAGGGGAAATTAAATACAGAAAGAAAGATCAATCAATGGAAGCACTCATCTAATACTTTTTAAGTATAAATTTTGAATCACTTATAAAATAGCGAATCACTTGTAAAGTAATGGAGAAATCATGAATCACTTATGGAAAACCTACTATTCAGAATCACTTGTAAATTAATCAGAGTTAATTAAAGTTAAAATACACCATAATTAATTACAAAAACACAGATCAATCAATAGCAGAACTCATCATACTTTTCCAAGTAAGAAATTTTTGATAATCACTTGTAAAGTTGGAACAAGTCCAGTTGGGAAAATCAAGCAAGATTTCAGTATGCTGTTTAGTATAGTTCAAGCTTTACCCCTCAGTCTAGGGTAGGCTCAAGCATCCGTCGGGGTGCAAGTATTTATTACTAAACTTACCTATACATTCATGATGAGCTGAGATTCATTCTTAGACCAAGTAAGTCAGCTTAGATCAAGTAAGGAAGTAGGGACAGCTGCTATTACGATTCATGCTGGACTATTCACTACCAAGATCTTTCGTATTCACTACCAAGATTATTACTATTCGAAATGAGCAATTAAAGTCTAGGGTGCATCGTTTCATAACATTAGTACACGTTATGCCCTCGATATGTAGGCACAGCACCATATAAGCTATAGGACCGGGATATCCGCTAGAGCAGAGGGGCAGGTGGGACAGGGAGTAAGGGGCAATAGAACAAGCTAACGGGCGGGCACGAGTAAGGTAGCAAGCGAGGCAAGCAAAGAACGGAGGAAGCCGTCTTGAACGATTACGGATAGAAGGTAAGTGGCTGAGGTTTTAGAATTGGTGTGTGGCTAAGCTCAAATTGCTGAGTTGAGTTGCTTGGATTTTTGAGGGGCATCGACTTTGTTCATCTGGTTCATTTCAATCCAATATTGAAAAAAATTTCAATGTTTCTACTTTCCCAGAGGGAATTCTTTTTGAGTCCCCATAAATTTTGCCGGATCCTCAGTTTCGACAATAATTCTGCAAATCCTAGACAGATCGGGATAAATGAGATGAATTTACTAGATCTTTTTAGGAGGCACTAATGACTTTAGATAGAACTTTTTCCAATTTTTACAGTTAGATGATTCGCTAGCTGTCCCTACAGTTTTTTTGTTGAGATCAATATCAACAATGCAGTTCATCCAACAATATGAATTACTTGTTAAAATAATAGAGAAAGCTTGAACCAGAGTCATGAATCACTTGTAAATTAAGAAAAGTTAATACATGGAGAAATTGCTCATAGAAAAAAAACAATGAAATCTATCAATCGAACAATGACATTGAGATCAGAAGGAAAAAAACAATGAAATCAATCAATCCGAACAATGACATTGAGATCAATCTATCAAAACACTGATCTATGCTCTCAAAGAAAAAAAATCATAAATCACCTCTAAAATTAGAGAAATAGTGAATCGCCTGTAATATTAAAAATTACTTTGTTTTTCTCCACAGGAGAAAAAAACAAACTTCAAACTTCTTTCATTAAAACAGAATTTACATAATCATGTTTCTTTATCATGATATACAAGTTTCAACAACATGACAGTATATAATAATCAACATGAATAGAAAAAAAACAAAACGAATATAGGGAAATTATTTACAGAAAGATGGTGAAAACAATCCATCAAAACACTGATCGATACTCTCCGATAGAAATCGTGAATCGCTTCTAAAAATAAATTACTTCACAGAAAGACAATGAGATGAACCAGTAGAAACCCTGATCAATACTCCAAATATTCGAGCAGAAATCTTAGATCACTCGTAAAAATAACGGAGAAATAGTGAATCAGTTCTATAAAATAACGAGAGTTAATATAGGAAATTTGAGTAGAGACATTTTGACCCAGTTAAGACTTAGCTTTTTAACATGATGAAAATTGATGAATCTCGAAAATGATTATTCTATTTTAATATAAAATAACGAGAGTTGATATATGGAAATTTGAGTAAGACATTTTGACCCAGTTAAGACTTAGCTTTTTAACACTGATGAAAATTGTGAATCTCGAAAAATGATTGATCTATTTTTAATAAAATTTGAACGCTATAAAAATGCCAAGGCCATGTTTGATGGGTAAGGGTTTGACTTAGTCCACAAATTAATGTCAAAATGCCATCTTGGATGAGTAGCATCTTAATATGGTTCACAAATTGCTTTCTCGAAGAAAATTTGAACCTTATAAGATGGCCACGTTGGATGTCAACAAATTGTTTTCAAGGAAAATTTGTGAATGATTTAATTTTTACCGTTATAAAAAAATTTGAAGGTTGGAAATTGTTTTAATGGTTTTTTTTTAAGAACTTGAACTACTTTTCCATATTTTCTAGATGGTAAATGGGTAAAATATTGACTTTAATTATGGAGTCTTATCTATAGAGAGAAAGTCGTAGTCTAACCAACATCTTCTTTTTTGTCCTCGAAAAGTCCGGGAGGGATTTTGGTAAATCCGAGTAATAGCTTTTCAAACTTCAAGATTTTATGTGTCCTCCAGTGTTTTTGATGATGTTGAATCCATTTCCACCATAAAAAACAATTCAAACATTTACTACCTGCAAAATTTCTTAAATTGTTTTTGCTCAAATCCCCGCCGTTTTGCCATCGCGGCAATTCCTCTGGCAATTCCTCCACCCCGTAGACAACTCCCAAGAAAAATATTTTATAAATGTTCTATGGGAATGAAAGAACTTAAAACCTGGAGCACATTTAGGGGATTGTAAGCGAGCAATTGCTCCACCCTCGTAAACAAATCCCAAGAGAAATATTTGGTAGATGTTCTATGGGAATGAAAGCACTTAAAAACTGGAGTACTTCCCCACATTTAGGGGATTGTAAATGGTCAACCCGTCATTAGGGGGTGTTGCCTCAAGAAAAACCTCTCGTGGATGGTAAAATGGGTTAACCCTAGACCCATATAAATATTTTTTTTAACTTGTTTACTAGTACAACCATATAAATTAAATGGTTAGTGAATGTTATTATCCAGATTAAGAAAATCATGAAATTAACTAAATTATAATTTTTTTTATATTATCATTATTAATTATTAAAAAAATTTATATATGAATCAAACAATACTCTTAACCATAGTGATTTACCTCCATTTTACCATGGAAATTCTTAATTTGTTAATAGCTTTGATTATAATATGATGGACCAATACCATGACTTCTCAATACCATATATGCAATATGACACTTGTTGATATGACATTTTTTTTACTTTTAGTAATCGAGATAAATTAATTAAAAAAACACATCTTGAAGAAAAATCTAAAGCCTTGAATTATTCATATCCTATAGAGGTTAAATCTCCATCACTCAACTAATAATTCTTAATAATTAAAATAAAATTCTAGAAGGCCTATATAATTAAACTATTTTTTAATAAAATTTGAACCTTATAAAAATGTCATATTGGAAGAGTAAGATTTTGAATCTAATAACAAATCAGAAAATTTAACTAGTCATTTATGTAAGTGAAAAACCAGGATCAAATTTAATGGAATATGTTGTGTACATAGATCTCTAACACTATGTTCTTCATCATCCAATAGAGATGGATTTCCCCTTTGCTTGTACTCGAAAGTGAGCCCTCGCAATGGGGTGTGGCCTAGATCAAGAACCAACAAATTCCATTCCTCCACTGTATCTCTTGCTCAGTCCTATTGATTAAGGTTGGCCTCCCAACCCTTGCAATGAGTTGTCACAATTTCTTA
This sequence comes from Pinus albicaulis, assembly GCA_034641835.2. Taxonomy (NCBI): domain Eukaryota; kingdom Viridiplantae; phylum Streptophyta; class Pinopsida; order Pinales; family Pinaceae; genus Pinus; species Pinus albicaulis. The sequence goes on from CM076576.1 coordinate 409,241,820, forward strand.
GGATTTCCTCTTTTATATGCTTGAGATGTGCCATTAATATGATGGGAATTCATTTTTCTGCCATTCTCCTGAAATTGCATAGGATGCTCCTCGCACCCCCACCCAGACCCATTATTACGACTTCTCCCACGACTCGCAGTGCTTGCCATGCAGTGCCGATGGATTTCCTAGCCATTTCCATCAACCTCCGCTCAACAAAAAAATATTAGTTTAAACAGACCTCCAATCGAACGAGAGGCCCATAGTTCGTAGGCGGTGCGCTTTCTCAAATTAATAAAACCCTGATACATTTACGGATACATAGAAGAAGTAAAATATTAACATTAGACCCATTCCTTATCAAAACACAAACGAAAGTTAGGGTGGTCAACCTCCATTCACACTCTCCTCAATTTCCCAGACACCTCGTCTCAAACATTGCACTGAACAAATATAATCCCGGAGAGGGTATGTCTCTTCCCGAGAGAAAGAATTTCCCACGGGCGCTTCACTATGAGGGAGATACCATAACTCGTGGGTTCATATTGGGGAGATATATAATGAGGAAAAAAATTACATAATATAAAAAAATGGATCTAAAAGTTAATGAAAAAATATAAAGGGGGTATAAAAAATGTTAATGAAAATATGGATACCTACGGTATGTAGTAAAACTAGGGACTTTTTAAATTTGGAATGTGTATTGGGTTTATATTGGTAGGGGGCTAAATATTTTGATTTTTAGAGGTATTTTTCCAATATGTACTCAAATTAAGGGTATTGTTTAATATGCTATGGTCGCATGTGATATGTTAGAGGTTCATTGAGTGAAGCCCCCGTGAAAATTTCATGCACTCGATCCCTAGGCCTATTCCCATATAGAAATACAACAACACTTTGTGAAACCAACAATGACAACAAGCAAGGTAAATTTAAAAATCATTTTTAGCCACATATAGAAACAACCATTCCAACAAGGCATAATATTTATCCCACATAGAAAAAAGGGTCCAAATTACGCCATACATTCCCATTCGAAGTAGCATGATACCATATAAAAACAATGCCAACTTAGAAACAACAAATTCAAGATAAAATAGAACTCCCATGACGTGTTCTTCGCATGGTAAAACACCATAAAATTGCACAATCACCCAATCAAAGGAGGGGTGAAAATATTACGAGCAAATTTTCTGTTAATATGAGTATGTCGTGACGTAGGGTGAAAAGGAAGAAACAAAACATACCATGATATAATCGCTATGAGGTGACGTGGATGCCCTCCCACAGATGAAGCCTCCCTCTACCAACCTTTCCCACCAAAAGGGAGCCAAAACGTTCCTCGTTTCTATTGAGACAACACTATACCACAACGAGACTGCATGCAATGAAATGCAGGTATCCACCACCTGGAGGTTTATCTCTTGACAAGATTTACCGCCCTCCTTAATCTCTCCCACGCCTCCTCCCATCGCATCAAATCGATCACACATGCCCTACACCTATCGGGGCTGCCCTCTTGCATGAAACATCATCTAATCACCATTAACGAGAGTCCCAAGTGGGATGATGAGATAGCATGCACCCGATCAATGGTCTTTATTATTATCTTCTAAATGGTCTTGGTTCTATTGATAATCTCGAGGCATAAATTAGAACCCACGCTGTTCTAAATCCTCATAATGTTCATTCGTCCATAGGGGTAGCTCTAGAATTGAACATATATGAGAGCACCCCTTAATTAGCTGGAAGTCTGGAAACCTTATTTCCTTTTTCTAAGTCACATGTGAAGGGATAATATACTCAAAACTTTGAAGGACAGACACTTATCTCTTGCACGAGATGGGTTATTTGCCAACTCGACTAAGCTTTTTCCTAATTTGTGTCTCCGGTTGAGCTTTTTGAGTATCTCAATGACCATATTTGAGTCTCCTTCCACTACTATCCTTTTGAATCCTTCTCGTCTACCAATGAGAATTCCATGCTTTACCACATTCAATTTAGCCTCATTATTACTTGCATAGCCACAATCAACTACATACACGTATTGATTCGTGCCCTTGGAATCCGGAAATAGGCCCTCGAAAGTCACATCACTAGGGTTACCCTTGGATGCCCCATCAAAAATTGAGTTTAAGGAATCTTGAAGGAGGGACTGAGGATTTTTTATGGAGAGAATCGAGGAGAAACTAGAGCTTTCCAGATGATGGATCGAACATCCGAGGAGCAAGGTTCGGATAGCTATTAGAATTCAGTCTTCGTGGAGGCTATTAGTATTGTTTCTCATATCTTTTGATGATCTCAACCCATACTTTCAATTGTGAGAGGTGATGGTTCTTCAAGACACTTCGATTCCTTTCCTTCCAAAGTGCCCATAGAAGGAAACCAAGGCCGATGTTCCAAGCTCGATTTAGGACATGACTAGAGAAGAGCTTATTTCTCCACATTTCTAAGGAGGATTTTTATATCCGGTAATGTCATGATCGAGATTTTTCCAAAAAGATGTGCCATGCTATGTCATAGTTGATCCGCAAAGGGAAAAAGGTTTAGAAGTGTTCATATATTCATTATTGATTGAAACACATACACAATGATGGGTCCTTCGACCCCCTATTTTCCGGAGTTGATCCCAAGTGAGGATCCCTTCATCAACACACCAACCATCGGAAATAGGCAAATTTTGGCAACAATTTTCCAATGCATATTTTTCTTCATATAGGATTACCATGATCTTGAGGCTCTTCGGTGGCTAATTTGTAAGATTATTTAATGGTAAACATTTCTTTTGTTGTATAGCCCCACCGAAGAATATCGTGGGTTTCAATAATAACCAACTCTTTTTAGATTGTATTTCTCTCGGTCGACCAGGTGTCCATTGTTCATAATTTGAGGGGTTAGGCCAATCCTATTTGTACTTCATTGTCTCTAAGAAGTGTTCTACAGAGTGTTTCCAATAATGATCCAATGTTGTGCGCTTTGATTATTTATGTAGGGAAAGAGATATGTCGGATCCTATCGGCTAAAGAGTTTGGCTCTATGTTGCCAGCATCCTTTCTATGGGAGAGCTAATCTTTCGTCCCAAATTTCCCAAAAATTTTTGGGATAATATAATATATCTGCGGATGTTGAAGCGTAATTCCCGGCGATCGATGGACCCTTTCGAGATATGTTGGATTCTTAATAAATCTTCGACAAGGTGTTCATTTGATATTTTCATGTCCATATGGATTTTCATATATCCTTCCCACCCACGTATCCATTTCCACCATATTATTTCCCTCCAAGACTTGGTGTCGAATGTAAGGCTCCCTTACAATTTTGGGTTTGGTTCAATATTTTCACAGAGACGAGAGCCTTTTTTTTTCACCGGGCTCCTCGCCACAAAAACATTTTAAATATGTATACCATACTAGCACAAGAAGATTTGGGCGCAACCAAAACTAAAAACTAATAGATCAGCATAGATTGGAGAAGACCTTGAGAAGAACCACTCTACACAGAATATTCGAAGGCTACAAAATGACCAAGACTAAAGACGAGATTGGATGCAATCCAATACATCCTTCCAACATGAAGTTTTGAGATAATTTAGTACCAGTGGGATGTATAAGTATTTGGTGGGAAGGGATCCAATACAAAACCATAAAATTAGGGAATGAAAGGATTGGGTGGGAGTTGGGTTATTAAAGAAGAAGATATTATATTATCATTATTGATAGAGGTGCCGAGTCTTGCATAAATTCGAAAAGAATATCTTTGATCACTCTGATTCTCGAAGAGAAACCCCGACAAAAAAACATTATATCATCAATAAATTATTGATGAGTAAGAGGGAGGGTACTTACCCCAAAGACATACAACCACAAAGAGAACCCAAAGGGATAAAAAATTTAATATAGCAACCCAGGACATTCATGAAAGCAAGGATAAAGAGGAAGGGGAGAGAGGGTCACCCTGCATTAGTCCCCTAGAGGGGTTAAAGGTATGCGATCGGGGAGCCATTAATGAGGATTGAAAATACGATGGGTCGAATGAGGGGGAGGAAACACACGCTATCGAGCGAGACTCAAAACCAAATGCTACATTTAGTTTCAATTGTTTAATACTTTCAATATTTTGAATAAATTTCACTATAAAAAATAGTTAAAAATTACTTGGAAACAAGATGGTTATGAAAAAATACCGAGATAGAAACTTGTAGAATGTCATTATGAGTCAGCCCAAAATCATGAATCCATTATAGAGAGACAATAAGATCAGCTTTAAAAAGCTAGTTGATAATCACCAAGTAGAAATTGTGAATCACTTCTTCAAGTGGAAATATTGAATCACTTATAAAATAATGAGGGTTAATGTAGAGTAAAATTTGAACAAGATGTTTCTACTCACTTAAATGACTTAATTGTAATGTTATGAAAAATGACTTAATTGTAATGTCATGAAAAAATGTGAATATTGGAAAGCACTTTAACTTATTATTAAGTTATATTTTTGAATCAAATTTGAAACTTATAGAAAAAGCCATGTTGGATGTGTATGAATCACTTGTAAAAAATTATAGTGAATGTTAGGGAAAATTAATATATTACAGTATAAGGGAACACATCAAAATATGTGGAAATACAAACACATAAAACATATAAAATAAGAGACAAATATATATGGGGATTCATCCAACTTGGGCTACGTCCATGAAGAAACAACCAATCCTTCCTTTATATTATCCAAAAAAATGAAGAGACACATCCTACAACGATCCAATGTAATATCCTCTACTCTCTCCACAATCGCTCCTTTCTCTTTCTCACTCCGAATACACACACCATACACATCCACAATACAATTCCCCTCATATGAACCGAGGGGTTCACTTCTAGGGAAGAAAAACCTAAACTAAACATAACTTCTACCGTTAAAATCATCCGCCTAATGAATGGCTTAGATTGACTATGAAATTACCATATTTTACAAGGAAATTTTACATATGTTTTAGCTTCGGGGGTGCTTCCCCCTAAAACCCCCTTCTAGGAGGGGCTCATAAAATTGTCGTCGGCCCCCCTAACGACGATCAGACGATGGATGAAATTTCTGCCCATTTACAAAAAGCAGATCCAATATGGCGATACATCTAAATAAAAATGAAAATAAAATTCCACACTCAACGTGAAGAATAATATATGAGAAAATTCAAATAAGAAGTTTTGACCCACTTAATGACTTAATTGTAATAGTATGTTAAATGTAACTATTGAAAGTCTATATTTTCAATAAAAAATAAAACTTGTAAAAAAGACCATATTGGATTGGTATGGTCTTGTAACATCCACTTATGTAACATCATCACCATATATAGTATCGAAATTAGCAAGTTTAATGTACTCTTTTTTTTTGTAAGTTTGGTAGGACTACATCTTTACATCTTCATAAACATGTCCATATACATTATCCGAATAGAGCAAGGAAATTGAACCCAGTGATAAGTGACATAATGGGCCTAACTCATCATCGTTTAACCAAAACCCCATGGACCAAATTTAATGTACTTTATTATTCATAAATAAAAAATAATTAATAATTATTTAATTGTTATTGGTAATGTACCTTTCACTATACCGTTGTAAAATTTAATATAACCTTAAGAAGATCATGACAACATATAACCTTAATATTTTTTATTTAATTTTATTATCAAATTATAAAAGGAAACAATCAAATTTAATATATTTTTAAATTCCATTAAATTTTAATGCTTTAATAATTTTAAAGTCATAGTTTAAGATGAAATGGATTTTTTTTAGACATTTTTCTAGTAAATTTTAATCAAAATCTCATAGAGATTTTTTTAAATTTGAATTTAAATTGTTTAATCTGCATAATTCAAAATTTCTTCCTAGGGTTTTTAAGGGTGCCTAATAAACCCTGTAAGGCTATTTTTAAATAGATTCCATCATAATAATAATTAAAAATTATGAAAACAAGATGATTATAACGAAATACTAATAGAAAAACTCAACACTAATAATAAAATGTAATTATCATGAATTTGTTAAAGAAGGACAATAAGATCAACTAGATCAATTTATTGGATAATTTCCAAGAAATAAATTGTGAATCATTTCTCCAAATAGAAATATTGAATTAGTTGTAAAATAATAAGAATCAATATAGTAAAATTTGAATAAGAGTTGAGGGTTAATATAAGTAAAGGTTGAATAAGAGGTTTCTAACACTTAATTGTAATGTGTATGGAAAATGTGAATTTTTGGAAATGATTTTAACTTATTATTGAGCTATATTTTTCAATAAAAATGAAATTTATAAAAACTTAGGTTGAATGGGTCCTTACTCGACCTCGTCTCCATATTGTTTTTGAAGAAAAAACTAATAGCAATATAATTTTTAAGTTATGAAAAATGTGGATGTTGGAAATGACTTTAACTTATTATTAAGTTATTTTTAATAAATTTGAACATATAGAAAGGACATGTTGGATGGGAAGGGTTTTGACTTGGTCCATACATGGTTTTGGAAGAGGATCTGTCAACTAGAAAACTAGAATATGAAGTGGTCACTCTAAAAGAGGTTTACACCTCAAGAGATTTGATCCCTCTAAGAGCTTGATAAATTCAAAGTTAAGATGGATAGTTAGGTGAATATAGATTGGCAACATGCAATCCCTCATACTATGACCTCGAAATCATCCTCTAAGGTTGAAATGAGCATCTTCATCAAACAATCCTCGTGAAATTGAAAAAACCTAGCCTATGTATATGTATATGAAATTTAATCAAATGTATAGCAGCATTTGTCATATTTTTTTCATTTTCCGAACCTAGTGAAAATCTGTTTTCCAATATATGCGAGGTATTTGATTCGTAGAAAACTAGGAACATGAGCTCAATTCATAGGTTCATACCTTCTAGCAGCTTTAATCCATCTTAAGACAATAGAACAATGATTCTTCCCTGCTACCGATTCTTATGCTAGTGAAATTACCAGTTTGATCTCGATTTCTTGATCCTATTTTCGCAATGATATGTCTTTGGATCAAGTTGAAGTTGATTGGAATCGTAAAATTTTTGCACTTTTGATTCCCAGGGCACGACGAAAGGAGAATGAAGGAGGTAGACTCCTCGAACCACTTAGGATTTGGTAGCTAGCCCTACCAAATAAGAGAGGGCTCTCACTATGATCTCACAACCAATAAGGTGACTGGAGAGGGTAAAATGATATTAGGCTAGGGTATTGAGATCTAGGGTTTTGAAATTTAGGGTTAGCTGGATCAAGAGGAGAGGGTCAAGGAAAACTAGGTCAGCCTTAAAAAGATTTTAGTTGTAGGGGATACAAAGGTAAGGCAGGGTATGTTCATGACACTTTGAGGTTGTCAATGTAGTGTAGGGTTGAAAAGGAAAAGGTTCAAAATTAGCATGACAAGCATGATTAATTTATGAGAAGATAACTAAAACCCTAAAACATGAAATTTCTATCAAAATATAACATAATGCTTTAATAATTATATTTAACAACTCATAGGAAGATCATTGAAAGAAAAGATATGGAAATAAGGATAACTAAATAATCATTAAAGTATTTACAAAGAGAAAAACACATTGTCACAAAAATCATACGACAAGAATCCCTATATAATAGCTTCAATCTAGCCTATTAATGTCAAACCTTTGATTCAACTCAATCATGGCTACATATAGAACATAAACTTGTTTCCCCTCTCTTAGGGTTCAAAATTCCTCATGATAGGAACAATTTCATATGATTCTTCTCCAACCAAACCTAGAACTAGGGAGGGTTAAAGAATAAACTCTCCATTTAGACCAAATGATTCACTTTGACTTTTACAAGCATGACTGAGAATGAATCAACATAAAATCAACATTAACCATCGTCATTTAAATTTTAATTGCATCATAAAAATACCATAGGAGGAGTAATTACATTAAAAATGTTGACTTTGACCAAATAAATTCGAAATTAGCCATCTTGACAAAAACAAAGAAAATTCCCTAAGAAACTAGCAAATTGTTTTGAGGGCACTTTGAGTGACTTTTCGTGTCCATTTGCTAAGGTATATTTGGAAATATTGGGATGTCTAGTTGTTCTTTAGAACCTTTCAAACATGCAAAAATGAGCTCTCCAACGCTGATAAAAATGAGGTTTCCCAAGGACTTCTCCCAAAAGTTCACGAGGGGGTCAAAAGAGTGGCAGAGACCCATTTTTGTAGCATGTTTTTGGCCCTTTTTTCTCCCAAAATGAAGGTTGAAATGGCACAAAAAATGGCATATCTGACATGTACAAAGTGATAATATATCCCAACATGTAGTTTTTTTTGTCATTTAGTTCCCTTTGGGGAAAAAAGCACAACAAATATTTCATTACGCTGGGCAAAGTGAGGAATTTCAAAATGACCACAAATTTCCCAAAAATAGGGCTCAAAGGTGAAGAAATCTCTCTCAACCATAAAGTTTTTTGTAAAAATTGAGAAATATTTTTTGTTTTGTGGTATTTTATGTAACAACAATTGCCTCCAGCTTTAAAAAAATACATTTTTCCATTTGTTAAGAATCCAAGTTTTAAGTTGGTCACTAAAAATTGCGTGAAGCGCAACTAGCTCTCACGCAAAGCACATCATGGTCTTTGAGAGGGTGTTAAGAGGTCTTCCAAGAGGATTTTTTGGGCTAAAGTGGTATTATGGGAAATATTATGATGTCTTCTACACAAATAGAGTCATTAAGCACTACAACTACCTTCTCCAAACCCCCTAAAAAACTCGAATTGAAGTCCAGCTTTCAGTCCAAAAGTGCATGAAAGCCCTCTAGCAAATGTAATTTGGAAATTTTCTCTCAAATCATAACACTTGTCATAAAATGAAGGACATTTTTGTTCATTTGTCTATTATGGACAAAAACCTCTTTCTACGTTTTGTCAAATTCATCTTCCTTACTTCATAAAGTAATTTTGAAGTGGAAATGTCCATGTGTGCAATGTGAAACCTTAGGAGCCCACATCTTGGAAAGGCTTCTTGAGGAAAGGTGAAGCTATGATTTCTTGGAATTTGGTGGGCTCATACCCTGATTATCTTCCCTCCATTATAATTCTTCTTTTCTAGTGAGTCTAGTCTCTACTTCCATGGTGAAACCCTAGCTCACTAGGTGGAAGAATTAGTGTTTAGTTTTAGGAAAACATGGGATTTGGGACAATCTTAGTAACGGAGGGAAATGAAGTGGTTTGTGGGTTGTCTAAATTCTAGTGGGAAATTTGTGGGGGTAGGGATAGGTTTTAGGGAGTGTAGGGAGGTGGAAATTTGGGAAATGGGTAAGGGGAAAGGGTAAAAAATGTTGAAACATACTCCTCAGCTCTAGGAAATTGTAGTGTAGGCTAGGGTTTGTAGGGAAATGAAGGAAATAAGGGGAATGAGCATGGGCAAAAGGTCAAGGGAGCATATGGAGTATCAGTGAGGGAGTTTTGAGCTATAAAATTTAAGAATTTTACCATAGCAATGAAGAAACATGACAAAGAAATGAAAAGCTGCAACGAAACCCTAATATGAGAGTGTAATTCACCGACTTTTTTGTGAGAAAATTGATGAAAGGAGGAGCTATGGAGGTGACATCATTGATAATTTTTAGAAAATGATGTGATGTAAATGTAGCATGATATTATGTGAAATGAAATGTTACCTTTACACTTTATTCCTTTTGTTCCCAAGATGCTAACTTCCTTTCATGATGACTCAAATGATGAACATGACTCTTTAACTTTTAAATGAATGAAATTTTAATGAAAAAATCAAGTGGAAACCTATACCATGACCTAAATGATGACATATTAACCATTTCATGAGATAAAAACACCTGAATGAAGACATGACCATGATGAGTGATGTAGACTATGAGTAGGTGGAGGAGAGTAGGAGTGACCTCAGACACACCAACCAATGATCAAAAATTTATTTGAAAACCTATTTGAAACTACAAAATTTGACCCAAGATGATATAAACCATATGAAAGAGCACATTTGATCAATGGTGACTCATAGACACTAACACCCACCACCATATATGTGGGTCTCTCACAGATCTACTAGCACCACCAAGATAAGACGTAGCATCACCACCCCTCGTAGAGAGATGCTACAGAGATGCGTAGCATTAACAAAAACTCTTTAATTGACCCTATTACAAATTGTATCAACTATGACACCATCCCTATACACAATTTGTGGCCCCTGACACTCAGGGTAGGAGTTTCGAAAGTGAATCACTTGAAAGTAATGGAGAAATCATGAATCACTTGTAAAATAATGGAAAACTAGCTAATCAAAATCATGAATCACTTGTAAATTAACGAGAGTTAATTAAGGTTAAAATACACCTAAACTAATTACAAAAAGATAGATCAATCAATAGTAGTAACTCCATCAATACTTTCCAAGCAGAAATTTTGATAATCACTTGTAAAATAATAGGAAAAATTATGAATTACTTTGTAAAATAATGGAGAAATCTTGAACCTAAATCATGAATCATGAATCACTTGTAAATTAAGAAAGGTTAATACATAGAGAAATTGCTTTATAGAAAAAAAACAATAAAATCAATCAATCGAAATAACAATATTGAGATCAGAAAAAACAATGAAATCAATCAATCCAAACAATGACATTGAAATACAATTATCAAAACACAGATCTATGCTCTTCAAGCAAAAAAAATCATAAATCACCTCTAAAATAATAGAGAAATAGTGAATCGTCTCTGTAATATTAGAAATTGCTTTGTTTCTTTCTCCTCAGGGGAAAAAAATAAACTTCAAACTTCTTTCATTAAAACAAAATTTACATAATCATGTTTCTTTATCATGATATACAAGTTTCAACAACATACAGTATATGATAGTCAACATGGATAGAGAAACATAACGAATATAGGGAAATTATTTACAGAAAGATGATGGAAACAATCAATCAAGACACTGATCGATACTCTCCCGATAGAAATCGTGAATCGCTTGTAAAATAAATTACTTAAAGAAAGATAGCGAGATGAACCAGTAGAAACTCCTGATCAATATCTCGCAAACATCCGAGCAGAAAACTTAGATCACTTCAAAATAATGGAGAAATAGTGAATCCGTTGTATAAAATATTTGAGAGTTAATATAGGGAAATTTGAGTAAGACATTTTGACCCAGTTAAGACTTAGCTTTTAACATTATGAAAATTGTGAATCTCGAAAAATGATTAAATCCCATTTTTAATAAAATTTGAACACTATAAAAAAAGGCCATGCCATGTTTGATGGGTAAGGGTTTGACTTAGTCCACAAATTAATATCAAAATGTCATATTGGATGAGTAGCATCTGAATATGGTCTACGAAATTGCTCTCGAAGAAAATTTGAACCTTTGAATCCCTTATAAAATGGACATCTCTATGTTGGAGGTCAACCAATTGTTTTCAAGGGAAAAATTCTGTGAATGATTTAATTTTACGGTTATAAAAAAAGTTTTTGAATGTTAGAAATTGATTTTTATGTTTTAATAATTTGGAGTACTTTTTCCCACATATTTTCTGATGGTAAATGGATAACTGTTAAAATTTTGACATGTTAGAAATTGTTTTTTTTATTTTTATTTTTTTAAGAATCTAAGTACTTTTCCTATTTTTTTGTATGGTAAATCCAGATAAAATGTTTGATCATAATTATAGGGATCCAAGAGAGAAGTCTTAGTCTAAACTTCAATTTTCTTTTTGGTGCCGTGGAGGTTTTTTGATGATGTTGAATCCCATTTTCACTATCAAAAACACAATTCAAAAGCATTTGCTACCGCAAAGATTTCTTAAATTGTTTTTGCTTAAATTTTCGCTTTGTCACTACATGTCCTCCCAGTTCCTCCACCCCCGTAGACAACTCCCAAGAAAAAATATTTTGTATATGTTCTATGGGAATGAAAAGCACTTAAAACCTGAGATGTAATTCCCTCACATTTAGGGGATTGTAGGTACCATCAATTCCCTCCACCCCCATAGACAACTCCGTAAGAGAAATATTTGGTAGATTTTCTATGGAAATGAAAGCACTTAAAACTCGGGAGTACTTCCCCACATTTGGGGGACCGTAAATTGTCAACTTGTTATTAGGGCCTTAAGCCTCAAGGATTAAGAAAACCATGAAATTAACTAATTATAACTTTTTTTTATATTATCATTATTAATTATTAAAATAATTTATATATGAATTAAGCAAATACTCTTTAACCATAGAGATTTACCTCCATTTTATCATGGAAATTCTTAATTTGTAAATAGCTTTGATTATAATACTCATGACCAATACCGTGACTTCTCAATACCATATATGCAATATGACACTTGTTGATATGACATTTTTTTTGAATTTCATTAATCGAGATAAATTAATTTAAAAAACACAACCTAATGAAAAAATCTAAAGCCTTGAATTATTCATATCCCATAGAGGTTAAATCTCCAAAGCACTCACCTAATAATTATTAATAATTAAAATAAAATTCTAGAAAGGCCTATATAATTAAACTATTTTTAATAAAATTTGAACCTTATAAAAAATGTCATATTGATGGGTGATGATTTTGAATCTAATAACAAATCGTGAAATTTAACTAGCTCATTTATGTAAGTGAAAAAAATAAATGGTTATCAAAATATTAACTTTTTGATTCTTCCAAAACAAAGTATTTTTTCTATTTGATTTATTTTCTTTTTCAATCCATTATCAAAATATTAAAGGAAAACAATCAATTTTAATATATTTTTACATTTGGTTTATTTATTTTTTTGTAAGTTTAGTAGGGACTTTCATTCATTCATTTTCAAGGCACTTACAACCATAAAAAACATTTGTTCTAAGGAAGTTTACATTTTTGGCCTCAACTCGCCCATTGGGAAAGAAAGTTTATTGTGGATTTATAATAATGCATTATAAGTCATCAAAGTCCGAAATTATTAAGTCCGTCAGTACTCAAACACTTTTATAGGCTTTGAATGTCTTAAAAACTTGAGTTCACACCTTAACATACTAAAAAAATAAGCAAATAACATTGGACCCATTCCCTTATGAAAACACATCGTGCTCGAGTGGTCAACCTCCATTGGCACTCTCCTCCACTTTGCTAGCACCTCGTGCTCAAACATTGTATCGAACAAATGTAAGCCAAAGAGGGTATGTCTCTTCCTCGGGGAAATAATTTTTACCTAGGGGGCTTCATCAATGGGGAGTAATGCCATAGCACATGGGTTCATATTGGGGGATATATAATGAGGAAAAAAGACATAATATATTTGGGGGATATAGGGGGTGAAAGGGTTTTTATATTGGAAGGTATAAAAAATGGAGCTAAAAGTTAAAGAAAAAATATAGTGGGTATAAAAATGCAATGAAAATATGGATACCTACATATATAGTGAAACTAGGGGGGCTTTTTAAATTCGGAATGTATACTGGTTTATATTGGTAGGGGGTTAAATATTTTATTTCTTTTAGAGGGGTATTTTCCAATATATACTCAAAATTATGCGTATTGTTTAATATTCTATGATCACATGTGATATGTTAGAGGTTCATTGAGTGAAGCCCCCCGTGAGAATTTGCATGCCTCGCTTCCATAGGCCTATTCACATATAGAAATACAAAAACACTTTGTGAAACCAAAAACGACGACATGCAAGGTAAATTTAAAACCATTTTAGCCACATATAGAAACAAACCATTCCAAATAGGCATAATATCCATCCCACATAGACAAAGGGATTCAAATTACGCCATGAATTCCCACTTTTGAAGTAGCACGATACCATAAAACATAATACCGGCTTAGAAAACAAAATTAAAGATAAAATTGAATCCCATAGACATGCTCTTCGGACAAGTATAACACCATCAAATTTCACAATCACCCAACCAGGGAGGGGAGTGTAAAAATATTACATAAAAGATTGTGTTAGTGTGTATGCTGCATGGGAAGCGGTGAAAAGGAATAATCTAAAACAGACCATCATATAATCACCATGAAGCCGATGTGGATGTCGTCCCATGGACGAGTTTTCCTCCTCCCGAGCTAAGCCACGAAAGTGATCCCACGCATTCTCATCTGCTATCAAGACAATACTATACCACTAAATGAGGCTGCATGCAATGAAACGTGTGTATCCACCACCTAGAAAATTTAATAACACAATTAGTTGTGTTAATTTAGGAATATATAATCCTCCTCGCAAAACGTTGCTTGTCCCCAAGAAACTCGCAATGTATAGAATTGAAGAGCCTCCTCTCCTCCTCCCGTAGCACCCTCATATGATAAGTTCCTACAATGTCTGAACAAGAGATGCTCTCTTATCAATATGTCCCTAAGTTGCTCCTCCCAAGTGTATAGGTATGCTCCTGGTGGAAAAAATCCAAAATGGCTCTCAACATGAACAAGTGGGATATCCATGGAGGAAACTCATATGTGGTCTAGAGGCCTTCTAAGGCATGATCGAGAAAATTATCTCGGAACCTTGCTCCCATGTGAAGCTCCAAGCCCCAAGCTATTATCTACACAAAGTGTGTCACTCCCTCCAAAATGCTGTAGCTCATGAAAAGTTGTCTTCCACCTGCACGGCCTCATGTAGGTGGTTGCATAATTGAAAACGATAGACCAAATTTTCTATCCCATGCTATCTCTCTCTCAACTTATGATAAGTGTAGAGTTGTTAGTTGATATTAGGTTTCGCCATAATGTTGCCTTTCAACGAAAAAGAAGAAAACTAGATCCTCAAAGATCCTCTCTCTATTTTCATGAATCATGTGTGCCCAAACCATCCCGATGCATGATGAATAATGACATCATCACCATATGGCATCCAAATGAGGAAGACACTTAAGGTTTCCATGGTAGTGTGTCGGAAGGTACCAATATTTTATCTAGTGGCTAAGCAAAGTAGAAGTAGTTTTTACTGACTGAGCATCATAACATGATGTGGCAAGTTGTTTCCCAAAACATTGTTAGTTGTGCATGTCATCTCATCTAATAGTAAATATAAAGATGGCATTATATATCAACCGAGACATACACATAATAGTGCAATCATACCGATCTAAGAGCCTGAAATCCGAGCTTGGGAAAAAAGCTCAAAAATTAAAGTGCTCAAATTGATTTGGAACCTGATGTGACGGATAGGCCCCCGATGATACGATCCCAACGCCGTGAACGGTTCGAAAAATGGACACCGTATGAAGAATTTATTGCACTTTTAGTGGAGTGGGTCCCACGGAGAACGAAAGGGGCTAACCCCTCCTCCCATGGAACCTCATCATATGACCAAAGTGTGGGAGCTTAATGTTAAGAGCGCTTAAGGAGCCTAATCTAAAGTTTAATATTTAATTAAGATTCATTTAAGTGGAGTTTAATATGGCAGGGAGATTCCGTAGGCGTTCCAAATTTAGGCGGTACTTCCACCTTTAGTGGGAGTTAATCGGCAAATTGTCCCCACATTTAGTGGAGGAAATTGGGGACAAAGTTGTTTTGGTCATAACTTTCTCATTACTCAAACCCTTTGAAATGAATTTGTTTTTTAATTTCATATTTTCTCCGCATTTTGGACTGAATGGCACTAGGTTTCAGAGCCATGGGAGCTCATTTTTTAGCTCGTTTTAGCTTCGGGATAGCTTTTGAGCCACTTTGGAGCCATTTTGGGCTTTTGAGTTTGGTTGAGCCGTGGTTAACCTTTTTTGGTGAAACCAAAAGTCATTTTAGACTATTTCCTGCATTTTAGATCCATTGGAATAGGTCTTAGCTCTGTTTGAAGACTTTTTAGAGGCCGAAAAACCCTTTAGGAGAGTTTTCGTGGCTACTATCGCCATTTCTTGGGTGTTTGAGTCGTATTTTGAGTTGTGGTTATCACTTTTGAGGTGAACTCAAAGCTCTATTTCAGATAAATTGACCTTATGAAGCCATTAGAAGTGGTTTCAGAAAGATATTCTAGGACTTCTACAGCCTGAAAGTTGTAGAAAATTCAAAGCACTAACAAGACATTGATGAAGAAATCACTGTTTATGGTAATCTTTTCACTCGTTTAATGAATTTGAAAAGGCATTATTAGCTTTTTTCCTACCTTTTGAATTAGTTTTATATTCATATTTTGTCTATTGAGACACTTGTAATCTTGTATTGCATTTGAGAGCTTTTCAATACAAGAGGACAAGCCCATTTTGGGAGGCATGATCCAGAGAGATGTAGCCCAAGAGTTGGGGTGAACTCGCTATATTATATTGCTGTTGTGTTTTGATATTATATTGCTGAATATTTTTGTAGATACCCATGTTAATTTTTCAGCAAAAAAACAATTACACTTAAGATACATAAATAGTGAAAATACATACACCATTTGCAAGCTAAATTTCCACATAATGTCAAGTTTAAAGCAAGATCATTTTTAATTAAATCTCGAGTGTTTACTTTATATTATTTCTTTAGGCATAGTCCTGTAAGAGGGCTAGTAGCTCGGATTCATCCTTTCTTTGAAAGGTGAAATATCCCAGAAATGCCCCTACATGTCTATCTCTCAGTATTAGAAATATGAAGTTCTCACATTTTCGCATTTAAACTTAGAGTATTTTTTGCACTCATTTACATAATTGAAAATGCATACCTTGCACCCTTTTCAAGTACCTTCCATTTTCAGATCAGTATAGGTATCAGTAGCTCGGGTTGAGCATTTGTTATTGTGCAGAAGGCTTTTAAAACGACTGTAAGAGATTTCATCGTTTTATTGGTTGCAAAATGGTTGCGATGCATGAGCTTTTTCTTAATTTGGAAGGATAGTCATGAGTTATGCTGAGTCTTGGAAAGGATTGAAGACTATTTTACTTACCCAATTTACCTCAAGATTATCTTTGGAAAAAAACTCCAATAGTTTTTGTTTTAGTGGCTACTTGAATGATCGAAGGGTCTTTCTATCGACATTTGGCATAAAAGCTTGTCATGTTTGATTGAAAGATTTGAGGGACTTTTCTTTCAGAAGTTCCTTTTGGTTGTTTGAACATTTACATGATGTCAACTTCTTCTACAAGTGAAGTTTCCTCCTTCACAATATTCTTCAATGATGACATGAAGAATGAGTTCTTTGGCTAAGGTGAAGGAGTATGTAGCAGCATTCTCCTTGAGGATCAAAGGAAAGTGTTCAACTTCGGTGCACAATTGCTGAAGCTAGTGCGTGAGAGAGAAAGAAGCCATTCTTCAAAGACTGCGATGATGTGGAGTTGAAGCTTCTTCACAAGCTCAAGAAGCTTTGTCCAAGAAAATACCTCATCTTCAAGATGTAAATCATGAGGTGAAATCATTCCGATTTGTCTTCGGCTTCTTCATTGAAAAGTGTTTTGGTTCTTTCGAAAGGCATAGCAAGAGGTATTGGTCCAAATTGATGTTGAAAATGGGCTATCAAGAAGGCAAAGGTTTGGGCAAGCATGCACAAGGTATTGTTGAGCCTATTTGTGTTGTGGAGCATCCCAAGAATATTGATCTGGCCATGAGCAAATTTGTAATGGTGAAGCTTTGAGCACATGCATTCAAGAGTGTGATGTGCAAATTTGAAGAGAACATTTCCTAAGTTCTCAATTACAGACTCAATTTCAGTGATGGCAATCTTTCCTTACTACTCTGTTTGAAGCCTTTGTTGGTAAAGAAGAAGAGGGTAGACATGTAGCTTATGGCAAGCATGTGCACAAGCAACATAAGAGGATTTTCTGTACAGCATTGTGGTCGTATTTAACCATCATGTTTCGAGATCGTCGGATGAAGAAGAAGGCACACAAGAAGCAAGTATGAAGCAAAGACTACCTTCACATAATGTAGCATATGATTTTCACTTTTTTGCCAAAGAAGGGACATGTTGTCTCTCATTGCTGGACTTTGCATCCTTTAAAATAAAATAAAATCCCAGGAGGTCAAAATCTCAAAATCTGGGAGTCTGGAGTGCTCCAAAAAAAATAAAATAAAATAAAATAAAAAAAAAAAAAAAAAAAAAAAAAAAAAAAAAAAAAAAAAAAAAAAAAATAAAGATAAAGCGCGTTCAATTACCGGTAGGTGTTTAACC